>NC_069426.1:41574633-41614726 GCF_026875155.1 Cherax quadricarinatus | reverse complement strand
ATGGGGAAAACTATTGTTACAGTCACCTGTTGTATAGATGACATGGTGACCTCTTTCACTCACCTGTTCTATGGAGGAGATGGTGACTTACTTCACTTATCTGTTTAATAGACAAGAAGGTGACTTCTTCTTCTTCTTCTTTCCCTCATAGGTAAGACTTCGGTGTGTGCAAACAAAGGCTAGACACGCCTTCTTTAAGACCTGCACTTCCTTGCAGTAACGCCCCGCCAGGACCTGCCTCCCTGGTCGACTGTGTTCCCCTGCGTCTAGTGCTGCCCTCCAGAGGGAGGAGACCAGGTGCACCATGAACAAGCCGCTACGGCGAAAAGATCTAACATCTACACGAAGATCTGACATCAAGAGAAGATTTGACATCTAAAGAAGATCTAACATCTACAGGAAGTTCTAATACACACGCACACACTAGTCCCGGAGTTAAGGGGAATGTCCTACGAAGAAAGGTTAAGGGAAATCGACCTGACGACACTGGAGGACAGTAGGGATAGGACATACAAAATACTGCGAGGGACTGACAGGATGTTCCACAGATGGGACACAGAAACAAGGAGTCACAGTTGGAAGTTGAAGACTCAGATGAGTCAGAAGGATGTTAGGAAGTATTTCTTCAGTTATAGAGTTGTCAAGAAGTGGAATAGTTTGGAAAGTGACGTAGTAGAGGTAGGATCAATACATAGTTTTAAGACGAGGTTTGATAAAGCTCATGGAGCAGGGAGAGATGGGCCTAGTAGCGATCAGTGAAGAGGCTGGGCCAGGAGCTATGACTCGACCCCCTGCAACCACAAATAGGTGTATACATACACACACACACACACACACACACACACACACACACACACACAAAACTGAACAAGCAGATTTTGAACCTGCATTTTTTTTTGGGGGGGGGGGAGAGGCATACTGTGTTCTTTATTTCTCTCTCTCTCTCTCACTCTCTCTCACTCCTCTTCCACCCTTCCGTCTCTTCTCTTCTTCTCCTCTTCCCCTCTTTCTCTCCTTCCCTCTCCTTTTCTCCCTCTCTCGCCGCCGGAAATGGAGGTTCCATGTGTGGGTGACAACTGAAATAAGAAGTGTTAGCATGGGTAACATTGTTGTTTGCTTCCTCTCTCTCTCTCTCTTCTCTCTCTCTCTCTCTCTCTCTCTCTCTCTCTCTCTCTCTCTCTCTCTCTCTCTCTCTCTCTCTCTCTCTCTTCACCAATGCCACCTGAGGGGCACTCTTTGCTACACTCTAGTGCTCTACATCGTGTCACTCTCCAACATACCCTCGCACACTCCAACACACCCTGGCACCCTCCGCTGCACACCCTGGCAGCCTCCGCTGCACACCCTGGCACCCTCCGCTGCACACCCTGGCACCCTCCGCTGCACACCCTGGCACCTTCCGCTGCACACCCTGGCACCCTCCGCTGCACACCCTGGCACCCTCCAACACACCCTGGCACCCTCCGCTGCACACCCTGGCACCCTCCGCTGCACACCCTGGCACCCTCCGCTGCACACTAACACCTTCCTTGAGAACTCTTTTGATCTCTGACACACACACAGTTTATACTCTGTAAATCGCTTAGCTTAATGTGAAGTCAACTTATTTTCTGAAAGATGATGGCACTCCTGTGGCACTCTAAGATGTTCCTTAATGCCGCTGAAGGGCTCTTGATCCAAGAAACTGGAACTACTCTTCCTTGGAAAAAAGTTATATATATATATATATATATATATATATATATATTAATATATATATATATATATATTATATATATATATATTATCACACTGGCCGATTCCCACCAAGGGAGGGTGACCCGAAAAAGAAAAACTTTCACCATCATTCACTCCATCACTCTCTTGCCAGAAAAGTGCTTTACACTACAGTTTTTAAACTGCAACATTAACACCCCTCCTTCAGAGTGCAGGCACTGTACTTCCCATCTCCAGGACTCAAGTCCGGCCTGCCGGTTTCCCTGAATCCCTTCATAAATGTTACTTTGCTCACACTCCAACAGCACGTCAAGTATTTAAAACCATTTGTCTCCATTCACTCCTATCAAACACGCTCACGCATGCCTGCTGGAAGTCCAAGCCCCTCGCACACAAAACCTCCTTTACCCTCCTCCAACCTTTCCTAGGCCGACCCCTACCCCGCCTTCCTTCCACTACAGACTGATATACTCTTGAAGTCATTCTGTTTCGCTCCATTCTCTCTACATGTCCGAACCACCTCAGCAACCCTTTCTCAGCCCTCTGGACAACAGTTTTGGTAATCCCGCACCTCCTCCTAACTTCCAAACTACGAATTCTCTGCATTATATTCACACCACACATTGCCCTCAGACATGACATCTCCACTGCCTCCAGCCTTCTCCTCGCTGCAACACTCATCACCCATGCTCCACACCCATATAAGAGCGTTGGTAAAACTATACTCTCATACATTCCCCTCTTTGCCTCCAAGGACAAAGTTCTTTGTCTCCACAGACTCCTAAGTGCACCACTCACCCTTTTCTTCTCATCAATTCTATGATTCACCTCATCTTTCATAGACCCATCCGCTGACACGTCCACTCCCAAATATCTGAATACATTCACCTCCTCCATACTCTCTCCATCTAATCTGATATCCAATATTTCATCACCTAATCTTTTTGTTATCCTCATAACCTTACTCTTCCTGTATTCACTTTTAATTTTCTTCTTTTGCATACCTTACCAAATTCATCCACCAATCTCTGCAACTTCTCTTCAGAATCTCCAAGAGCACAGTGTCATCAGCAAAGAGCAACTGTGACAACTCCCACTTTGTGTGTGATTCTTTATCTTTTAACTCCACGCCTTTTGTCAAGACCCTCGCATTTACTTCTCTTACAACCCATCTATAAATATATTAAACAACCATGGTGACATCAAAACATCCTTGTCTAAGGCCTACTTTTACTGGGAAATAATTTCCCTTTTTCCCTACGTACTCTAACTTGAGCCTCACTATCCTCGTAAAAACTCTTCACTGCTTTCAGTAACCTACCTCCTACACCATACACCTGCAACAATCTGCCCATTGCCCGCCTATCCACCCTGTCATTACGCCTTTTCCAAATCCATAATGCCACAAAGACCTCTTTAGCCTTATCTAAATACTGTTCACTTATATGTTTCACTGTAAACACCTGGTCCCACACACCCCCTACCTTTCCTAAAGCCTCCTTGTTCATCTGCTATCCTATTCTCCGTCTTACTCTTAATTCTTTCAATAATAAACTCACCATACACTTTACCAGGTATACTCAACAAACTTATCCCCCTATAATTTTTGCACTCTCTATTGTCCCCTTTGCCTTTATACAAAGGAACTATGCATGCTCTCTGCCAATCCCTAAGTACCTTACCCTCTTCCATACATTTATTAAATATATATATATATATATATATATATATATATATATATAATATATATATATATATATAATATATATATATATATATATATATATAATATACCCTGATCCACAGGGGGGCCTGGTCATGAAAACCCGGGCCGCGGGGGCGTTGATCCCGGAATAACCTCCAGGGAACCAGGCATATGAGCAGGGTAATTTAAGTCGTGGAGAGGGAATACAGTCCCTGCACTCTAAAGGGAGGGGTTTTAATTTGCATTTTTAAAAATGAGTGTAAAGCACCCTTCTCAAGACATGAGGGAGTGAAGATGGGAAAAGTTTTTTTTTTTTCGGGCCCCCCTGCTTGGGTGGGAAATGCTGAGTTTTTAAAAAATTAATAAAAATAAATATATATTCTGCCGAATGGGGAAAAACTTGTTTTTTTTGGCTTAAATCCCAAACCCTCTTTTTACCGAAAAAACAAAATTCGGAAAAATCTTTCCCTGAACCTAAGAAAAAAAATATATTTCTTTGGGTTTTTTCTTAATTATTAAATTATTTACATAAACAAAAAATGAAAGAAATTATACTTTAAATGATAAGAAAAATTTTTTAAAAGGACTTAATTTGAACGAGTTCTTGCTAAATTTACCAATTTTTTCTATTTAGCACGACATATATATATATATAAAAAAAATATATATATAATATATATATATATAAATATATAATATATTATATATATATAATTTATTTGGTGTGGTGTGGTTGTGTGTGTGTGTGTGTGGTGTGTGTTTTGTGTGTGTCTGTGTGTGTGAGTGCTGTGTTGAGTGTGGGGTTTTGTTGTGTGTGTGTGTGTTTGTGAGTGGTGGTGTTGTGATGTGTTGTGTGTTGGGGGGTGTGTGGTTTTGTGTGTGTATGACGTGTATGCAAAGATACAAAATTGTGAAAAAAAATAATAATAATAATAAAAAAAAATAATAATAATAATAATAATTATTATTATTATTATTATTATTATTATTATTATTATTATTATTATTATTATCATTATTGTTATTATTATTATTATTATTATTATTATTATTATTATTATTATATTGCTATTTTTAAGAAGCGCTAAACCCGTTGGGGTTTATACATCGCCTGGGGAAAAAGTGGCAATGAATTTTCATTTAAGAAAGAGAACTGCCGCTCCAATTCCCGGGATCAAGAGCAACTGCGGAGACACATGTGTAAGCAACCGGATATAAACTACAGCGAGCTAGATACAAACTACAGCAAGCATATACAAACTACAGCGAGCCGGATATAAACTACAGCGAGCTAGATATAAACTACATCGAGCCGGATACAAACTACAGCGAGCCTGATACGAACTACAGCGAGCCGGATATAAACTACAGCGATCCTGATATAAACTACAGCGAGCCGGATATAAACTACAGCGAGGTAGATACAAACTACAGCAAGCATATACAAACTACAGCGAGCCGGATATAAACTACAGCGATCCTGATATAAACTACAGTGAGCCGGATATAAACTACAGCAAACTAGATACAAACTACAGTGAGCCGGATATAAACTACAGCGAGCTAGATACAAACTACAGCAAGCATATACAAACTACAGCGAGCCGGATATAAACTACAGCGATCCTGATATAAACTACAGTGAGCCGGATATAAACTACAGCAAGCTAGATACAAACTACATCGAGCCGGATACAAACTACAGCGAGCCTGATACAAACTACAGCGAGCCGGATATAAACTACAGCGATCCTGATATAAACTACAGCGAGCTAGATACAAACTACAGCGAGCCTGATGCAAACTACAGGGAGCCGGATACAGACTATAGCTTGCCGGATACGGACCGGATGCTTGACTAACAGTGAAGAATAATACATAAGTGATTCATTGCATTTTATTTTCCTAGAGTTTTGCTGTAGATAAAACTCTAGAACACGAACAGTGGTTCACTAAAACTCTAGAACACGAACAGTGGTTCACTAAAACTCTAGAACACGAACAGTGGTTCACTAAAACTCTAGAACACGAACAGTGGTTCACTAAAACTCTAGAACACGAACAGTGGTTCACTAAAACTCTAGAACACTGACAGTGGTTCACTAAAACTCTAGAACACGAACATGTTCACTAAAACTCAGAACACGAACAGTGGTTCACTAAAACTCTAGAACACGAACATGGTTCACTAAAACTCAGAACACTGCAGTGTTCACAAAACTAGAACACGACAGTGGATCACTAAAACTAGAACACGACAGGGGTCACTAAAACTAGAACACTGACAGTGGTCGATAAAACTCTAGAACACTGACGTGTCACTAAAACTCTAGAACACTGACAGTGTTCATAAAACTTAACACGACAGTGGTTACAAAACTCTAGCACTGACAGGGTCACTAAAACTACAGACACGAACATGGTCACTAAAAACTACAGACACTACAGGGTTCACTAAAACTCAGGAACACTGACAGTGTCCAACTCTAGAACACTGACAGTGGTTCACTAAACTCTAAACACGAACATGTTCACTAAACTCTAGACACTGACAGTGGTTCACTAAAACTCAGAACACGAACAGTTCACTAAACTCTAGAACACGATACAGTGGTTCACTAAAATTCTAGAATTCGACAGGGGTTCACTAAAACTCTAGAACACGAACAGTGGTTCACTAAAACTCTAGAACACTGACAGTGGTTCACTAAAACTCTAGAACACTGACAGTGGTTCACTAAAACTCTAGAACACTGACAGTGGTTCACTAAAACTCTAGAACACTGACAGTGGTTCACTAAAACTCTAGAACACGAACAGTGGTTCACTAAAACTCTAGAACACTGACAGTGGTTCACTAAAACTCTAGAACACGAACAGTGGTTCACTAAAACTCTAGAACACGAACAGTGGTTCACTAAAACTCTAGAACACGAACAGTGGTTCACTAAAACTCTAGAACACGAACGTGTCACTAAAACTCTAGGACATGTTCACTAAAACTCTAGAACACGAACAGTGGTTCACTAAAACTCTAGAACACGAACAGTGGTTCACTAAAACTCTAGAACACTGACAGTGGTTCACTAAAACTCTAGAACACGAACAGTGGTTCACTAAAACTCTAGAACACTGACAGTGGTTCACTAAAACTCTAGAACACTGACAGTGGTTCACTAAAACTCTAGAACACTGACAGTGGTTCACTAAAACTCTAGAACACGAACAGTGGTTCACTAAAACTCTAGAACACGAACAGTGGTTCACTAAAACTCTAGAACACGAACAGTGGTTCACTAAAACTCTAGAACACTGACAGTGGTTCACTAAAACTCTAGAACACTGACAGTGGTTCACTAAAACTCTAGAACACTGACAGTGGTTCACTAAAACTCTAGAACACTGACAGTGGTTCACTAAAACTCTAGAACACTGACAGTGGTTCACTAAAACTCTAGAACACTGACAGTGGTTCACTAAAACTCTAGAACACTGACAGTGGTTCACTAAAACTCTAGAACACGGACAGTGGTTCACTAAAACTCTAGAACACTGACAGTGGTTCACTAAAACTCTAGAACACGGACAGTGGTTCACTAAAACTCTAGAACACTGACAGTGGTTCACTAAAACTCTAGAACACGGACAGTGGTTCACTAAAACTCTAGAACACGGACAGTGGTTCACTAAAACTCTAGAACATTGACAGTGGTTCACTAAAACTCTAGAACACTGACAGTGGTTCACTAAAACTCTAGAACACGGACAGTGATTCACTAAAACTCTAGAACACGAACAGTGGTTCACTAAAACCCTAGAACACGGGCAGTGGTTCACTAAAACTCTAGAACACGGACAGTGGTTCACTAAAAACTCTAGAACACGGGCAGTGGTACACTAAAACTCTAGAACACGGACAGTGGTTCACTAAAACTGTAGAACACGGGCAGTGGTCCGCCAGAACTCAGATATACGAACGGAGGTTCGCTAAACTTGCGGGCAGGGGGCGCTTACACGTGTCGAAGTTCTCTTTACAACCCAAATCTATGTCGGGCCGGATTACTGGCTCTGGGCCGGCTTAGCGGGGATGCCTGCTGCGGCTTCCCCGCTTCTCAAACCCACCAAAATAGCTTCTAAGTTTTTTTTTTTTTCTGGCCTCAACTATTGCCAGGGCCACTCTTAAAACCCCAACTTAATTTTATTTTTAAAAAATTCAATAATGCCTTTATATACATATATATATATATATATATATTATATATATATATATATATATATATATATATTATATATATATATATATATATATATATATATATATATATATATATATATATATATATTGCATATATATTATATATATTATATATATATTATATATATATATATATATATATATATATATATATATATATATATATATATATATATATATATATGCTCGTATCCCGTTTTTTTTAATAATATTCTTAGGTTATGTACGTGTGGTTTAGGAATTTAAATAGTGGTTTATGTGGTGAGGGAAGGAGTTTTTAAGATTTCCGGAGGTGGTAACGCTGTAAGCTTCTGGTTCTTGGGACTTGACAAATTACTGTGTGAGGGGCGAGGCTGTGTTATGAGAGGGGGGTCATAAGGGTGATGTTTGGGTAGGGTATGCTGGAGATGTCGACTTTGTGGACGTTGGATCTTGTGGTGGTGATTGTTGCGAGTTATCGGCGGCCTAAGTGAGCTATTTGTTAATGCTTGTGTGTGTGTGTGTGTGTGTGTGTGTGTGTGTGTGTACTCACCTATTTGTGGTTGCAGGGGTCGATTCATAGCTCCTGGCCCAGCCTCTTCACTGATTGCTACTAGGTCCTCTCTCTCCCTGCTCCATGAGCTTTATCATACCTCGCCTTAAAACTATGTATGGTTCCCGCCTCCACTACGTCACTTTCTAGGCTATTCCACGGTCTAACTACTCTATGACTGAAGAAATACTTCCTAACATCCCTTTGATTCATTTGAGTCAACTTCTAATTGTGACCTCTTGTGTCTGTGTCCCATCTCTGGAACATCCCGTCTTTGTCCACCTCGTCTATTCCGCGAAGTATTTTATATGTCGTTATCATGTCTCCCCTGACCCTCCTGTCCTCCAGTGTCGTCAGGCCGATTTCCCTCAACCTTTCTTCGTAGGACAATCCCCGTAGCTCTGGGACTAGTCTGGTTGCAAACCTTTGCACTTTCTCTAATTTCTTGACGTGCTTGACTAGGTGTGTATTCCAAACTGGTGCTGCATACTCCAGTATGGGCCTGACGTAAATGGTATACAGAGTCTTGAACGAATCCTTACTGAGGTATCGGAACGCTATCCGTAGGTTTGCCAGGCGCCCATATGCTGCAGCAGTTATCTGATTGATGTGCGCCTCAGGAGATATGCTCGGTGTTATACTCACCCCCAGATCTTTTTCTTTGAGTGAGGTTTGCAGACTTTGGCCATCTAAACTATATTGTGTCTGTGGTCTTCTTTGCCCTTCCCCAATCTTCAAGACTTTGCATTTGGCAGGGTTAAACTCAAGGAGCCAGTTGCTGGACCAGGCTTGTAGCCTGTCCAGGTCTCTTTGTAGTCCTGCCTGATCCTCATCCGATTTGATTCTTCTCATTAACTTCACATCATCTGCAAACAAGGACACTTCTGAGTATATCCCTTTCGTTATGTCATTCACATATACCAAGAACAGCACAGGTCCTAGGACTGACCCCTGTGGAACCCCGCTTGTCACAGGCGCCCACTCTGACACCTCGTCACGTACCATGACTCGTTGTTGCCTCCCTGTCAGGTATTCTCTGATCCATTGCAGTGCCTTTCCTGTTATGTGTGGCTGATCCTCTAGCTTTTGCAGTAACCTCTTGTGAGGAACTGTGTCGAAGGCCTTCTTGCAGTCCAAAAAAAATGCAGTCGATCCACCCCTCTCTCTCTCTTGTCTTACTTCTGTCACCTTGTCATAAAACTCTAGTAGGTTTGTGACACAGGATTTTCCCTCCCTGAAACCATGCTGGTTGTCAATTATACACTTGTTTCTTTCCAGGTGCTCCACCACTCTCCTCCTGATGATCTTCTCCATGACCTTGCATACTATACACGTTAGTGATACAGGTCTGTAGTTTAGTGCCTCATGTCTGTCTCCCTTTTTAAAAATTGGGACTACATTTGTCATCTTCCATACCTCGGGGAGTTGCCCAGTTTCAAATGATGTGTTGAAGATCTTTGTTAATGGTACACACAATATCTCTGCTCCCTCTTTAAGGACCCACAGAGAGATGTTGTCTGGTCCCACCGCCTTTGAGGTGTCAAATTCGCATAGCAGCTTCTTCACCTCCTCCTTGGTTATATGTACCTCATCCAGCACTTGCTGGTGCACCCCCCTGCTCTGATTTCCTGGAGTCCTACTGGTTTCCACTGTAAATACTTCTTTAAATCTTGTGTTGAGCTCCTGACATACCTCCCGGTCGTTTCTTGTGAATTCCCCATCACCCTTCCTCAGTCTGATTACCTGATCCTTGACTGTTGTTTTCCTCCTGATGTGGCTGTACAACAGCTTCGGGTCAGTCTTGACTTTCGATGCTATGTCATTTTCGTATTGCCGCTGAGCCTCCCTTCTTATCTGTGCATATTCGTTTCTGGCTCTTTGGCTAATCTCTTTATTTTCCTGAGTTCTCTGTCTTCTGTACCTTTTCCATTCTCTAGTACACCTAGTTTTTGCCTCCCTACACCTTTGGGTGAACCAAGGACTCGTTCTGTTCTTCCCATTATTTCTGTTTCCCTTGGGAACAAACCTCTCCTCTGCCTCCTAGTCCATCATTTCTTGTACTGGTTTTCCTGTCAGTTCCCTCTCCCACTGAATGTCTTGAAAGAAGTTCCTCAAGCCTGAGTAGTTCCCCCTTTTGTAGTTTGGTTTTTCCCACCTTATTCCTGCTGCTCTCTCCACTTGGAGCTCAACTATGTAGTCGAAGCACAGAACCACATGATCACTAGCTCCCAGGGGCCTTTCATACATGATATCCTCGATGTCAGAGCTACTCAAGGTGAATACAAGGTCCAGTCTTGCTGGTTCATCCTCTCCTCTCTCTCTGGTAGTGTCTCTAACATGTTGATGCATGAGGTTTTCCAGTACCACATCCTTCATCTTGGCTCTCCATGTTTCGGGACCCCCATGGGGCTCCAGGTTTTCCCAGTCAATCTCCTTGTGATTGAAATCACCCATAACTAGTAACTTTGCTCCCCCCATGTGTGCTCTCCTGGCCACCTCGGCTAGTGTGTCGACCATTGCTCTGTTGCTCTCATCGTATTCTTCTCTTGGCCTCCTGCAGTTCTGTGGTGGGTTGTACATTACTGCAATTATCACCTTATGTCCCTAAGACTGGATTGTTCCTATTAAGTAGTCCCTTTCGCCCGTGCCATCCATTCCTTCCATTTTCTCAAACCCCCACTGTTTTTTAATGAGCAGTGCAACTCCTCCTCCCCCTCTCCTCCCTCTGTCTTTCCTGAGGATTTGATATCCGGATGGAAAGATTGAATCTGTTATTATTCTGGTGAGTTTTGTTTCTGTGAGTGCTATTATGTCTGGGGATGTCTCCTTGATTCTTTCGTGCCACTCCTCATACTTATTTGTTATTCCATCTGCATTTGTATACCACACCTTCAACTTCTTTTCTAAGATTGTGGTCTGGGAGGTGTATTGGGGTTGGGGAAGTGGGAGACCTGATAAGGAACTATGGTGGTTGCTGTGGGGGTGGAGTTTGTAATGCAGTGGGTGGGGGCATTGGATGTGGCCATGGGTGTTTTGGTTTAGAGTGTTTGGTTGCACTGGGGTTGACCTGGTTGGGAGGCTTCTATAGGAAGTTGTGAGACTTCCTATAGAAGCCTCCCAACCAGGTCAACCCCAGTGCAATCAAACACTCTAAACCAAAACACCCATGCCACATCCAATGCCCCCACCCACTGCATTACAAACTCCACCCCCACAGCAACCACCCATAGTGTGTGTGTGTGTGTGTGTGTATGTATGTGTGTGTGTGTGTATGTGTGTATATGTAACTTCCCTAACACTGTCTCTCTCTCATCACCAACACTCCCCACCACCACTCACCCCCCACCACCACACCCCCCACCACCACTCACCCCCCACCACCACACCCCCCACCACCACTCACCCCCCACCACCACTCACCCCCACCACCACTCACCCCCACCACCACTCACCCCCCACCACCACTCACCCCCCCTCCAAAAAACACATCACCACCACTTAATTAACGCCGTCATATCGAAGCCTGGCGATGTTTTCCAGCCCCCAACACATAAACAATATTTATACACTACTCTATGTTGTCACATAATTAACACACCTCCTCTGAATAAACACCGACCAGAAAAAAAAAATCAAATCCCCCCCGTCCCCCCCAAAAATCGGACACCGTCATTTTTCGCCCGAAAATAATATGGTGGGCGGTGTAATCGGGTTACAGAACTCACTGTATTGCGATGCTGCTAAAATTTACATCGTCCTGCGTAATAAACTTACTCGCGTTTTTCACTCATGAAAAATTCTTTTTTTGAGGGGGGGTATTTTTTTTTTATTCGAAAAAGAGAAACTAAATTAGTGGGATTTTTTGCTAGTCACGTTAGGGAAATTTTTTCGGCCCGCTGAAATGTGTCAGACGGAGGCTGAAATGTGTCAGACGGAGGCTGAAATGTGTCAGACGGAGGCTGAAGTGTGTCAAAGGTTGAAGTGTGTCAGAGGCTGAAGTGTGTCAGAGGCTGAAATGTGTCAGAGGCTGAAGTGTGTCAGAGGCTGAAGTGTGTCAGAGGCTGAAGTGTGTCAGAGGCTGAAGTGTGTCAGAGGCTAAAGTGTGTCAGAGGCTGAAGTGTGTCAGAGGCGGAAGTGTGTCAGAGGCTGAAGTGTGTCAGAGGCTGAAGTGTGTCAGAGGCTGAAGTGTGTCAGAGGCTAAAGTGTGTCAGAGGCTGAAGTGTGTCAGAGGCGGAAGTGTGTCAGAGGCTGAAGTGTGTCAGAGGCTGAAGTGTGTCAGAGGCTGAAGTGTGTCAGAGGCTGAAGTGTGTCAGAGGCTAAAGTGTGTCAGAGGCTGAAGTGTGTCAGAGGCTGAAGTGTGTCAGAGGTTGAAGTGTGTCAGAGGCTGAAGTGTGTCAGAGGCTGAAGTGTGTCAAAGGCTGAAGTGTGTCAAAGGCTGAAGTGTGTCAGAGGCTGAAGTGTGTCAGAGGCTGAAGTGTGTCAGAGGCTGAAGTGTATCAGAGGCTGAAGTGTGTCAAAGGCTGAAGTGTGTCAGAGGCTGAAGTGTATCAGAGGCTGAAGTGTGTCAGAGGCTGAAGTGTGTCAGAGGCTGAAGTGTATCAGAGGCTGAAGTGTGTCAGAGGCTGAAGTGTGTCAGAGGCTGAAGTGTGTCAGAGGTTGAAGTGTGTCAGAGGCTGAAGTGTATCAGAGGCTGAAGTGTGTCAGAGGCTGAAGTGTATCAGAGGCTGAAGTGTGTCAGAGGCTGAAGTGTATCAGAGGCTGAAGTGTGTCAGAGGTTGAAGTGTATCAGAGGCTGAAGTGTGTCAGAGGCTGAAGTGTATCAGAGGCTGAAGTGTGTCAGAGGTTGAAGTGTGTCAGAGGCTGAAGTGTGTCAGAGGTTGAAGTGTGTCAGAGGTTGAAGTGTGTCAGAGGTTGAAGTGTGTCAGAGGTTGAAGTGTGTCAGAGGCTGAAGTGTGTCAGAGGTTGAAGTGTGTCAGAGGTTGAAGTGTGTCAGAGGTTGAAGTGTGTCAGAGGTTGAAGTGTGTCAGAGGTTGAAGTGTGTCAGAGGTTGAAGTGTGTCAGAGGTTGAAGTGTGTCAGAGGCTGAAGTGTGTCAGAGGTTGAAGTGTGTCAGAGGTTGAAGTGTGTCAGAGGTTGAAGTGTGTCAGAGGTTGAAGTGTGTCAGAGGTTGAAGTGTGTCAGAGGTTGAAGTGTGTCAGAGGTTGAAGTGTGTCAGAGGCTGAAGTGTGTCAGAGGTTGAAGTGTGTCACACTGAAGATAACACTTACTATTCAAAGCATTTCACAATGTGATTTTTGTCATCATTGTTGATATTATGATTTTAATACTGCGTTAATTATTAGTATTATAATTATTAGTGCTGTTATTATTATTATTATTATTATTAGTAGTAGTAGTAGTAGTAGTAGTAATAATAGTAGTAGTAGTAGTGGTAGTAGTAGTAGTAGTAGTAGTAGTAGTAGTAGTAGTAGTAGTAGTGGTAGTGGTAGTAGTAGTAGTGGTAGTAGTAGTAGTGGTAGTAGTAGTAGTGGTAGTAGTAGTAGTGGTAACAGTAGTAGTATCGTTATTATTATTGAATTTGTTGTCTGGTTTGCTTCGTGTTTTTCTCTGTTTATTCTTTGTTATTTGGAATAATTCTTGGGTTGGCACCATTCCGGATGTGGCACCATACTATTTTTAGCACCATTCCAGTTTGGCTATATTCCAAGTCTGGCAACGGTTCATGACTGGCACCATTCCAGGTGCCACGGTCTCTCTCCGACTAATACACCGGAAAGTCCCGGGCCAGGTAAACAAACTCTCTCTCTCTCTCTCTCTCTCTCTCTCTCTCTCTCTCTCTCTCTCTCTCTCTCTCTCTCTCTCTCTCTCTCTCTCTCTCTCTCTCTCTCTCTCTCTCTCTCTCTCGCTCTCTCTCTCTCTCCGTCAGAGTGCCACTGGCACACTGGTCTCCACAATGAATGATGGCACTGTGTAACTGAAGGCGACCAACCCAATTTGCCGCGACGGTTCAGAAAGACGGTTTCCTGTTGTCACTTTGAGGAACTACCACCACCAGCCGGGTGCCAAGAGGCCAATCCGGTGCCAGCCTCGGGCCACCTCCCCTACGGCTCTAATGCCAAGGGGACACTAAGGTCGAATTTCCCCTCGCGTCTTGCGGGGCGCGAGGGATACGCACCTCTTCGTGCGTTGAAGACGGAGGACATTTGCGTTTCATCTCGGTATCCAAGCGAGTTAAATATGTGGTATTTGTCTTCATGAAGTCGGGGCCATTTTGACTCTTGTTATTGAGGGTTTTAGAGGCTGAATTGGGGTCGACATGCGGCCGTCGTTAGCGCCCCTTTCTTCCCCTCCGCGGCCACACCTCCGGCAGGCAAGAAAGAGGAACAGTTATGTCGGCAGGCAGTAAAGAGCTGTTACCTATTTTATTTACCCCGCCGACAAGACTGACGGCAGTGTAAATCGTAATTACATTTGTAACGTGTCGTTGTAATCAGCCGGTGAGGTGGGTGGGGTGGGGGGTGTCTCCCGACCAACCGACCGCACGCCGAGCAGCTACCGAAGCGCTCGAGAACGCAAGTTCGATCCCTCAGGATCTCTGCGAATGGTTCAAGATAATGTTATTTAGGCTGCTGTGGGTACCATACTCAGTCAAGTCAGTCAAAACATAGTCAAAACTCACTCAGAATTCAGACAAAACTCCAGATAAGCCACCATTTAGAGCTCTAGTACCACCAGGAATCTTTGTCACCTTTGTAAGTTAAAGGCACAATACCGGACTGAAAAATACATAAATAACCCGCATATAGGAGGAGAGGAACTTATGGCAACGTTTCTGTCAGCTACACCCACACTCTGTGTTTGTGTGTAGCTGCGGTCTGGTCACTCTCTAGTGGAGAATTCTCGATTCTGCCAGCGCTAGTGGCCACCTCGAGCTCTCGTCCCTTCTTAATCCACTTGTCAGTGTGACTGGGGTCACCGCCTCCGCGGACCGGTCCCAGACCAGGCCTCTTGGTTGCTAGCCTGATCTATCGAACTGTTAGTGCCCGCCGCCCGCAGTCGAACGTGTGCATAACAACCCGGTTCATCAGGAACTGTTTTCAGGAATCTGTCGAGTTCCCTTTTGAAGACAGCCAGAGGGTCGTTGATGACATCCCTTATGCATGAGGGGAGGGTGTTGAAGAGTCATGGTCCCTTAACACTTATTAAGTTCTCTCTCAGTGTACACATCGCTTTATTGGAGGTATCCTGCACCATCAGCCAAGCCTCTTGGGTTTGTAAGTAGTAATTTCGGTGTACAGGTTTGGTAGGAATCCGTCCAAAATCTTCCAGGTGTAGGTTATAATGTAACGTTCTCGCCTGCGTCCTAAGAAGTACGATTATAGAGTTCAAACTCTCCCAATAATTTAGTGCTTAACTGACTTTGTACGAGTTGTGAAGGTTCTCTGTGCATTTTCCAGCTCTGCATTTTCACCAGCCATGAAGGCTCCAGACAGCATATAGCAGTCTCCAGCCAAGAGAGAACCAGTGACCTGAAGAGTGTCACCATTAGCATCTCTTCTTGTATGTGAGATCTTTTGATATTATCACTCCCAGGTTTTTCACATTAGGGGGTATGTCAAAGTATGTGATATAGTAATGGGTCGTGGGTAGAGTATGTGATTATATACTGGGTCGTGGGGAAGAAAGTTTGATGAACAATGATGATAGGGAGCTGTAATTGCCTACTTTACACGCTGTCTACAGGAAAGAAGAAGAAAAAGGAGAAGTCCCTATTTACACATTTTTTTCTTAACTTATTTATTTGTCAAGACAAAGTTTTAGAGTTAAAAATGTGTTTTGTAGTAATATGCTTTATCTCCCTTTGTCTCTTTCCTGCTTTCTTCTGTCACTCATTCCTCCGTCATTCCTCACCTCCCTCACACTCTCAAATATCCCACAAACCCTCACTCATCCCTCCCTTCCTTCCTCCCTTTCTTTCTATATCACCATCTCTTCTTTTCTCTTTTTCCTCGCCCATCTCTTCTTTACACGGTTCCTCCCTTACCCCCTCAACTACAGAACTCTCCCTCACTCACTCCATTACCCACCCCTTCCTTTTCTCTCCCACCTCTTCCCTCATATTCCCTCTCTCCCCCACCAACGCCTTTCTCACACTTTCCCTCGCTCATTTCCTCACTT
Organism: Cherax quadricarinatus; assembly: GCF_026875155.1. Classification (NCBI taxonomy): domain Eukaryota; kingdom Metazoa; phylum Arthropoda; class Malacostraca; order Decapoda; family Parastacidae; genus Cherax; species Cherax quadricarinatus. The sequence continues at coordinate 41,598,341 of NC_069426.1, read as the reverse complement.
TCTCTCACACCTTCGCCCCCAAAATACCCTCACCGGAGGGGGAATCTCAATACCCTTATTCTCTGCTCCTTTAAACATCCCTAAACACACCTGTCTCAACACCTGGCGATGTTTAGGAGGGCTAGGCATACGGGCATGTTTGGGAAGAGAGGGAGTGTTGTGGGTAGAGGAGTCAGTCCTTGCTACCACCTACTGCAAACAAACATTTCTTTATGTCATTGGTCGTTGATACGACTCTTGGAGCAACGCTCACACCTTGGTGGCCGTGTGTGTGTGTGTGTGTTTACTCACCTATATGTAGTTGCAGGGGTCGATTCACAGCTCTTGGCCCCGCCTCTTCGCTGGTAGCCACTGGGAGCATTCTCTCCCTGCTCGATGAGCCTTATCGTACCTCTTCTTAAAGTTATATATGGATCCAGCCTCCGCGACACCACTCTCCAGACTATTCCACTTCCTGACACCTCTATGACTGAAGAAATACTTCCTAGCATCCCTGTGACTCATCTGAGCTTTCTACTTCCACTTGTGACTCCTTGTTGCTGTGTCCCATCTCTGTAACATCCTGTCCCTATCCACCCTGTCAATTCCTCTCAGTATTTTATATGTCGTTACCATGAATTCCCCTATCTCTACTGTCCTCTAGTGTCGTCAGATTGATTTCCTTTTACCTCTCCTCGTAGGACATACCCCTTAGCTCCGGGACTAGTCTTGTTGTAAGCCTTTGCACTCTCTCAAATTTCTTGACGTGCTTGAAAAGGTGTGGGCTCTATACTGGTGCTGCATACTGCAGTATGGGCCTGACATACACGATATACAGAGTCGTGAATGATTCCTTACTTAGGTGTCGAAAAGCTATTCATAGGTTTGCTAGGCGCCCATAAGCTGCAACAGTTATTTGGCTGATGTGCTCCTCAGGAGATGTGTTCAGTATTATGCTCACCCCAAGATCATTTTCCTTGAATGAAGTTTGTAGTCTTTGGCCTCCCTAGCTTGTACTCTGTCTGCGGTCTTCTTACGCCTTCCCCAATCTTCATGACTTTGCATTTGGTGGGGTTAAACTCCAGGGGCCATTTGTTGCACCAGGCTTGCAGCCTGTCCAGGTCCCTTTGTCTCAATGTTTTCTTGATTCTACGCGTGCAATGAACAAAACGACACTATACCGTGACTGGAATAATACACAATTAAGCCTCACACAGGATAGAGGAGCTACGACGACGTTCCGGTCCGAGTGAGATCATTTAAATAGTCTCCTATGTGCGGGTTATTTGTGTTCTGTGTTCTGTACATTTTCAGTAAACGACCTCTGAATTTTCCAGCTCTGTTGTCCCTCCTGGAACTGAGTTGTGGACACAGGACAATGTTCAAGAGGTGAGAGCACAGTTCATACCAACTGAACCATCACTGGCGCGACTTCTGTTGGACGGGAAGATAAACGAGACACATGTGTCCCGTGGCTTGGTTGGTAGCGTACTCAGCTCACACACTCGTGGCTCGTTCCCCGGCACGGGTGGAAACGTTGGGCATGTTTCCTTACACCTGCTGCCCCTGTTCACCTAGCAGTAAGTAGGTACCTGGGTGTTACCTGACTGTTGTGGGTGGCATCCCAGGTAGTGGTGGTATATCTTAGATAGTGCTGGGCTTTGAAATGAGATGAGGTATGATAACACGTCTTTATCGAGGAGACGTTTCGCCAACCAGTGGTTTTTACCTGCCAGTTACAGAGACTGAAGTAAATTGTTCAGAAAACCCACAAGTTGAAGAATGAGAAACTTGTGCAGTATTTAGGAATCTTTACTGAGGAAAGTTTGGCCAGCCAGTAGCTTCTTCAGTCCAGTGCAGAGACGACCGGTGCCTCATTCTTCAGTACGGAGACTAAACGATGGACATCGTGAGTCGGTATTTTGAGGTGATCAGTCAGTCAGCTTCGATAGGGGTTCAGTCCCTCGGTTGTATATACCATAATCGCAGTAACAGTTACTTAAATTGAAGGTTCTCGTTATCCACCTTTTCATTTTCCCTTCCCTTCCTTTCTTTCATTTACATTCGTGTTTTCTAAATGGCATTATCATTCCCAAGCCTTTTACACGTTGCTTTCCTTTTTTTTAAATTGTCTGCATCATGAAAAAATGATTAAATTACGAAATTTTATCGTAAAAAGAGAATCGAATTCTTCTTAATAAAGGATTGAATCCAATTACCTCGTCAGACAGTATCGAAACCCATGATTATCCCATTAAATAGGATCGCATCCCATATCTACCTTCACAGAAAGTGTTGAATCTCTTAACTACCTCGACAGAAAGGATCGAATCCCATTACCACCTCGCCAGACGGAATCGAATCTTTTATCTACGTCATCGGAAAAGATCGAATCCTATTATTACCTCACAAGAAAATATCGAATCTATTAGCTATTGTATTGGAAAGGATCGAATCTTTAGTTATCTTATTGGGAATGATCGAATCCCATAACTACCTCACCAGAAAGAATCGAATCTCTTAGCTACGTCGCCAGAAAGAATCCAACCCATAACCCCATCGCCAGAAACGATCGAATCCCATAATCCCCTCGCCAAAAAGGTTCGAATCCCATAACCCATTCACCAAAAAGGATCGAATCCCATAACCCACTAGCCAAAAAGAATCGAATGAACCACCTCACCACAAAAAGGATCGAATCCCATAACCCTCTCGCCAAGAAAGATCGAATCTCTTAACTACACCATCAGAGAGGATCGTATCCCTTTAAACACATGGCAAAATGCCGCATTACGGCTTCTCTGATCAGCCTGAACGCCACAATCTGCTTTCCCCCGGGCCAGTGGTGTTTACAGGAGACTCAGGAACACGAGGAAGGAGGAGGGATGGGGAATGGGAGGAGGGATGGGGGATGGGAGTTGCTCTTTTTAAATCGGGGCAGTTGAACCCTCGTCTAAGCTCATTCCGGAGCTGCTGTTCAAACACCGTCTCTCAGATGACAAGCTCCGTCATCCTCATTGACACCAACTTGTTCGATTCCCACACCCTCTGTCGTGGCTTAAGCCTTGCCCGAGCGGACACATTTCTTGTCTTGTTGACGCTGTGATTGTCGTTAGGAAAGGAAGCTGGTCATTGGGTACATGGTAAGTAGGTGCCTGATTAGTAGACATTATATTAGGAGGTACTAGGTAAGTGGGTACCAGGTAAGTAGGCATCTGGTAAGTAGGCACCATAGAAGGAGGTACCTGGTACCTAACTACCTGGTGCCTACCTCGAAAGTAGGCACCAGGTAGTTAGGTATCCGAAAAGTAGGCACTATATTAGGAGGTACTAGGTAAGCGGGTACCAGGTAAGTGGGCATCTGGTAAGAAGGCACCCGGTAAGTTGGCACCCGGTAAGTAGGCACCAGGTAAGTAGGTATCCGATAAGTAGGCACCATATTAGGAGGTACCAGGTAAGTAAGTACAAGGCAAATAGGCATCTGGTAAGTAGGTACCCGGTAAGTAGGCAATAGATAAGTCGTTACCTGGTATCACATAAAGAGGTGCCAGGTAAGTAGGTACCAGGTAAGTAGGTACCAGGCAAGTAGGCATCAGGTAATTAGGTACCCAGATTATTGGAGAGGGAACCATAAAGCAGGTGTCGATCTGTTTGTCCCAGTCGCGTCGATCACTGTCGAGTCATCGGAGCGAGTGGCGGATCATGGATGTGGTGACGGGCGCGACATCTGGCGACGCCGGGAGGACACAAGTCTGTAGAACAGCATTTCACCCTAAAACTTTGTCAAATCTTGAGAAAATCTCTGCTTGGAGCGAAATGTTGCTCAAGCAACAGAGGGGAGGGTGAGGGGAAGGGTCCTTTGGTTACAAGTGTCTGCGCGGTTGGGGCGTTTCGCCCTCTCAAATCGTTGTTTACGCGCACGGGATAGCAAAAATTTATTGCGGAATGGCCAGGATCCTTAAATGCATCCGAGTCATACAGTCATGGACCCCTTTAAAATATCCCGGTCCCCGTGGATAACGCCGCCAAAAGGCGCACCAAGATCACATCCGGGGGTGTAATACCAAACTCTAAAAAACAGGGCGACAATGTTCTTTTTTTTCCTGTCCCGGGGCGCCGAAACAACGCGGAAGACGAAAGCCGAAGTGAAGCCGGGAAAATATAGAGGCGGAGCCCCGGCTTCCCTGCAACCCACGGGGCTCCGGGGGTTTGCAGTCTTTCAGGGGAATTTCTTGTCGTAAAATTTAATCCCGAATTCAAACCCCAGGAGATGGGGGCCGGGGGCCCCCCCTACAATTCTTCATATATTTTGGGGCCCAAAATTGGGTAACCTCAAGTACTGGTACTAAAAAAAACGGGGGGTTGGAAGTTTAAACCAAGATCTCGGTCCCAAAAAGGGGGCGAGACCCCCTACACTTTTTTATATTTACCAATTGATGCATCCGCAGGTGCTGTACAGGGGAAAACGGGTTTTTGGGGGGCCAACTTGTGTAACTCTTTCTGAACTAAACTGATGAACTTCAAATTTGAAATACTTTGGACTTTTTTTTTTTAAGCTATCCTTTCCCCCGGTGTATGGCATTATACTTTTTTTACTGTGGTTAAATGTACTTTTGTTTTTTTGATTTTGAAAACTAACCTTAACTAAAATTTTTTAAAAATTTTAAAAAAAAAGTTTTAAAAATTTTGAAAGAGTTTAAAATTAACTGAGGATCGGTATAAAATGTTTTGTGTGGGGAGCAATGATGAGAGGAGAGAGAGAGAGAGAGAGAAGAGAGAGAGGAGAGAGAGAGAGAGAGAGTGGCAGTATTACAAGTTTTACCTGTCTTCTGGGCTAATTACCTGCCTTATGAGACAACCTCGTTCAAACACTCAACACCCATCAACAACTGAGTAAAGAAAAACAAACAGACAGACAGACAGACAGACAGATAGATAGAAAGTAATATAAGTGAAAAATAAAATAATACCGATTACTTCAATTATTTTTATTATATCGCTGGTAATTCTGTATTCAGTGTATATAAACCAAGAAGTATATCTCAGTACATGTAAACTAAGATATTTATGTCCGTCTATATAACTCTAAAGTTGTATATTTGTGTATTTTCCACTGAGACGTGAATGTCCATTAGTGTATTCAGACATATTGATGTGTCTCTCCCTGTATACACACACTGAGAATGTACTTTAATTCCTCGTTTAGGGATTAGAATACTGTAAATGTTAACGCACAGCTGAATTGCAGCCTTAATGGCCCGCCTGCAGTCGATAGGCTTTAAACCTTAAACCCCTTGTGTTTGTGTGCGAGTGTGTGTGTATGAATCACCCTGAGGCTTCCTTGACTTGCTTGGGAATATCTTCAGTTTGTTTATTTAGCTCTAAATCCTCTCTACTTTGATGCTGTGACACTGACGTCTCTGTTCCCTTCTCCTCCGTGTTTACTTCTTGCTGTTGCGTTGGTTTTTAGATTTTGGAGTCGAAGCGACCGTGGAGGATAGCGCTTGAGCCTATGGATACACGAAATGCCGAGGAACTAGGCCCCGAGAGGGCTACCAGAGTTGGCTGGTCTGGATTAGGTTAGGTAAGATTTATCTGGAAATAGGACAATTGCTTCTTGACGCGAGTTTTAATCATGTGACTCGCAGCTAGAGCTTTTAGTCGTCTGACCGAGGCCTTCCGCTGGCTTACCCTCCCACCCCTTTGAAAATTAAGGTTATAATTATAACCTTTCATATTATAGGCTGGTCTGGAAACATTAGCTAAGGTGGAGAAGTGGTCTGGTGGTACCGCCAAGACGTGGAAAAAATACTTATGTACAGTTTAGGACATTTATAAAAGGAAAAATTTCGCCACGAGTGACTTCTTCAGTCCTAATACAGAGATAACTAAGAAAACATGATGTCAACATGTCCTTCTCTAACCCAACCCGTCTCACCACATTAGTTCTACTACTACTACCGCTGCTGTTACTACTACTACTACTACTGCTGCTCACACTACTACTACTTCTACTACTACTACTACCACTGCTACTACTACTATTACTACTACCCCTACTACTACCCACGCGACACTCCACCTGACTCCTGTCACTATGTATACTAGTTTTCTTAGTTTTCTCTGTATTAAGACTGAAGAAGTCACTCGTGGCGAAACGTTTCCTTTAATAAATGTCCTGATCTGTACGTAAGTGTCCTTTTGCACATGAGCTGAGGTGCCTGTGAGTGCAGTGAGAGGTCCACCCGGGAGGGACCCTGACTGGATCAGGGGGGTGTGGGTATGTAGGAGGTATAGAGGCAGTTGGTTACTTTCAAGACAAAACCTAACATCCGTGAGAGGTACCACGTCAGGAGATATTTTCCCCACTTCTCCTGACAAATAAAACACTTCCACAGCCACTGTAGTATCACTGCATTAACTGGTGCATCTATATGTATATATAACACCTATATATGTATCGGATATACACCGATCTGTGTATCTCTGTGTATATTCACAGACTATATTGTAATTCATATTTTGGGTGATGGGGGGGAGCAGCCTTAATGACCCTCCAGCAAAGTGGGTGATTTTCTAAAAACATTTTCACTCTAAGTGTGATCTTTACAGTGCTAATTTGCATTGTTGCTCATATGTTTTTTTACTTTTAATTGTGCCCTTGTGTATCAGTTTCTCGCCTCTCGAACAGTTCTTTCAAGTCCTCTTGAGATTTTCTTTATGATCTTATATCTGCCCTGTTCTTGTATCTTATAATGTCGCCAGATGTGTTTGTGTGTGTGTTTGTGTGTGTGTGTGTGTGTGTGTGTGTGTGTGTGTGTGTGTGTGTGTGTGTGTGTGTGTGTGTGTGTGTGTGTGTGCTCACCTGCATATGGTTGTAGGGGTCGAGTCTCAGTTCTTGGCAGTGTGTGTGTGCTCTTGAGTTGAGCTTCAGCTCCTGAACCTGCCTGTAAGCCTTCCACACACCCACACCCACACACCGACACACAAACACACACACAAACACACAGAGGCACTCTCACCCATGCGTCCCTGGCAGTATTGAGCCCTCAAGTTCATCAAAGTTCAAACTTCTGTAATAAAGGCTGGGCCTGCAGCCCACTCTGTCACCCTGTTTATCTCTGCCCACTTCAAAAGGTGTCACTATTTGCCAAACACGCCAGGCGACTCCTTTTCGAATCCCATTTTCTATGTTCTGGCAAACTTCGTTCGTTTCCGCATCTTTTCACGGGAGACTCACAGATTACCGCCCTTCAGCCTCGCCGGGAAAGAGTTGACTGTTGTCCCGGTCAGGCAAAAGGCGATCAAAGTCATCCATTTCTCGCCGAAAACGTCCCAAAACCACCACTACCACCTCCATCCCCTGAGGTACCCCCAACCGAGACCCCCCCCCCTTTCCACCACTTCAATTCCTAGCCGGAGTTCATAATCCCGTTTTCTTTGAAGTGCAGATAGTTCGCCTCGCCACCGCCGGCGGCGCTCATTTCGCCGAGCAAAGTTGGCGGTAGGGGTGACGGGGCGGCGACAGACAAACAACCCCGGGGACTTACGCCAGGAAATTGAGGAGAGCACAAACGGCCAGGATTGTGAATATTGAAGGGGATGTGTGTACCGTGTCAATTTCAACCTGCAGCGGCAGCCGGGAGGAGGTGCAGGAGGCGGAGGGGTAGAAGGAGGACCTGGCTGACGGAGAGGAGAGGTTCAACAAGACAGCCAAGATGTGATAATATTACTGGAGGTCTCACGCCTCCCTGAAGGTGCTTGTTGAGACGGGTTAAACAGTGTCTTTCCCTCCCCCCCCCACCACCAGTAGGAGTGTCTCTCAAGCAGGCAGTGAGGCTCCTGGCACCAGCTGGCAGACCATGTGCTGGAAGGGGGAAGTGGCACTGGGAAGAGGTGGCAAAACTGGTTTCGGATAGACGAAGGAGGTTTCAAGAAATGCGAAGTCTTGTAGTTAGACAACGTTTCGCCCGAAATGCAGCTTGATCATATCTACACGACGACTGTTTGATCAGTAACCTCGGAGGGTTAATAAGTCAAGAAAGCCGAACAGTATGGCTTATCCCTTTTTCGGTACGTTCTAAGTCCTCCCCCAGGATGCGACCATCGATTCCAACGTTACCTGCCCACCGTTAGAAAACAAGGACAACAGATTGTAAGACTTGTCTCACGTGTCCCGTCTCGCCCAGGGTTTAACCCTGATATATTCTGATTGTAAGTCGAAGCTGACTATAATGAAGAGTAAAGAGATTATATGAGTGGACACAGACAGCAGGTTGATAGACAGCAACCAATCACCGAGTTACTACCCGGCCAGTTAAGTATTTTTGCACTCCTTACACTGCTACAACATCTTAAGAAGGCGATAAAGAATAGGAGAAAGGAGAAGCATGAGAGGAAGAAGAACAAGAGGAAGAAGAAGAGGAAGAATAATTGTTGTTGTCTTTCCTCATAATCATATTGCATGACAGGCAAATCATACCAGCAGCTCTGCACATTCACTCTACATCTTACTAACCAGTGTCACAGCTAGTAAATCCTCTCTTTCTGCGATACTTCCTCTCTGGTTTAGAAGCCTCTGTTCTGAGACCGGGCCGCGGGGGCGATGATCGCAACAAGAAAATACGTATGTTGACAAATTTAACTTTCAATATATATATATATATATATATATATATATATATATATATATATATATATAATATATATAATATATATATATATATATATATATATATATTCTTTCTTTCAACTCACCGGCCGTATCCCACCAAGGTGGAGTGGCCCAAAAGGAAAAACGAAAGTTTCTCCTTTTACATTTAGTAATTTATACAGGAGAAGGGGTTACTAGCTCCTTGCTCCCGGCATTTTAGTCGCCTCTTACAACACACATGGCGTACGGAGGAAGAATTCTGCTCCACTTGCCCATGGAGGTAAGAGAAAATAAACAAGAACAAGAACTAGAAAGAAAATAGAAGAAAACCCAGAGGGGCGTGTATATATATGCTTGTACATGTATGTGTAGTGTGACCTAAGTGTAAGTAGAAGTAGCAAGAGGTACCTGAAATCTTGCATGTGTATGAGACAGACAAAAAAAAAAAATGGACACCAGCAATCCTACCATCGTGTAAAATAATTACAGGCTTCAGTTTTACACTCACTTGGCAGGACGGTAGTACCTCCCTGAGTGGTTGCTGTCTACCAACCTACTACCACAGGACGGTAGTACCTCCCTGGGTGGTTGCTGTCTACCAACCTACTACCACAGGACGGTAGTACCTCCCTGGGTGGTTGCTGTCTACCAACCTACTACCACAGGACGGTAGTACCTCCCTGGGTGGTTGCTGTCTACCAACCTACTACCACAGGACGGTAGTACCTCCCTGGGTGGTTGCTGTCTACCAACCTACTACCACAGGACGGTAGTACCTCCCTGGGTGGTTGCTGTCTACCAACCTACTACCACAGGACGGTAGTACCTCCCTGGGTGGTTGCTGTCTACCAACCTACTACCACAGGACGGTAGTACCTCCCTGGGTGGTTGCTGTCTACCAACCTACTACCACAGGACGGTAGTACCTCCCTGGGTGGTTGCTGTCTACCAACCTACTACCACAGGACGGTAGTACCTCCCTGGGTGGTTGCTGTCTACCAACCTACTACCACAGGACGGTAGTACCTCCCTGGGTGGTTGTTGTATACCAACCTACTACCACAGGACGGTAGTACCTCCCTGGGTGGTTGCTGTCTACCACCCTACTACCACAGGACGGTAATACCTCCCTGGGTGGTTGTTGTATACCAACCTACTACCACAGGACGGTAGTACCTCCCTGAGTGGTTGTTGTCTACCAACCTACTACCACAGGACGGTAGTACCTCCCTGGGCAGTTACTGTCTACAAACCTACTACCACAGGACGGTAGTACCTCCCTGGGTGGTTGCTGTCTACCAACCTACTACCACAGGACGGTAGTACCTCCCTGAGTGGTTGCTGTCTACCAACCTACTACTACAGGACGGTAGTACCTCCCTGGGCAGTTACTGTCTACCAACCTACTACCACAGGACGGTAGTACCTCTCTGGGTGGTTGCTGTCTACCAGCCTACTACCACAGGACGGTAGTACCTCCCTGGGTGGTTGCTGTCTACCAACCTACTACCACAGGACGGTAGTACCTCCCTGGGTGGTTGCTGTCTACCAACCTACTACCACAGGACGGTAGTACCTCCCTGGGTGGTTGTTGTATACCAACCTACTACCACAGGACGGTAGTACCTCCCTGGGTGGTTGCTGTCTACCACCCTACTACCACAGGACGGTAATACCTCCCTGGGTGGTTGTTGTATACCAACCTACTACCACAGGACGGTAGTACCTCCCTGAGTGGTTGTTGTCTACCAACCTACTACCACAGGACGGTAGTACCTCCATGGGCAGTTACTGTCTACAAACCTACTACCACAGGACGGTAGTACCTCCCTGGGTGGTTGCTGTCTACCAACCTACTACCACAGGACGGTAGTACCTCCCTGGGTGGTTGCTGTCTACCAACCTACTACCACAGGACGGTAGTACCTCCCTGGGCAGTTACTGTCTACCAACCTACTACCACAGGACGGTAGTACCTCCCTGGGTGGTTGTTGTCTACTAACCTACTACCACAGGACGGTAGTACCTCCCTGGGTGGTTGCTGTCTACCAACCTACTACCACAGGACGGTAGTGTACCTCCATGGGCAGTTACTGTCTACCAACCTACTACCACAGGACGGTAGTACCTCCCTGGGTGGTTGTTGTCTACTAACCTACTACCACAGGACGGTAGTACCTCCCTGGGTGGTTGTTGTCTACCAACCTACTACCACAGGACGGTAGTACCTCCCTGGGTGGTTGCTGTCTACCAACCTACTACCACAGGACGGTAGTACCTCCCTGAGTGGTTGTTGTCTACTAACCTACTACCACAGGACGGTAGTACCTCCCTGGGTGGTTGTTGTCTACCAACCTACTACCACAGGACGGTAGTGTACCTCCCTGGGCAGTTACTGTCTACCAACCTACTACCACAGGACGGTAGTACCTCCCTGGGTGGTTGTTGTCTACTAACCTACTACCACAGGACGGTAGTACCTCCCTGGGTGGTTGTTGTCTACCAACCTACTACCACAGGACGGTAGTACCTCCCTGGGTGGTTGCTGTATACCAACCTACTACCACAGGACGGTAGTGTACCTCCCTGGGCAGTTACTGTCTACCAACCTACTACCACAGGACGGTAGTACCTCCCTGGGTGGTTGTTGTCTACTAACCTACTACCACAGGACGGTAGTACCTCCCTGGGTGGTTGTTGTCTACCAACCTACTACCACAGGACGGTAGTACCTTCCTGGGCAGTTACTGTCTACCAACCTACTACCTAGAATATATATATATATATATATATATATATTATATATATATATATATATATATATATATATTATATATATATATGTTACGCAACGTTACTGAACACAAATTGCAAGAGCTGCTTGGCTGGTGAATCTTGGTAATAATGTTCACGTGTGTTCAACAGGGGTTTAACAGATGTGTCACATACTGTTTAATAAAGAAACAGTGAACCGTGTATACAGCCTCTTATACACGACACCGACCTGTGTGTGTGTGTGTGTGTGTGTGTGTGTGTGTGTACTCACCTAGTTGAGGTTGCGGGGGTCGAGCTCCGAGCTCCTGTGTGTGTGTGTGTGTGTGTGTGTGTGTGTGTGTGTGTGTGTGTGTGTGTGTACTCACCTAGTTGAGGTTGCGGGGGTCGAGCTCCGAGCTCCTGTGTGTGTGTGTGTGTGTGTGTGTGTGTACTCACCTAGTTGAGGTTGCGGGGGTCGAGCTCCGAGCTCCTGTGTGTGTGTGTGTGTGTGTGTGTGTGTGTACTCACCTAGTTGAGGTTGCGGGGGTCGAGCTCCGAGCTCCTGTGTGTGTGTGTGTGTGTGTGTGTGTGTGTGTGAGTGTATCTGTGTGCTCGTAATATGTAGTATGAATATACAAAGAGAGACCGATGTATATTATACAATTCAGAGTTGTACTGTAACTTATTAAATTGCTAAAAATAATACATACTCAGGAATAGTCGAATTATATATATATATATATATATATATATATATATATATATATATATATATATTATATATATATATATATATATATATATATATATATATATATATATACGAGAAACTGACAAACTGGTGAATATTATGCAAATACACTAGACAGGGAGAGACTGATATCTATAATGTTTAATGTATAATGTGTATAATGTATATAATTAACGATGCAGGGTGGGGGGGGGGACAGTGTCGCCAGAACCACCGTGCCTTATTTGCCTCCAGTGTTGACACCAACTTTTCCTGCAGAGTTGGCAACATTTTTCGAACATTTTAGGAACTCGGGTTTTTTCCGAAATGCTAAACGTTTCCGGACATTTTTTTTTTTTTGGCGTCGCGGAGAAGCCTGCGCGCGCATTTAATTAGGTTATTACGTGCGATGTGGGCATGAAGGGGAAAGGCTGGAGGCTCGAGCCTCTGTCACATCAGAGCAAAATACTATGGGTTACCTGGCACAAGATTAGATGGTTACCTAGCAGTAAGTAGATACCTGGTAAGTAGGCACCAGTTAAATACTGGTTAAGTACCTGTACCTGTATACCAGATACAGATAAATAAGTACCTGGCAAATAGATACCTGGTAAGTATGTAAAAGGTAAGCAGACACCAGGTAAGTAGGTACTTGGTAAGTAGGTACCAGGGAAGCAGGTACTTCGTAAGTAGATACCATGTTAGTAGGTACCTGGTAAATAGACACCAGGTAAAAAAAAGTTCCTGGAAAATAGGTACCATCCAGAGATTATGTGCGGGGTTGTACATAGCACCTATTGGTCCACCCCTTATGCTGTTTGCAAAGGTTCAGGTCTTGACGAGCTTCACATTTGTAAACATCATAAGGATCTCGATCTTAATCAGCAGCAGCTACAGCAATCATGCTGGACGTCGATCTTTTGAATGGCGGCTTTCATTATCCTTCGAGCGAGGTGTGCGCATTTCGTGAAAGTCTGCTGCGCCCGGCCTCTTGGGTTGCCAGGCTGGTTTCTTCGTCATTGACGACGCTGACTGGAGGTACACTGTCAGTTTGGCCCAGGCGATCGTAATAAGCAGACTCGCTTTCGTGGGATGTTTAGACAGATGCCAGAGTCGACAGGAAATACTCGCGCGTCCACGGGAACAATCAGTAACTGGACGTTTATCGGAAAACCCTGGTAGAACTCTGCGATTCCGCTCTGGGTAATCTTTGACGAGGTTTCTCAACGCAGTGACATCGAAAGCATTCCAGATTCACATAGAGAAGCTACATTTATCGCTATTGCCGTTTCATTCAGCGTCATCGCTATTTCATATAGCACTGTTGTCGTTTTATTTACCGCTATTGTCGTTTCATTTACTGTCATTGCCATTTCGTTTTGAAGGATCATTGTTTTCCTTTCGGTAAAACGTTGCTGCAGACTTGTCTTAGGTATCTTAGGTATGCCTCTTCGTAACATGCCTCTTGACAGTGCTATCAACACATTAGTCATGTCCTCCTAAGAGTACCACTGTATCCTTGTCGTCTTCCACTTATACGTGCGTTCCATCCTGTAGAGAAGAGAAGCAGTTCCATATGAAATACCGTCTGACATATAGAACAGAGTTAATATTGAACGTTTCAAGAGTCCCTTCATGTGGTCTTATCTACTCCTTTACCTTTGATAAATCTGTGATGAGTTTCGAGAGCTTTTCTACTCCTGGAGCCAGTCCCTCAAGCCAGGGTTGTCTGGTGTTTGTCTGGTCAACCTATCATGTGGGAGTTCGATACGTGGATTAGGGTAGAAATACTCACGTAGGCTGTTATACGTGTAATTACTGTTATGTGGACAGAGCCCTTGCCAGCCGTGCCTATCTCCTTGCTTCCACTCGTAACACTCGCTAGGCGGCTGGCAAGGGCTCTGTCCACATAACAGTAATTACACGTATAACAGCCTACGTGAGTATTTCTACCCTAATCCACGTATCGAACTCCCACATGATAAATATTTTTTTTTTTTCATCCACCCATATACCTGTGGTTGTTTGCACCCTTGTACCGGGTCCTAGTACTGTTTTGGCTCACATAATTGGTCAAGAGATTGTAGCTGGTGCCAACGAGATAAAGCCAGTTATGTGAGTTCGCCTAGAAGCACATTCTTCACGACAACAGTGAATGTCGGTGACGTCAGCCATCACCGCGCGGGACACCAGACACCCGCCCCCCCCAACAGTACTCACCGTCCGTCTTCTACTCCCGACTTCAGTGATAATTTTCTTGAAACAATTTTTCTTGCATTTAAAGACATTTGCGTGTGTGAGATATTTATAGTAAATTGTTTGTGTACTCTAAACCTTGTGTTTTCAGTGTAAACGCAGTATTTCTTTAACTCAGTATTTTTCCAATATTTTTCAGTGTTTTCACTTATCTTATATTATTCTGCTGTGTTTTTCTTTATGCTATTCGTCTGTCGTAAGTATTATTGTGTAGTGTACCAGTCAGTCACCTGTGTGAAGTGATTCATTTTTTTTTATTGTATTCTTTCAGCGTTGTATTCTGCAGTGATATTTACCCCAGTATACCAAATTTTCCATTTATTTCTATGTGTGTCATTTTTTTTTTCGTATGCCAACAGTGTCTCATTTCTCTAATTTTTTCGCAGACTGTGTACCATTATTTTTGCCATCAAAATTTTTGTTTTTATCACTTGTAATCTCAACGTAGAGTTCGTTGTTCATTTGTTGAGTTCTAAGTTGTACTATAGTATACCTTGTATTACATTACAGTTTCAGTTACGTAAGCTTTCATTCCAATGTTCTACTTATGTATCTATAATGTTCATGTTGTGTACTTTGACATTGTATAGAATCAGCCCAAGCCGTATACCTGCCATCTCTAGTTTGTATTAGTTGTATGTCGAGACGACATACATTAGCGTCGCCGAGCTCTCAGTAGTAGTAACCAGTTACCAGTCTAGTAACCAGTTACCGTAACCGTCCGTTGATTCAACTCATATTGTGCTGAGCTGACACTATTTCAAAACACCCACTACGGGGTACTGGCCAGACGGCTAGTCAGTGTTACGAGTGGAAGCAAGGAGATAGGCACGGCTGGCAAGGGCTCTGTCCACATAACAGTAATTACACGTATAACAGCCTACGTGAGTATTTCTACCCTAATCCACGTATCGAACTCCCACATGATAAACCAGGTTGTTGCTGTTAGTGACCCGCTGGCCCACATATTCATCACGGCCTACTTGATCTGGCACCTGATGGAGATACTTGTCTAGTTTCCTGTTGAAGACGTCTACACTTGTCCCAGCATGAGAGTGTCATCCATTGAGGACTCGACAAAGCTCCAAGAAGATATAAACCAAGTTTTCCAATGGGCAACAGAGAACAATATGATGTTCAATGAAGACAAATTCCAACTACTCCGTTATGGAAAATTGGAGGAAATAATAACTAGGACTGAGTATACTACAAACTCCAATCACACAATAGAGCGGAAAAGTAATGTGAAGGACCTGGGTGTGGTAATGTCCGAAGACCTCACCTTCAAGGAGCACAACAATGTCACTATCACATCTGCTAGGAAACTGATAGGATGGATAATGAGAACATTCAAGACAAGAGATGCTAAACCAGTGATGATCCTTTTTAAATTGCCGATTCTCTCTAGGCTGGAATACTGCTGTACATTAACATCCCCATTCAAGGCAGGTGAAATTGCAGAACTAGAGAATGTACAGAGAACCTTTGGTTTAGAAAGACACGTAAGCAAACACTATGACATATTTATTAGAAAACGTTTCGGTCCTGGGACCTTGATCACTTCTAACAGAGAACCTTTACTGCACGTATAAGTTCCATCAAACACCTTAACTACTGGGAGCGCCTGGAAGCACTTGACTTGTACTCACTAGAGCACAGGCGAGAGAGATATATCATAATCTGCACCTGGAAGATTCTGGAGGGACTGGTCCCTAATATGCACACAGGAATCACTCCATACGAAAGCAAAAGACTTGGCAGGCGATGCAACATATCCCCAGTGAAAAGTAGGGGCGTCACTGATACACCAAGAGAAAACGCAATAAGTGTCCGGAGCCCAAGACTGTTCAACAGCCTCCCACCAGCAATAAGGGGCATTAAGGGAAGACGTCTGGTTGTCTTCAAGAGGGAGCTGGACAGATACCTAAAGACGGTGCCGGATTAGCCGGGCTGTGGTTCGTACGTTGGATTGCGTGCGGCCAGCAGTAACAGCCTCGTTGATCAGGCCCTGATCCACCTGGAGGCTTGGTCGTGGACCAGGCCGCGGGGGCGTTGATCCCCGAAATGCCCTACAGGTAGCCTCCAGGTAGCAGTGTTTCTGATATCTTCTGGTAAGATGTTGACGAATGTTGACACAATGTTCTCATTTGGTTCCCACGGCTTCCCTGCTTATCAATTAGTTTACTTTGCACTTCTTTCTATATCTCTCACTCCAGTATGTTGTCATGGCAGTGTGGAGACTGGAGACCAGGCTCTCGAGTACTTTCCAGGTATATATTGTCATGTATCTCTCTCTTCTCCACTCCAGCGAAAACGTAATTAGGACTTCAAGGCGTTCCCAGTAATTTAGGTGCTATAAAGAATAAAAACTCACAATACCGTGACTGAAACAATACACAAACAACCTGCTTATAGGAGAAAGAATCTTATGACGACGTTTCGGTCCGAATTGGACGCATAGAGCGTTATTAGCTCTATGCTGACCGTAAAAGGATCTCTGTATCTGTTCCAGTTCCAGCATCTCCCCTGCCCTGGACGAGGCCGTCAACGCTGAATAATACTCGTTATCCGGTCATCTGAAGTCACATACCTCGTTATCCGGTCATCTGAAGTCACATACCTCGTTATCCTGTCATCTGAAGTCACATACCTCGTTATCCGGTCATCTGAAGTCACATACCTCGTTATCCGGTCATCTGAAGTCACATACCTCGTTATCCGGTCATCTGAAGTCACATACCTCGTTATCCGGTCATCTGAAGTCACATACCTCGTTATCCGGTTATCTGAAGTCGCATACCTCGTTATCCGGTCATCTGAAGTCACATACCTCGTTGTCCCATTATTTGAGGTCAAATACCTTTTATCCGGTCACTGTAGGTCATGGAAGAATAGAGGAAATAAAAACATGATCTCAATACACGACAAACTCAGATCACTCAACAGAACGAAAATCAAATAAATATGAGAGACCTGGAAGTGATAATGTCAGAAGACCTGACGATCAAAGAGCATAACGACATCTAAAACAGCAAGGAAAATGACAGGCTGGATAACTAGAACTTTCTAAACAAGAGATGCCAATCCAGTGGTGATACTCTTCATATGATTCGTTCTCTCTAGGCTGGAATATTGCTGTGTTCTAACGCCCCCCTTCAGTGTTGAAGGAATTGCTGAGCCGGAAAAAATGCACAGTTCACAGCTCATACAAACTCAGTGAAGCACCTATATTATTGGAAGTTCTTCAAGTTCTTAGAACTGTACTCCTTAGAATGTAGGCGAGAAAAATACACGATAATCTACACTTGAGAGATTATGGAGGGATTAGTACCAAACTTGCACACCGAAATTACCACTAATGAACACAGAAAGATTGGCAGACGGTGCAGGATACCTCTAATGACAAGCACGGCTGTCAAAAACTGTTATGGGAAAAAGGCAGTGATTCTCAAGGTGTTACAAGGAGCTGGTGAAGTTCCCTTGGTTTATGGGATGAAAACTGTTCCACCAGCGATGCTCTTGTCTCACAAAGGCAGTCGCCATCACGGGACAGGAATGTGATGGTTGAGTTTGAGTCGTTGATAGGTCACTGGAGCACATCAGCTAGCAGCCATCGTAGGAAGAGTTCCAGTACCTAAAGCTGTCTGAGCGTCCTCTGACACCAGAAGGCTTTACACTGTCCCGCGAAAGAGAGGTTGTGGAATCCGGTCTCCAGAAGGGAAATGTAATATCACCAGTGCCTGATCTCTTGGTTACGTTAATAGCAAATGTACAAGTCTTCAAGCACTTAATCCAATCTTCATACTCAGACGCCGTATGACAACTCTCAGAACCAAGCTGGTAGCCCCAGAACGGAGCTATCAAGTCACCATTTCGGGCATGCTGTTGAACTGGGTCTAGCACAATATGCAGGTTGCGCATTGATGCAACTCGTACAAGGTCACAAGGAAACTTGAGCTGGTCTCCAACTAGATAGATTGCGGTGAAGCCTCAACCTTGAAGAAAGAAGGTGAGTGAAGTCTGGCCTCAGAGAAGCACATTAAAACTAACCATTGCACTGAGGGTGGTGATACAAGTAGCTTCTACAAGAAGGACATGACGAATCTGCTTATCCTTGAAGAGGTTAGAACGGACAATATTCACCTGCACTCCTGAATCCATAAACACGACAGGCTTATCGAGCACCGTGGATTCGACAAGAGGACCTATGGTTGCACTGGAATGGGCGTGCAAACAGGCAGGTATGACATCGTCTGTAAATGAGTGTTCAACTTCATCCCCAAAAAGTCTTCGTCAAAGACACGAGACACAACTTTGTCACCGAGTAAATCTGAAGTCTACCGCGTATTAGCCACTGTCACAACTGGACGTTCTGGCTGGTCACGCGGATTCCCCAGAACTCAGTGGCTGACAAGTGTTCTGACTGTTCTGCGAACCTCGCCTCATCCACGACCGTGGGCGAGGCAGCCACGAGAGATCGCAAAAAGATAAAATCGTGCTCCTAACACAAGCACAGCAACCTGATGTAAGGTGACCACTCATATTGTGAAAGGTACAATAAGGTTTATTACTTTGAGGACTGTTTTGGCTACGGCACTTTTCGTTTGGAGCGCTCCAGCATCTGAGGACAATGTGTCCCTTTTTGCCACAACTGTAGCGTGTGTTGACACTTATTACAATACGTGTTTTTTTGCGCTGAGAACTGAGCGGTTACTCGCCGCACTCGCCCTGAAAAAAAGGAATGTTATTCGCATCCTGAGAAGAAACACTTTCCGTCACACAGGCAACAGTAGTGTCTGTAGCAGGGGTAACAGACCCTTGGGATGCAGGTCCCAAAGAAGGTAGGAAGGAATCTGGGTCAGCAAATGCTTGCGCCCGGAGAAGACGTTAAAATTTCCATAGCAACAGTGATCGGTTTAGCCGTGAACATGGGCACAACAGAAGGTGGTAACATTTGTTTTGTTGGATAGTACCAAAGGAAGCAATTTTACCAAAATCTAGGGCGAATTATCTAACCTGTTCACAGGCAAAACTCGAAGAGTGGACTGCAACATCAAACCTCCAAGCCATGAAAATACTCTGCGATAGTTTCACCAGACAATGGTTTAACAAGAACAAGTTGGCACAAGAACAAATGTGGATTGGAATGAGCCAGTTTGAAATAATAAGTACGAGAGAAATCTTCAAACTGAGACCAACAACCAGGGAGGTCGTCGCCAGCACGAGAATTGATGAGAACCTCAGCAGCGCCCGGCGAGGGAGGCCCAGCGAGACTGTCCTTAGCTAATCTGATGAAACTAGCTTCTGAAGCTCAGCCTTCAGCAGCCTTGTTATCCACACTCCGAATAGCAATAAACTAAGTTTCTAGATTACTAGGAACACCGTCGTCAAAAGTGGTGACAGTATCTAAGGGTTCACTGGCTCCCTTACCTTCGTGTATTAATGTATGACTAGTTAATTATCGAAGCCGGACTGAAAACTCGCCATAAGTTTCTTTCTATGTGCGGGTTATTTGTGTATTGTTCCAGTCACGGAATTGTGTCTTTTTCTCTTTAATAAGGTTTACGGATTGTCTGAGGTTCTTCTGAGAATAAGGTACCTACAACGCTATCCTTCCATGTATTAAATGGATTACCAACACACTACTGGCTGTCTTCCGGATGAAACTCGACAGATTCCTCAAAACAGTTGTTGATCAGCAGGGTTGTGGTGCATACGTTGGACTGCAGGCAGCCTGCTTGAACAATCAGGCCAGCAACCATAAGATCTTGTCTGAGATAAAGCTGCAGTGGTGGTGACCTCCGGAAGCGACTCCAGACAGATCCGGTCATTGCTATCCAGTAATTGAGGTGTCCGAATAACACACTAAGTATTGTATATAAACTCTTATCAGTGTATATACGTTCTAAGCAGTTAATATACACCTTAAGCAGTGTATATACCCTGCATATTTGCAGTCTAAAAGAGAGAGAGAGAGGAGGGAAGAGAGAATATACACTCTTGTATGGCGAATTATGACAGCCTAATCCCGTAGAATTTTTTATTAGCTCGTTGGGTATTGTACAATACCCGGGACAAAGTGAAGGCTCCTGGAAGTAAAGATTTTTACGTTACTTCGCTTGTCTGACTTTCTCTTCATCTATCTACTATTAAAGTGTGTGTGTGTGTGTGTGTGTGTGTGAGAGAGAGAGAGAGAGAGAGAGAGAGAGAGAGAGAGAGAGAGAGTGAGTGAGAGATTTTAGATTTTCTCGCCGAAGTGGCTAGGGGTACACAAAAGACCTAGGAACTAGGACCCAAAAGGGTTAACAGAAGTATACCTGGATTTACACCTACAGTTGTCTTATCTTTTGCTAGGAAATTTACGATTAATAAAATATGTTGACATATGACATAGGCCATAATAATATCTTTATATTCCTCAATAAGTGGAGAGTGAAGCACACAGTGCTCAAGAAAGTGACCATAAGGCTGACCACGTAATTTGCGTTTAGTTTGATCATCTGTGTGTCTGCCAGACTGCCAGAAGTACTTGTAACCAAGCCTAAGCCTGGCCACTACAACATCAGTCAGTACTTGTAACCAAGACTAAGCCTGGCCACTACAACATCAGTCAGTACTTGTAACCAAGCCTAAGCCTGGCCACTACAACATCAGTCAGTACTTGTAACCAAGACTAAGCCTGGCCACTACAACATCAGTCAGTACTTGTAACCAAGCCTAAGCCTGGCTACTACAACATCAGTCAGTACTTGTAACCAAGCCTAAGCCTGGCCACTACAACATCAGTCAGTACTTGTAACCAAGACTAAGTCTGGCTACTACAGCATCAGTCAGTACTTGTAACCAAGACTAAGTCTGGCTACTACAGCATCAGTCAGTACTTGTAACCAAGACTAAGCCTGGCTACTACAGCATCAGTCAGTACTTGTAACCAAGACTAAGCCTGGCTACTACAGCATCAGTCAGTACTTGTAACCAAGCCTAAGCCTGGCTACTACAGCATCAGTCAGTACTTGTAACCAAGACTAAGTCTGGCTACTACAACATCAGTCAGTACTTGTAACCAAGACTAAGCCTGGCTACTACAGCATCAGTCAGTACTTGTAACCAAGACTAAGCCTGGCCACTACAACATCAGTCAGTACTTGTAACCAAGACTAAGCCTGGCTACTACAACATCAGTCAGTACTTGTAACCAAGACTAAGCCTGGCCACTACAACATCAGTCAGTACTTGTAACCAAGACTAAGCCTGGCTACTACAACATCAGTCAGTACTTGTAACCAAGACTAAGTCTGGCCACTACAACATCAGTCAGTACTTGTAACCAAGACTAAGCCTGGCCACTACAACATCAGTCAGTACTTGTAACCAAGACTAAGTCTGTCCACTACAACATCAGTCAGTACTTGTAACCAAGACTAAGCCTGGCCACTACAACATCAGTCAGTACTTGTAACCAAGACTAAGCCTGGCTACTACAACATCAGTCAGTACTTGTAACCAAGACTAAGTCTGGCCACTACAACATCAGTCAGTACTTGTAACCAAGACTAAGTCTGGCCACTACAACATCAGTCAGTACTTGTAACCAAGACTAAGCCTGGCCACTACAACATCAGTCAATACTTGTAACAAAGACTAACCCTGGCTACTACAACATCAGTCAGTACTTGTAACTAAGCCTAATCCTGACCACTACAACATCAGTCAGTACTTGTAACTAAGCCTAATCCTGGCTACTACAACGTCAGTCACGTTTTAAGTTGCTCCATAAACGTACTTATCTACGTTCATGTTATCATGGCGACTGACACAGCCAGTGACATTCACTTTCATTATTTACTTCTCCCCTAATATTACACCTAATGCTAGGCACAGATATATCAAAATCATATACCAAATTTTCCTTCAGGATGTTTTTTTCTGCTAATTAATTTTACCATGAAAGAGCAATTTAATGTGTGATGGAATCCATAGAAATTGTACATTAATTCCCCTTTTCTCTGATTTTTGAGAGTCATTATCTGGCTTGTTCAGAGAGCAGATTGTTAATTATTATGTGAGTAAAGAGCCTTAGATGTCATAAGTTAACGTTAGTATCATTAGGATGGCAAAGAATTTCTTTCATGGTATAGACGCCCAGTTGTTGATTCTCTGTCTAACTCAACATGGTTGTTATAGTTCTTATCCCAATGGATAAGTCTGACTTTTTTTGGGGTTATCATAGGTAATTTGCATATATGTTACTATCACCTCTCAGTACACAGCAGGATTCATACCTGCACAATCTGTGATACAGTACTTTAGGTTCGAATCCTATTGCGGTCAGTGAGATAATGTTTGTTACAGGTTCACTCGTTTGCGAATTGTTAAGCAAATGTTACTATGTATGATAATTTGTGTAACTATATTTATGTGTTCTCGTACCTAAATAAACTTACTAAATAAAATAAAAATCAAATAAGAGACAACAAGAGAGCCAGACAATAAGAGATACATTTAAGCTCGTTTCCTCCTCTCTTCTTCCCATCCCCTTAATTCTATTCCTCCTCTTTCCCCTCAATTTCCTCTTCTATCTCCTCTCTCGTTTCTCCTTGCCCTCACACCCGTCTCCTCACCCCCCTCCCCCCACATCCTCACTAACTCTACCCCCCATGACGGTTTGGTGTGAAAATTGTGGTAGTGTGAGAGAGAGGAGGTGGTGGGTAGTGTTGATCAAAGAGGAGCGCTTGCTGGCCCTTTCAAACTTACCCTCACTTAGGCACTCCCTGGCACTAGTGCCATTATTCTTGCCTTGGTGCCACCACGGGTTATTAATTCTTCTTTTACAAACCATGAAGACACGTCTGACATGCTCCCTGTTTTAATTTAATGATAATACTACTACTAATAATAATCATATAATAATAATAATAGTAATAATAATAATAATAATAATAATAATAATAATAATAATAATAATAATAATAATAATAATAATAATAATAATAATAATACATATGCTGTCAGCTTAATAGCACTTGAGGACTCGAATGAAGCTTCATATTTCCCCACAGCTTACAATTGTGGCATCGGTTATGTTCAGTATGTGGAGATTGCGTGTTGCTTTCGCCTGCGGACTCGATACTCCAGCTGCATACGACAGCTTAGGCCAAACTTAATGCAGATGCATACACCCGCGTCTTATGTGATGTTGCTCTCTACTCTCTAACTTGTGTGATAATGCTCTCTACTCTCTAACTTGTGTGATGTTGCTCTCTACTTTCTAACTTGTGTGATAATGCTCTCTACTTTCTAACTTGTGTGATGTTGCTCTCTACTTTCTAACTTGTG
>NC_069426.1:41544633-41569633 GCF_026875155.1 Cherax quadricarinatus | reverse complement strand
GGGAGAGGGAGGGGTCCTTGGGGAGTGGGAGGGGAGGACGGGGTACAGAGTGTGTCTTTTTATGAGACAGACAGACAGACAGACAGACAGACAGACAGACAGACAGACAGACAGACAGAGACAGACAGACAGACAGACAGACAGAATATTAGCTCGTTGGCTGTTCTTGTTAATGTAGCCAAAATGTTCGACATGATCACTCAAACAAGCTGGACAAGAACACTCAAACAAGCTGGACAAGAACACTCAAACAAGCTGGACAAGAACACTCAAACAAGCTGGACAAGAACACTCAAACAAGCTGGACAAGAACACTCAAACAAGCTGGACAAGAACACTCAAACAAGCTGGACAAGAAACACTCAAACAAGCTGGACAAGAACACTCAAGCAAGCTGGACAAGAACACTCAAGCAAGCTGGACAAGAACACTCAAACAAGCTGGACAAGAACACTCAAACAAGCTGGACAAGAACACTCAAACAAGCTGGACAAGAACACTCAAACAAGCTGGACAAGAACACTCAAACAAGCTGGACAAGAACACTCAAACAAGCTGGACAAGAACACTCAAACAAGCTGGACAAGAACACTCAAACAAGCTGGACAAGAACACTCAAGCAAGCTGGACAAGAACACTCAAACAAGCTGGACAAGAACACTCAAGCAAGCTGGACAAGAACACTCAAACAAGCTGGACAAGAACACTCAAACAAGCTGGAGAAGAACACTCAAACAAGCTGGACAAGAACACTCAAGCAAGCTGGACAAGAACACTCAAACAAGCTGGACAAGAACACTCAAGCAAGCTGGACAAGAACACTCAAACAAGCTGGACAAGAACACTCAAACAAGCTGGACAAGAACACTCAAACAAGCTGGACAAGAACACTCAAACAAGCTGGACAAGAACACTCAAACAAGCTGGACAAGAACACTCAAACAAGCTGGACAAGAACACTCAAACAAGCTGGACAAGAACACTGAAACAAGCTGGACAAGAACACTGAAACAAGCTGGACAAGAACACTCAAACAAGCTGGACGAGAACACTCAAACAAGCTTGACAAGAACACTCACACAAGCTTGACAAGAACACTCAAAGAAGCTGGACAAGAACACTAAAAGAAGCTGGACAAGAACACTCAAACAAGCTGGACAAGAACACTCACACAAGCTTGACAAGAACACTCAAAAAAGCTTGACAAGAACATTCACACAACATTGACAAGAAGACTTACACAAGCTTGAGAAGCACACTCACACAAGATTAACAAGAACACTTACACAAGCTTGACAAGAACACTCACACAAGCTTGACAAAAAGACTTACACAAGCTTGACAAGAACACTCACACAAGCTTGACAAGAAGATTCACACAAGCTTGACAAGAACACTCACACAAGCTTGACAAGAACACTCACACAAGCTTGACAAGAAGACTTACACAAACTTGACAAGAACACTCTCACAAGCTTGACAAGAACACTTACACAAGCTTGACAAGAACAATTACCCAAGCTTGACAAGAAGACTTGCACAAGCTAGACAAGAACACTCACACAGCTTGACAAGAACACTTACACAAGCTTGACACAAACACTCACACAAGCTTGACAAGAAGACTTACACAAGCTTGACAAGAACACTCACACAAGCTTGGCAAGAACACTTACACAAGCTTGACAAGAACACTCACACAAGCTTGACAAGAAGACTTACACAAGCTTGACAAGAACACTCACACAGCTTGACAAGAACACTTACACAAGCTTGACACAAACACTCACACAAGCTTGACAAGAAGACTTACACAAGCTTGACAAGAACACTCACACAAGCTTGGCAAGAACACTTACACAAGCTTGACAAGAACACTCACACAAGCTTGACAAGAAGACTTACACAAGCTTGACAAGAACACTCACACAAGCTTGACAAGAACACTCACACAAGTTTGACAAGAACACTTACACAAGCTTGACAAGAACACTCACACAAGCTTGACAGGAAGACTTATACAAGCTGGACAAGAACACTCACACAAGCTTGACAAGAAGACTTACACAAGCTGGACAAGAACACTCACACAAGCTTGACAAGAAGACTTACACAAGCTTGACAAGAACACTCACACAAGCTTGACAAGAAGACTTACACAAGCTTGACAAGAACACTCACACAAGCTTGACAAGAAGACTTACACAAGCTTGACAAGAACACTCACACAAGCTTGACAAGAACACTCACACAAGTTTGACAAGAACACTTACACAAGCTTGACAAGAACACTCAAACAAGCTTGACAGGAAGACTTATACAAGCTGGACAAGAACACTCACACAAGCTTGACAAGAAGACTTACACAAGCTGGACAAGAACACTCACACAAGCTTGACAAGAAGACTTACACAAGCTTGACAAGAACACTCACACAAGCTTGACAAGAAGACTTACACAAGCTTGACAAGAACACTCACACAAGCTTGACAAGAAGACTTACACAAGTTTGACAAGAACGCTTACACAAGCTTGACAAGAACACTCACACAAGCATGACACGAACACTCACACAAGTTTGACAAGAAGACATACACAAGCTTGGTAAGAACACTTACACAAGCTTGACAAGAACACTCACACAAGCTTAACAAGAACACTTACACAAGCTTGACAAGAACACTCACACAAACTCGACAAGAACACTCACACAAGCTTGACACGAGCACTCACACAAGCTTGACAAGAACACTCACACAAGCTTGACAAGAACACTCACACAAGCTTGACAAGAACACTCACACAAGCTTGATAAGAACACTTACACAAGCTTGACACGAACACTCACACAAGTTTGACAATTACACTCACACAAGCTTGACAAGAACACTCACGCAAGCTTGACAAGAACACTTACACAAGCTTAACAAGAAAATTCACACAAGCTTGACATGAACACTCACACAAGCTTGACAAGAACACTCACACAAGCTTGACAAGAACATTCACACAAGCTTGACAAGAACACTCATACAAGCTTGACAAGAACACTCACACAAGCTTGACAAGAACTCTCACACAAGCTTGACAAGAACACTCACACAAGCTTGACAAGGACACTCACACAAGCTTGACAAGAACACTCACACAAAATCGACAAGAACTCTCACACAAGCTTGACACGAACACTCACACAAGGTTGACAAGGACACTCACACAAGCTTGACAAGAACACTCACACAAGCTTGACAAGATCACTCACACAAACTTGACAAGAACACTCACATAAACTTGACAAGAACACTCACACAAGCTTGACAAGAACACTCACACAAGCTTGACAAGAACACACACACAAAGCTGACAAGAACACTCACACAAACTCGACAAGAACTCTCACACAAGCTTACCTGGAGGTTACCTGGAGGTTATTCCGGGGATCAACGCCCCCGCGGCCCGGTCCATGACCAGGCCTCCCGATGGATCAGGGCCTGATCAACTAGGCTGTTACTGCTGGCCGCACGCAGTCCGACGTACGAGCCACAGCCCTGCTGATCAGGCACTGACTTTAGGCATCTGTCCAGCTCTCTCTTGAAGGCAGCCAGGGGTTTATTGGCAATTCCCCTAATGCTTGATGGGAGGCTGTTGAACAGTTTTGGGCCCCGGACACTTATGGTGTTTTCTCTTAGTGTACCAATGGCGCCCCTACTTTTTATTGGCGGCATTTTGCATCGCCTGCCCAGTCTTTTACTTTCGTAGGGAGTGATTTCTGTGTGCAGATTTGGGACCATTCCTTCCAAGATTTTCCAAGTGTAGATTATGATATATCTCTCCCTCCTGCGTTCCAACGAGTACAAGTCAAGTGCTTCCAAGCGTTCCCAGTAGTTAAGATGCTTGACAGAACTTATACGTGCAGTAAAGGATCTCTGTACACTCTCTAGATCTGCGATTTCACCTGCTTTGAATGGAGATGTTAATGTACAGCAGTATTCCAGCCTAGAGAGAACAAGTGATTTGAAAAGGATCATCATGGGCTTGGCATCTCTCGTTTTGACAAGAAAACTCACACAAGCTTGACAAGAACACTCACACAAACTCGACAAGAACACTCACACAAGCTTGACAAGAACACTCACACAAACTCGACAAGAACGCTCACACCGGCTTGACAAGATCACTCACACAAGCTTGACAAGAACACTCACACAAGTCGACAAGAACACTCACACAAACTCGACAAGATCACACACAAGCTTGACAAGAACACTCAAGCTTGACAAGAACACTCACACAAGCTTGACAAGAACACTCACACAAACTTGACAAGAACACTCACATAAACTCGACAAGAACACTCACACAAACTCGAAAAGAACACTCACACAAGCTTGACAAGAACACTCACACAAGCTTGACAAGAAAACTCACACAAGCTTGACAAGAACACTCACACAAACTCGACAAGAACACTCACACAAACTTGACAAGAACACTCACACAAACTCGACAAGAACGCTCACACCGGCTTGACAAGATCACTCACACAAGCTTGACAAGAACACTCACACAAGTCGACAAGAACACTCACACAAACTCGACAAGATCACACACAAGCTTGACAAGAACACTCAAGCTTGACAAGAACACTCACACAAGCTTGACCAGAACACTCACACAAGCTTGACAAGAACACTCACACATGCTTGACAAGAACACTCACACAAGCTTGACAAGAGCACTCACACAAGCTTGACAAGAACACTCACACAAACTAGAAAAGAACACTCACACCGGCTTGACAAGAACACTCACACAAGCTTAACAAGAACATTCACACATGCTTGACAAGAACACTCACACAAAGTCGACAAGAACACTCACACAAACTCGACAAGAACACTCACACAAGCTTGACATGAACACTCACACAAGCTTGACAAGAACACTCACACAAGCTTGATAAGAACGCTCACACAAACTCGACAAGAACACTCACACTAGCTTGACAAGAACACTCACACAAGCTTGACAAGAACACTCACACAAACTCGACAAGAACACTCAAACAAGCTTGACAAGAACACTCACACAAGCTTGACAAGAACACTCACACAAGCTCGACAAGAACACTCACACAAGCTTGACAAGAACACTCACACACGGATGTTTATGTTCGGTCCTTGTTAGCCATACAGAGTGTAGTTACTTGTCAGCGGGATAAACAAGAGAAGACAGGAAGCCTCTAGGGCTCACCGCTAGCCTCCTCCTCCTCCTCCCCTCAGCCTCACAACAATGCCCCAGATGCCGTCATAAAGGCATCAGTCAGCCCAGCTCCTACGCCAGGCACAACATAAAAGCGGAGGCAGTAAAGTGCCACACTCACGGGAGGGTCAAATCTAAACTGTTTTTGGCGCCTCGGGTGTGAAAAACATGACCGCAGGGGCCACTAGATGCGGTAAATGGCCTCTTTCCCCTCCCTCCCCTCCCACTCTTCTCCTATACTGCTAACTAGACCCGGGTGTCTCCCCACAACTCCTACCTGCCCCTCACCACCACCTCCTTCCCCTCAAACTGGTTCTTCCCAGTCGCTCGGGGCCTCCCTACATTCACTGGATGTTTTCCCTGCCTAAGTCATTCCTTCTCGTATCTGCCATGTATTTAGGAGAAATCACAGACGCTTGATGCGAGTATAGCCGTCGAGGTGAGGAAGGAGGGAATGTTGGAGAGAGAAAGAGAGAGAGCAAAAGGGGGTTGTATTAGAGGGGGTGTTAAGTGCCAAGTGGTAGCGGGGAGGGGGTCGGCCATCTCTCCATCCACCCTCCCACCTTTTCCCCTACCGCAGAAACCCTCCCTGGTCGGTAAGCATGTTATGTGGAACTGTCCTAATCCGCACCAGCCTGATACTTGTAGGACAGTCTCAATGGACTAGCTGTCTCCGTGAAACACTTGAAAGAATAATACTTATATTAATACTAAAGAATCAGTCACTAACTCTCATCTCATCTCTGATGTTTCAAGAAAGGGATAAGCATACACAGCACTGTGTTACTATCGTCCTCACTGTACACACTTCTATGAGTTTTACCACATTTCTTGATCTAAAATCTGCATTTAATATCGCAAACAGAACTGTTACCCAACACAAACTAGCCAGAACGTAAATTGGTGGTAACCTTCTCAGTTGGATAATAGGTTATCTGTCAAATAGAGTATCTTCTGCTTTCTACCAAGGCTTTAGAAGCGAGTTCAAAGAAATGTTCCAAGGTACATCTCAAGGAGGAGTTCTCAGTCCCAAGCTATTTAATGTTTTGATTAATGGTCTTCTAAATGCCCTACCTATAAGCTGTGTTGATGATATAAATATCCATACAATAGGGCATTATGAGTACCATTCTTAATGAAGTTCCAGTAATTTGTAATCGACTAAGACTCGTTCATTTCTTCAGCTTCGGCTAAGATATTAGCCAGTGAACGACATGTCCCATCCATTTGTTTGCAAGGTGAAACATGAGCTACGTTAAATTTCCAGATATCTTGGTATAGACATGACCTTCAGTAAATTCACCATACCACATCTCAGTAAGAAATGCAAAATGCTCTGAGAGATGTTGCTGACTACAGCACTACCTATGGTGCTAATGTAAGCATAATAAGACTGATAAACGTAGTTTATAGATCTTTAACTGATTATGTTGCGTCCATGTTAATGTTGGCTAAAGAAAATTCTCTGCTGTATGTAAAACTAATGCAAAATGAAGCCCTCAGAATTATTCTTGCTGTTCTAAAACGACAAGGCTCTTAATCACGGGACGGTTGGCGCTCAAATCAATGGCAGGAAAGTTCTAAAACTCGGAGGCCAGTGTGCTGACCACTGGCCATGGGTTCGATCCCCACCTGTTCTGTGAGTTGTTTGAAGTAATGAGTCATGAAGGTTCTTAATGTGAATAAGGGACGACTGGGTGTTTCTAAGAACAATGATAGGATAATTGAGATTAACACTGTACTGGTATTAAAATGAACCAGACACCTGTCATAATAAATCTTGCTAAATGTCTACAACAAAATAAACACAAATCTAAATTGGTTGTGAAAACATGTCTCTGTAGACAACAAGAGAATTTCACCTCTCCAATGAAGCCGTATTCATTTAAGATCATATATCTCAAAGCCCCTCCCAAGAAAGTCAACACTAGTAAGCCCTTCCTTAATTCAACTGCCGATAAAAATATATGTAGTAATGGACCTCAGCAGGAGTCTAAGGGCAGAGCTGCATCTGCTCTTGTTGTTGTCTTCCTGGATGAGAACTGTAGCAACCATGTTGAGTCTGACATAGGAATTAATAACTGGAATTCCACATTACAAACTAAATTCTTTCGTCCTAATAACATTACTTATGACACTGAGCTTGACTCTTCGATCACTAGCACTGAAGGTGCTGGACTCATACAATAACTCAAACAGCATACTCAATAAAGCCAGGTGTAGATATTCACGAATCAGAAAGAAAGGAATTAATGGACGATGCTTATGGATTCCGCCACACATTGAATTGCTTCTATATGATAAAGTTGATAAATTTGCCAAAGAAATAACCCTGAAGGAAAAAGTTGAACTTAACTTTCTCGCATGTGTGTCAAGTATTAAGAATAATTTTAAGAGAGAAGTGAATGTTATAGAAATACAGTCAGAAGTCTGAGTAGATCTATAACTCTGATTATATTTTCGGCGCAATTTACAGTGTGAACAGACTGACGGATGTTATAGCAGCCAGACTTAGACTTGGTTACAAGTACTTCTGGCAGTTTGACAGACACACAGAGAATCAAACTAAATGAAAAGTATGTGGCTAACCTTATGGTCACTTTCTTGAACACTGTCCTTAATTGTTTACTTATCGGGGAACATAAAGATAGTCTTTGTGATATGTCATAGCATATGTTATTAATGAAAATAACATGCCAGACATATTAAGCAAGTATTTTTAAATGTTCTTCCAACAGATAGGACAGTTTGTGAATATATATCCAAATGTATTCCTGTTAACCCTTCTGAGGCCTAATTTCTAGGCCTTCTGTGTAACCACATGTCCTTGAGCTACCATCCACAGGATGGATAGTGGGTGAGGAATACACTACCTGCGCTTCAACGGTAAAATCTAATCTTGTACGGAATCGAGGTGTGGAAGCCAGGCTCCCAACACTAACACTACCTCCAGTACCAACCTCAATGTATATACACTGTGTATATACACTGAAAGATTCACCCCTGTCAGTGTATAAACATTGAAAGATACACACACACACACACTTCGATGTATATATACGCTTATATGTGTGTCATTGCCTCTATATATATTCTACAAGTGAACACATAAGAGGAATTGTGGGAAACAGGAGTTAAAAACACATAATTAAACACTGTGTCAACATGTGCGGCCCAAGACTATTAAATATGCTGCCAGCAGATATAGTAGAGAAATACACTGAGAGGTGTATACACTAATTAATATTATGTTTTCATTACGTTATTATTAAATTATTATTGTTAATTTTATCATTAAATTATCTTATTATTATTATTATTATTATTATTATTATTATTATTATTATTATTATTATTATTTATATGGGAAGCAACGCACGTTTAAGAGACAGTCACTTCGCGGGTGAACCACGTGTCGTTGAGCAAAATTAACGACGCAGTTTGTCGTTGATGAGTTTCATCCAAAAAAAAATATATATATATAAATACAGTATAAACACAGTATAAATACAATATAAATACAGCAGGATGTACTTTATGTGAGGACGTGAATTAAATGTTGGAATTGTGTGGCGTGAGTGAATTAATGTTGGCCATGTTGTTATGTTGTTGATGTTGTGTTGAGTATTGTATGTCTGTTTCTCTCTCTCTTTCTCTCTCTCTCTCTCTCTCTCTCTCTCTCTCTCTCTCTCTCTACTCTCTCTCTCTCTCTCTCTCTCCTCTCTCTCTCTCTCTCTCTCTCTCTCTTTCTCTCTCTGCCTGTCGTGTGTGCCTGTTTCTGATTATCTCTGTCCATCAATTGGTGTTAGACTGTCTGTTTTTGAGTTATAATCTGTGATTGTCTTCCAGCCTTGCTGCCTTACTGCCTTTCTGCCTTCCTGCCTGCCTGCCTGCCTTCCTGCCTGCCTGCCTGCCTGCCTGCCTGCCTGCCTGCTTGCCTGCCTGCCTGCCTTCCTGCCTGCCTTCCTTCCTGCCTGCCTGCCTGCCTGCCTGCCTGCCTGCCTGCCTGCCTTCCTGCCTTCCTGCCTGCCTGCCTGCCTGCCTGCCTGCCTGCCTGCCTGCCTGCATGCCTGCCTGCCTGCCTACCTGCCTGCCTGCCTGCCTGCCTGTCTACCTGCCTACCTGCCTGCCTACCTGCCTGCCTACCTGCCTGCCTGCCTGCCTGCCTGCCTGCCTGCCTGCCTGCCTGCCTGCCTGCCTACCTGCCTGCCTGCCTGCCTACCTGCCTGCCTGCCTGCCTGCCTACCTGCCTGCCTGCCTGCCTGCCTGCCTACCTGCCTGCCTGCCTGCCTGCCTGCCTACCTGCCTGCTTAAGCTATAAAGTTTATGTGATGAATGGTTTTGAAAACCGACAAGTTGAAGAATTGAGACACTCATGCAACATATGGGAATCTTTATTGAAGAAACGTTTCGCCACACAGTGGCTTCATCAGTCCAATATAAAGTAGAAATGGGTAAGGAGAGGAGGAGTTCGAGGTAATCAGTCCCTCAACCTGGAATCGATGTGTTCAGTCCATCACTCTTGTAGTAAGTGCAGCACAGGGCCAGAGAGGTGGCTTATATACTGCAGTCAGGTGAGTTGAAGCAACCTTTGGACGACGACCTACTTACACTAGTGGCAGGTCCCACTGTGATCCCGCCTCCTCCTGCTTCAACTCATCTCACCGCAGTATATAAGCCACCTCTCTGGCCCTGTGCTGCACTTCCTACAAGAGTGATGGACTGAACACATCGATTCCAGGTTGAGGGACTGATTACCTCGAACTCCTCCTCTCCTTACCCATTTCTACTTTATATTGGACTGATGAAGCCACTGTGTGGCGAAACGTTTCTTCAATAAAGATTCCCATATGTTGCATGAGTGTCTCAATTCTATAAAGTTCATTTGGACTTCTGGCGATATGTTACTCATGCTATGAGATATATGTGGCGTCTTTAGTCCATGTGGACTTCTGGCGACATTCACAGCAAGATAACAGTCGAAGAGGAGCATGTACCCCAGGTAGGGAGATCGGTTTCTTCCGGCCTCGATGAGAGTCCCTCTTCAGCAGATATGTTTACCGATTTTTTTTCACATAGCTTAACAAATATAATTTTAGATTTTGACAATGGTCTGGAGTACACACACATACACACGCTCAGTGGTCTGGAGGACAAACACACACGCTCAATGGTCTGGAGGACACACACACATGTGCAATGGACTGGAGGACACACACACTCGTACAGTGGTCTGGAGGACACACTCGTACAATGGTCTGGAGGACACACTCATACAATGGTGTGGAGGACACACACTCGTGCAATGGTTAGGAGGACACACACTCGTGCAATGGTCTGGAGGAAACACTCGTACAATGGTCTAGAAGACACACAATCGTACAATGGTCTGGAGGACACACACTTGTACAATGGTCTGGAGGACACACACACTCGTACAATGGTCTGGAAGACACACACTCGTACAATGGTCTGGAAGACACACACTCGTACAATGGTCTGGAGGACACACACTTGTACAATGGTCTGGAGGACACACACACTCGTACAATGGTCTGGAAGACACACACTCGTACAATGGTCTGGAAGACACACACTCGTACAATGGTCTGGAGGACACACACTCGTACAATGGTCTGGAGGACACACACACTCGTACAATGGTCTGGAAGACACACACTTGTACAATGGTCTGGAGGACACACACACTCGTACAATGGTCTGGAGGACACACACTTGTACAATGGTCTGGAGGACACACACACTCGTACAATGGTCTGGAAGACACACACTCGTACAATGGTCTGGAGGACATACACTCGTGCAATGGACTGGAGGACACACACATACAATGATCTGGAGGACGCACACACGTACAATGGTCTGGAGGACACACACATACAATGATCTGGAGGACGCACACACGTACAATGGTCTGGAGGACACACACATACAATGGTCTGGAGGACACACACGTACAATGGTCTGGAGGACACACACGTACAATGGTCTGGAGGACACACACGTACAATGGTCTTGAGGACACACACGTGCAATGGTCTGGAGGACACACGTACAACGGTCTGGAGGACGCACACACGTACAATGGTCTGGAGTACACACACACACACACACACACACACACGTACAATGGTCTGGAGGACACACACACACACACACACACACACACACACACACGTACAATGGTCTGGAGGACACACACACACACACACACACACACACACACACACGTACAATGGTCTGGAGGACACACATGTACAATGGTCTGGAGGACACACACACGTACAATGGTCTGGAGGACACACATGTACAATGGTCTGGATAACACACACACATACAATGGTCTGGAGGACACACACATGCACAATGGCCT
Organism: Cherax quadricarinatus; assembly: GCF_026875155.1. Taxonomy (NCBI): domain Eukaryota; kingdom Metazoa; phylum Arthropoda; class Malacostraca; order Decapoda; family Parastacidae; genus Cherax; species Cherax quadricarinatus. The sequence goes on along the minus strand of NC_069426.1, from coordinate 41,557,977 downwards.
GGAGTTCACACACACATACAATGGTCTGGAGGACACACACACATACAATGGTCTGGAGTACACAAACACATACAATGGCCTGGAGGGCACACACACGTACAATGGTCTCTAGGACACACACTCACGTACAATGGTCTGGAGGACACACACACGTACAATTGTTTGGAGGACACACACACACGTACAATGGTTTGGAGGACACACACGTACAATGGTCTGGAGGACACACACGTACAATGGACCGACTGTGTTATGCAGACACATAAAAAGGACACATCTGTCAGGTCAAACATTATACTTTATATCCCTTGTGTATTACTATTATTATTATTATTATTATTATTATTATTATTATTATTATTATTATTGTTGTTTTATTATTATTATCATCATCATCATCATCATCATCATCATCATCATCATCATCATCATCATCATCATCATCATCATCATCATCATCATCATCATCATCATCATCATCATCTTAATTCTCTGGAAAAATGTTATTGAACAAACAATTTAAAAAAAAATTTTTGGACGTTTTAATTTTGAATTTAGAAGACTGGACCTAAATCTTTGAGATTTGTTATGATGGCCGGTGCTTCTGATCCGAGGCCGGTGATCTGGCCTGAGGCCGGTAGTCTGGTCCGAGGCCGGTGATCTGGCACGAGGCCGGTGGTCTGGCACGAGGCCGGTGGTCTAGTCCGAGGCCGGTGGTCTGGTCCGAGGCCGGTGGTCTGGCCCGAGGCCGGTGATCTGGCCCGAGGCCGGTGGTCTGGCCTGAGGACGGTTGTCTGGCCCGAGGCCGGTGATCTGGCCCGAGGCCGGTGGTCTGGCCCGAGGCCGGTGGTCTGGCCCGAGGCCGTTGCTCTGGCCCGAGGCCGGTGCTCTGGCCGGAGACGGGTGATCTGGCCCGAGACCGGTGATCTGGCCCGAGGCCGGTGGTCTGACCCGAGGCCGGTAGTCTGGCCCGATTCCGGTGATGTGGTCCGAGGTCGGTGATCTGGCCCGAGGCCGGTTATCTGGCCCGAGGTCTGTGATTAACCGGGACCAGCCAGGTTAATTACTGCTAACTACGTCACCTGATTAGTTAACACTCATTAAGAGGAAGTGTGGGGGGGAGGGGGTGTTGGGGAGGAAACGTAGGGGGTTGATGTTCGGGGTGGGGGAGGTTGGGGAGGAGGGGAGAGGAGGAGGTGATGGGAGGGAATGGGAGAAAGAGAGGAGGTGGGGGAAGAGAGGAGAAACGGGGGAGAGGAGGGGATGGGAGGGGAGGGGAGGGGAGGGGATGGAAGGGGAGTCTAGGTAGGGGAAGATGTGGGATTAATGTAAGGGTGCGCATTCCTTCTTTACTAGTGGTATCTAGAAGTAGAACTAGTGGTACCTTGAAGTAATTCCAATGGTATCCACTCCTATCTTCCCTCTGATACTTGTAGTGGCAGGAGGGAGCAGAGGGATAGTAGGAGAGCCTTCTGCTTTACCACCCTTGTCTCAACCATCAAGATAATATTAGATAGTCCTTAATAACGACACAGAGTCCTCAGCAGATAGCCTGTGTGGACTCTAAATTTTGTTACCATTCGTAATCAGGTCACAGAATTAGGGAAGGGGGAGGTAAATCGAACCTTGGCAGACGAGTTCTGAAACTCACAGATCAGTGGTCAACACACTGGCCTGTGAATTTTAAGACTCGGTTCGATCCCCGAACTGTTCTGTGACTTATTTTCAATTGTCTTATTATGATTTTGTGAATTCTGGTATTTCCTTTTCCCAGGTCAGTCTCAAGCTTGCGGTGGTAGACTGGTTTGTAACCCTCATAATCTCTTGCCCCTCTCTCACTCTGTCTCTCATCCACCCCCCTCCCCTTAAACCCTTACCCTCACCAATGTGTGTCTCACTCCCCCTCCCCCCCCCCTTGACCTCTCCCACCCCCCACGATGCCAACCATTTGAACACAAAGAGGCAAGTGGACGTTTTGTAACACTTCCGGCTCCAAATTGGCAACGGCACGCGCCTAATGACCGCCCACCCACGCCCACTTCCCTCCACGCCCACGTCCACCCACGTCCACTTCCTGGCGATAATGTTGGTCGCGTGGGGGCGCGCTAATCCCCTGCCGGAACTGGCTAAGGAAGCTTTGAAATGCCGCAACAAGACGAAGAAACTGATTATCTCCAGGTGTTTGCCGCAGGTGTTTATCCGTAATTTCCCTCTGACCGGTATCGGGAGATTTTTTTCTTTTATCCTGTTCAACCAGGCTGTTGCTGTTAGCTGTCCGCTGGCCTTCACAGCCTGATTGATCTGGCACTTGGCGGAATTAGTGATCAAGTTTCCTCTTATTCCTGTAATATTTTTGATATCTGCTGGCAGCATGGGCTTGGACCACGAATGTTGACACGGTGTTCTCTTATTATGCCCATGGCGACCCTGCTTTCTACAGGATTAGTTTCAGATTTTCTCAGGTAGATCTCTCTCACTCCAGCAAGTTATGCTAGTGTATATACACAAATAATCCGCACATAAGAGAGAGAAGCGTACCACGACGTTTCGGTCTGACTTGGACCATTTAAATTATCCAAATCAGACCGAGACGTCGTGGTAGGCGACTCTCTCCTATGTGCGGGTTATTCGTGTATTGTTCCAGTCACGGTATTGCGACTTTTTGTTCTTTCTAGTATGTATATTTGGGACCTGGTCCTCCAATATCTTTCATGTGTGTAGTATAATACTAAACATTCTTCTTCCTTACTCTAGAGAGTACATTCCAGGTATTTTGAGGAGTTTCCAGTAGTTTAAACGATGTATTGACTTTATGTTGGAAGTAGACTATCTCGGTACATTCTTCAGCTTTGATATATCTCCAGCCATGAGCCGAGTTGTATAAAGAGAATGTTTTAGACGCGAGAGTACAAGCTATTTAAACATTACCATCATTATTTTGTCTGTTTACAAAGTTCTCATTATCCTTTCTACGATTTTTTCTAGCGTTTATGGCGTTTGGTTTACTGTGTTCACTAAATGCTAGATCATCTCATATTATTTTCCTGAGCTTTTCGTTTGTTTCTTCTATGAGACAGTCAGCTTTGTGTGTTCTGTGCTCGCTCTGAGTTCTTGATACTTCTCACATCTTTGCGCAGAATGACACGAAGTTGTGGCATGTGCTTTTATCTACGTTTATGAGGGTGAGGAACGGAAGAGGTGCCAGGACCGTACCCTGGGGTACTGAACTTTTTACTTTGCTGAGATTGACATTGCGTACTACCACTCTTAAGGTCGTATTTGTTACCAATTTAAGAAACTTTTTTCCCATCTTTTCATATTATACCATTTTAACATCACGTTAGGAGCTCCCGCTCCATGGTCACGTCGCAAGGTCCGTGTAAATTATATCACTGTGCTCAATAATAACCCACACTGAGACAAAACACTGAAGAGGACCCCAGAAGGGGGTCGAAATATACAGATCAATCAGCCTCCTGTGTTTCAGTATCCATGTGGGTTATTACGGAGATTTTGTAGTGAGTGGCTATTTGAGGCATAACCCTCCTGCTCGAAGTCTCTGTTAACTTTCTGTGCGCCGTGTAGATCATGCTCTTCCGAAAAAAAATGTAAGTTGGCTTCTCATCACCCTTTAAAAGGCTTTTATGTTTGATGTTATGGTTTCTGGCCTTTTATTTATTTTTTCTGTCGCTCTGCTGCCTTCTTTGTGAAGAGAAGTTGTATCTGCTGTTATTATTATTATTATTATTATTATTATTATTATTATTATTATTATTATTATTATTATTATTATATTATTATAAGAAAATTATTTGCATATCTCTGGCAGCAAAATAGATGATGAATGTGTGCAATAATTATTACAGATTTTAAAAATAATGATGAATCATTGTAAGGTAAGAGGAGACACACACACACACACACACACACACACACACACACACACACACACACACACATATTCAAAGCATCACAGTGTCTCGTGTCATCACACAACTGAGGGTAAGTTCAACACAACTCAGGTATTTACACTAGAGATGAGGGGCTGACCTCCCTTCCTTCACAGCTGGTGTTTCCCCCATCCAACACCACACACACAGCTGGCTCTTACTCCCTCTCTCCAACACACAGCTGGCTCCTCCTCTCTCTCTCTCTCTCTCTCTCTCTCTCTCTCTCTCTCCTCCAACACACAGGTAGCTCCTTCTTCCTTCTCCTGCTGGTTCTTCCTCCGTCTTCCAGTATACAAATGACTGCTCTCTCTCTCTCTCTCTCTCTCTCTCTCTCTCTCTCTCTCTCTCTCTTCTCTCTCTCTCTCTCTCTCCCCTCACTCTCCTCTCCTCCTCCTCCTCTCTCCTCTCGCTCTCTCACCTCTGTCTCTTCTCTCTCTCTTCTCTCTCTCTCTCTTCTCTCTCTTCTCTCTCTCTCCACACCAGCTGGCTCTCCTCCTCCTCCAACGCGAACACACTCCATCTCGCCCACACACGATGACAGCTGAGATGTGTATCTACGGCTTGTATAAAGCTCAGTGTGTGTGTGTGTGTGTTGTGTGTGTGTGTGTGTGTGTGTGTCGCAGCTACACACACACACACACACACACACACACATACACAATTCGTTTTCATTTTACACTCTCAAAGGCAATGTGCTTCAATCTGAGAGTGCAAAAGGATAATAACTGCGCCTCACTAAAAGCATCATTTGGATAGAATTATCCTACCATTGTGATTCAACAGTCAAATTGCTGCCTCCTCCAGGGAGAATTCTTAACAGGTGGAAGAGAGTCATAAGACCAGGGAACTCCTCTTGTCCTTAAATTCATCCTTACCACGCAAGGGATATAAGGTCTGAAATCTCCCTTTCCTCCGGCCTGCGGAAGAGGCTGTATCTTCACAGTTGAGAATATTGATCGTTTAAATACAAAGAACTTTGTGTGGAGCTGAGAGGCCCATTTTCCCTGCTAAATATTTGTATATTCTGCCTTCAAGTGCATAATTGCGGCCCAGGAATACTGAATTCTCCCCGGGGGGGGAAGTCTAATAATCCCCGACTCTCCAGTCTGGCGTCCCAGATACTGGCTGCACCTTCCTCTGTACCAGCGACACTACAGTGGGTTGGTACAAGTTCTGGCTGGATGTAGCATCGTCTCAGTAAAATGCCATATGCACCAATTTGTGCCTTACTCGTCTGTGTATAATGCACAAATCACTCCCCTGCAGCACGCTCTTGCAGCACACCCCTGCCGGCCGTCCCTGCAGCACGCCCCTGCAGCAGGCTCCTATAGCACACCCCTACAGCACACCCCTGCAGTACGCCCTTGCCGGCCGCCCTAAAGCAAGACAAGGTCAGGTGTCAAGCCACGAGTCACCATCTAGGGGTTCTTTGTTCTTCAGCTGACACGAGTCACCATCTAGCGGTTCTTTGTTCTTCAGCTGACACGAGTCACCATCTAGGGGTTCTTTGTTCATCAGCTGACACGAGTCACCATCTAGCAGTTCTTTGTTCATCAGCTGACACGAGTCACCATCTAGCCACCATCACCATCGTTCATATCCAGGAAAACTGTTGTTCCTGGCGAAGATGTTTGTTGAATGTTGGTCAGTACGATGGCAGGATAACGTTACAAGGATAAGAATTACGTAGGGAAAAGCGGTGACAGGATAACTAAATGCGTCGAAATGGGAATATAAGATATTAAACAACAGCCGGCAATTTCTTCAACCCATTTTTAAGAAAAACAAAAGAGAATATTTATTTTACATTGGTTGTGACCTCCTCCTCCACCTTCTCTTCCTCCTCCTCCTCCTCCTTCTCCTCCTCCTCCTCCTCCTGTTTATCTCTCTTCCTGTAGCCTCCGGCATATCTACGAAGAATAAGTCAACCGGTTCAAGGCAGGAAACTAATGAAGGAGTTACTATTGTACAGTGACACAAAGATTTGAGCCTCAGCACAATGGCTTCCCCTCTTGCAACCCCACCTATCATTGGCCTTGTAAGTAAATTATATATCCCTGCCCTATATAAGCTCTATAATTGTGTTATCCTCCCTCATGTGTATAAGGGATTATAGGAAGTTCATCAATGTAAGGACGCTCACAAAATAAAAGAGAAAGCGAATAATTTTCGCGAAAACTCACGCATTTTTTACTTTAAGAAGAGCTACTGATATTTACGCTGATTCTTATTTTAACTTAAAATACAACTCTAAGAGCGAATTTGCTTTAAAATGTTCATATGATGTTACGGAGGTAAATACAGGAACACACACACACACACACACACACACACACTTCCACAGTTGGAAGTTGAAGACACAGATGAATCACAGGGATGTTAGGAAGTATTTCTTCAGCCACAGAGTAGTCAGTAAGTGGAATAGTTTGGGAAGCGATGTAGTGGAGGCAGGATCCATACATAGCTTTAAGCAGAGGTATGATAAAGCTCACGGCTCAGGGAGAGTGACCTAGTAGAGATCAGTGAAGAGGCGGGGCCAGGAGCTCGGACTCGACCCCGCAACCTCAACTAGGTGAGTACAACTAGGTGAGTACACACACACACACACACATTGGACCTAGTATTCTCCTTCAGTAGTGCAGATATTGAGGATATCAAATATGAAAGACCCCTCGGGGCCAGTTACCACGTGGTTCTGAGCTTCGAATACATAGTAGAGTTACAAGTGGAGAGGGAAGCAGGAAGGGCAGGACGAATGAAGCCAAACTACAAGAGAGGGGACTACACAGGCATGAAGAATTTCCTGCACGAGGTTCATTGGGACAGAGAACTGACAGGGAAGTCAGTAAATGATATGTTGGAATATGTGGAAACAATATGAAATGAAGCTGAGGAGAGGTTTGTACTCAAGGGTAACAGAAATAAGGAGAAAGCCAGGATTAGCCTTTGGTTCTCTCAAAGGTGTAGAGAGGCCAAAACCAAGTGTGCTAGAGAATGGAAGAAGTGTAGAAGGCAAAGAACCCAGGAGATTAAGGAGCCAAATCTGACCCGAAGCTGTTGTACAGCCATATCAGGAGGAAAACAACAGTCAATGACCATGTAATCAGGCTAAGGAAGGAAGGAGGAGAGATCACAAGAAACGGCTGAGAAGTATGTGAGGACCTCAACACGAGATTCGAAGAAGTCTTCACAGAGGAGACAGAAGGGACTCCAGAAAGAAGAGGTAGGGTACACCATCAAGTGTTGGACACAGTACACACAACCGAGGAAGAAGTGAAGAGGCTGCTGAGCGAGCTAGACACCTCAAAGGCGATGGGGTCGGTGTCCCTGTTTGCAGATGATACGAAGTTGATGAGAAGAATTCAATCGGACGAAGACCACCGAGAACTACAAAGGGACCTGGAAAGGCTGCAGGCTTTGTCCAGAAACTGGCTCCTGGAATTCAACCCCACCAAGTGCAAAGTCATGATGATTGGGGAAGGGCAAAGAAGACTGCAGGCGAAGTACAGTCTAGAGGGCCAAAGACTACAAACCTCACTCAAGAAAAAGGATCTTGGGGTGAATATAACACCGGGCACATCTCCTGAGGCGCACATTAGCCAAATAACTACTGCAGCATATGGGAGCCTAGCAAACCTAAGAATAGCATTCCGACATCTTAATAAGAAATCGTTCAGGACCCTGTACACCGTGCATGTTAGGCCTGTATTGGAGTATGCAGCACCAGTTTGGAAACCACACCTAGCCAAGCACTTACTGAAATTAGAGAAAATGCAAAGGTTTGCAACAAGATTAGTCCCGGAGCTAAGGGGCATGTCCCACGAGGAGAGGTCCACAAGGTGGACAGAGAATGGATGTTCCTGAGTTAGGACACATCAACAAAGGGTCATTATTGGAAGCTGAAGACTCAGATGAATCACAGGGATGTTAGGAAGTATTTCTTCAGTCACAGAGTTGTCAGGAAGTGGAATAGTCTGGGAAGTGATGTAGTGGAGGCAGGATCCATACATAGCTTTTAAAAGAGGTATGATAAAACTCATGGAGCAGGAAGAATGACCTAATAGCAACCAGTGAAGAGGCGGGCCCAGGAGCTGTGAATTGACCCCTGCAACCACAACTAGGTGAGTATACAAACACGCACACACACACACACACACCTTCGACCCATACAAGATCCTCTCAGCGTCAAGATATACAAGGCACCTTACAGGTTTCACACACACACACACGCACACACACACACACACACACATACACACACACACACACACACACACACACACACACACACACACACACACACACACACACACACACACACACACATACACACACATTTTGTCTCATAAAAAAGCGAGAGGAAATAAAAAGATTATACATAAAATATAAAAGGAGACACATCTGTCCATTACTATACACACGTGTCCTCTCACACCTGTCTTGTTTCACACGTGTTCCCACGTGTCTTATTCTCCCCTCTCTTCACCTTCCCCTCCTGCAACCCCCCCTCTCGGTTTCCCTTTCTTCTCACCCCATTCTCGTCTCTCCCCTCACGTCTCCCTTGCCTTAATCTCCCTTTCCTCCCCCTTCACCCTTCCCTTCTCTACCCTCATCTTCCCCTCACTTTCCTCTCCCCCTCTCATCACCCTCGTTCTCCTCTCATTCCCTCTCCTCACGCACCCTTTCCCCACTCCTACCACTCTCCCTTCTCCTCACCCTCTCCCTTGCCTTAGTCTCCCCTTTCCTCACCTTCTCCCTTTCCCTCACCTCCCCACTCTCTCCATCTCACCCTTCTTCCCCTCAATCTCTCCCCTCTCCTGTGGTAATACACCAACTTGGCATCACTGTGAGGGTAGGGGGCAAGGGATCTGGTATCACTGTATCAACGCCAGGAAGAAATAGATTAGAAACTCTATACAAAGGGATTAGAGACCAATGATATGAGGGTTGGATTCTCGTAACTCTCTCCTCATGGGATTAAATCGCACTCACTGAGCCAACACTCCTGTTAGCGCACTTAGCCTCAACAGGAGCCAACAGACAAGAGGGTCAACAGGAGCTGATGCTGCTAACAGACAGGAGAGTCAACAGCAACTAGTATTATGAAGAGACAGACAGACAGAGACAGACAGACAGGGTGAAAGAGAGAGAGAGAGAGAGGAGAGAGAGAGAGAGAGAGAGATAATAAGGTTACATACACTTCACTTCACAACATCAATAACAACAGTAACATCAACAATAACATAATAACAATAACAAAGAACAACAAGAAGCAACAACTGCAATGACAACAGCAACCACAACAACAACAACAACAACAACAACAACCACAGCAACACCCACCACCACAACAAGAGCCTCAACTACAACACCCACCACCACAACACCCACCTCAACCACAACAACAAATGGAAGCCTGCAATATCCAATGGCGAAACCTGTAACGTAGATGCTTGTCTAAGATACCTCCTGGCTAGGTCCTAGCAGATACCTAACTAATTCCTAGGTGCCTAGGTTCTATTTAGAGGCTTGTGTGTGGTCTAGGGAGTCCCTGAAGTATGGTTGGCCAACCAGCTGATGTCACCTTAATCCACGCCATTACTCTAGTTCGGAAACCACGCCATTAAAACCAAGTTAATTACCTACACCGTGGAGATGGCAAGGTGGATAATGCTACTATGGAACACGTGCTCACCCAGTGTATGTGTGTGTGTGTGTGTGTGTGTGTGTGTGTGTGTGTGTGTGTGTGTGTGTGTGTGTGTGTGTGTGATAGACCCCTTCTCAAGTGATACTAACTGCAGTACTGCTGGAAGGAAACCTTTGAAGCTATCGTAGTTACTGAACCCCTAGTAGAATGCTTGACAATGTCCTCCTCGTCGCCCTAGTGAGGTCTCCCAGCTCAGGCTGATACATTTCACAGCATTACCGTATCCTCCCAGCTCAGACTGACGCATTTCATTTCATCGTGTAACTTACTGTGTTGAAGGGAATATGACTACAAAAATAATAGCTTGCTTTTGTTCCGCTATAGCAACACACTGTGGATGTTCCCACCACTTACTTCTCATCGCCCACTTCACTCTCTCAATGTCATATCCAACAGGGACATAAACCATACCACTGTATCATTCTTTGCAGAAGATACAAGAATGAGTATACGAGTGGCATCCATGGATGACACAGCGAGCAGGACTTCCAGTGGGCCACTGGATAAAAACAAAGTCAGAGTACAAGACTAACTCAGGTTAGAATATAGAGCGGAAAGCTGATACGAGAGACTTGAGGGTAATAGTAGTGAAGCAGCCCATATTCATAGATCACAACAAAGTTGTTGTTGTGGACAGATAAAGAGAACTTTCAAAACAAGGTCACTCGTTTCTCTCTCTCTCTGTCGGCTGTCGGCAGGTGAAATTGCTGAGTTGGAAAAGGTACAGAAAACCTTTACAGCTCATGTATAAACTCAGTCAAGCACCTAAATTACTGGGAAAGCTTCAAGTCCCTCAAGCTGACTCTTGAGAACGTAGGCGATAAAGATATATCATAATCTACATGTGGAAGATACTGGGGGGTTGGTCCCTAACCTGCTCACAAAAATCACACCTCACGAAAGCTTGGCAGACGGTGCAAGATACCTTCAATGAAAACCCATTGGAGCGATGAATATACTAAGAATTCAATTAGTGTAAGGGGGTCGCGGCTCTTCAGTGTCCTCCCACTACTCTTAAGGGGAATTACAAACACACACCTAGCTGTCCTAACGAGGGCAAGTTCTTAAAGACAGTCTCTGATCAGCCGGGCTACTTCCTCTAAGTGTGTTTTTCTGACATGTCACTAGTGCCATGTGTCACTAGTGCCATTTGTCACTAGTGACATGTGTCATGAGTCACTAGTGCCATGTGTCAGTAGTGACATGCGTCACTAGTGCCGTGTGTCATTACCGCCAAGAGTCACTAGTGACATGTGTCACTAGTGACATGTGCCATTAGTGCAATGTGTCACTAGGGACATGTATCAGTAGTGTCATGTGTCAGTACTGATATGTGTCACTAATGACACATGTCAGTTATGTCATGTCTCAGTTATGACACGGCTCCACTACCTCGCTAATGTCTGTTTAGGCTTGAAAATGACACGTGTCTCTCAGCTGTGAGGTGTCATGTGTCACCCTTTGACACTCCTTCATCTTTTCTCACTATGCTCACTTTCTCTTTCTCTCTCTCTCTCTCTCTCTCTCTCTCTCCTCTCTCTCTCCTCTCTCTCTCTCTCTCCTCTCTCCTCTCTCTCTCTCCTCTCTCTCTCTCTCTCTCCCCCTCTCTCTCCCCTCTCTCTTCTACATTCTCATTCTCTCTCACGTCTTACCCTTCATTCTATCACTAGATAATTGCATATTTGCACCTCCCCCATTCACTCCCTCTCCTCCTCCTCCTCCCTCAATTCTTCCCACTTCCCTATCCCAGTTTTATCTCTGATTTTTACCTCTCCCTTTCTTTCTCCCTTTCTCACTTTTTTCTCCCCCTTTATTTTGCAATTACCGTGAGGTGAACATCTTCACCTGAGTCCTGGTCGTCAGGGAGAGGTGAGTAGGTGACACAGAGCAACAGGAACCTGTTTGCCGTTACCTGATCTGTTTATGTAAGTGTGGGTGGACGGGTGTGGGCGTTTTTCCACGCACACACACACACACACACACACACACACACACACACACACACACACACACACACACACACACACATACACACACACACACACACACACACACACACAAGGAGGCTGAGGAGAGGTTTGTACCCAAGGGTAACAGGAGTAATGAAAAAGCCAGGATGAGCCCATGGTTTACCCAAAGGTGCAGGGAGGCAAAAACCAAGTGTGCTAGGGAATGGAAGAAATATAGAAGGCAAAGGACCCAGGAGAATAAGGAGAACAGTCGTAGAGCCAGAAATGAATATGCACAGATAAGAAGGGAGGGCCCAAAGACAATATGAAAATGACATAGCAGCGAAAGCCAAATCTGACCCGAAACTGTTGTACAGCCACATCAGGAGGAAAACAACAGTCAAGGACCAGGTAATCAGGCTAAGGAAGAAGGAGGAGAGACAACAGGAAATGACCGGAAGTATGTGAAGAACTCAACAAGAGATTCAAAGAAGTGTTCACAGAGGAGACAGAAGGGACTCCAGAAAGACGGAGAGGTGGGGCACACCCCCAAGTGCTGGACACAGTGCACACAACCGAGGAAGAAGTGAAGAGGCTTCTGAGTGAGCTAGATACCTCAAAGGCAATGGGCCAGATAACATCTCCCCATGGTATTGAGAGAGGGGCAGAGGCGCTATGTGTACCCCTAACAACAATATTCAATACATCTATCAAAAACCGGGGAGAAGCCTGAGGCATGGAAGACAGCAAATGTAGTCCCAATCTTTAAAAAAGGAGACAGACATGAAGCATTAAACTACAGACCAGTGTCACTGACATGTATAGTATGCAAAATCATGGAGAAGATTATCAGGAGAAGAGTGGTGGAACACCTAGAAAGGAAGGGTTTCCTCATCAACAGCAGCCAGCATGGTTTCAGGGACGGGGAAATCCTGGTCACAAACCAAACTGGGAGTTCTATGACATGGTGACAGCAGTAAGACAAGAGAGAGAGGGGTGGGTGGATTGCATTTTCTTGGACTGCAAGAAGGCGTTTGACACAGTTCCCCCACAAGAGATTGGTGCAAAAACTGGAGGACCAAGCAGGGATAACAGGGAAGGCACTACAATGGATCAGGGAATACTTGTCAGGAAGACAGCAGCGAGTCATGGTACGTGGCGAGGTGTCAGAGTGGGCACCTGTGACCAGCGGGGTCCCGCAGGGGTCAGTCCTAGGACCAGTGCTGTTTCTGGTATTTGTGAACGACATGACGGAAGGAATAGACTCTGAGGTGTCCCTGTTTGCAGATGACGTGAAGTTGATGAGAAGAATACACTCGATCGAAGACCAGGCAGAAACTACAAAGGGATCTGGACAGGCTGCAGAATGGTCCAGCAATTGGCTCCTGGAGTTCAATCCCACCAAGTGCAAAGTCATGAAGATTGGGGAAGGGCAAAGAAGGCCGCAGACGGAGTACAGTCTAGGGGGTCAGAGACTACAAACCTCACTCAAGGAAAAAGATCTTGGGGTGAGTATAACACCAGGCACATCTCCTGAAGCGCACATCAAACAAATAACTGCTGCAGCATATGGGCGCCTAGCAAACCTCAGAACAGCATTCCGACATCTTAATAAGGAATCGTTCAGGACCCTGTACACCGTATACGTTAGGCCCATATTGGAGTATGCGGCACCAGTTTGGAACCCACACCTAGCCAAGCACGTAAAGAAACTAGAGAAAGTGCAAAGGTTTGCAAC
>NC_069426.1:41534633-41542133 GCF_026875155.1 Cherax quadricarinatus | reverse complement strand
GCTAAGGAAGGAAGGAGGAAGTCAACAAGAAATGACCGTGAAGTATGTGAAGAACTCAACAGGAGATTCAAAGAAGTGTTCACAGAGGAGACAGAAGGGACTCCAGAAAGACGGAGAGGTGGGGCACACCACCAAGTGCTGGACACAGTGCACACCACCGAGGAAGAAGTGAAGAGGCTTCTGAGTGAGCTAGATACCTCAAAGGCAATGGGGCCAGATAACATCTCCCCATGGGTATGGAGAGAGGGAGCAGAGGTGCTATGGTACCCCTAACAACAATATTCAATACATCTATCGAAACAGGGAGATTGCCTGAGGCATGGAAGACAGCAATTGTAGTCCCAATCTTTAAAAAAGGAGACAGACATGAAGCATTAAACTACAGACCAGTGTCACTGACATGCATAGTATGCAAAATCATGGAGAAGATTATCAGGAGAAGAGTGGTGGAACACCTAGAAAGGAACGATCTCATCAACAGCAGCCAACATGGTTTCAGGGACGGGAAATCCTGTGTCACAAACCTACTGGAGTTCTATGACATGGTGACAGCAGTAAGACAAGAGAGAGAGGGGTGGGTGGATTGCATTTTCTTGGACTGTAAGGCGTTTGACACAGTTCCACACAAGAGATTGGTGCAAAAACTGGAGGACCAAGCAGGGATAACAGGGAAGGCACTACAATGGATCAGGGAATACTTGTCAGGAAGACAGCAGCGAGTCATTGTACGTGGCGAGGTGTCAGAGTGGGCACCTGTGACCAGCGGGGTCCCGCAGGGGTCAGTCCTAGGACCAGTGCTGTTTCTGGTATTTGTGAACGACATGACGGAAGGAATAGACTCTGAGGTGTCCCTGTTTGCAGATGACGTGAAGTTGATGAGAAGAATTCACTCGATCGAAGACCAGGCAGAACTACAAAGGGATCTGGACAGGCTGCAGACCTGGTCCAGCAAATGGCTCCTGGAGTTCAATCCCACCAAGTGCAAAGTCATGAAGATTGGGGAAGGGCAAAGAAGACCGCAGACGGAGTACAGTCTAGGGGGCCAAGACTACAAACCTCACTCAAGGAAAAAGATCTTGGGGTGAGTATAACACCAGGCACATCTCCTGAAGCGCACATCAACCAAATAACTGCTGCAGCATATGGGCGCCTGGCAAACCTCGGAACAGCATTCCGACATCTTAATAAGGAATCATTCAGGACCCTGTACACCGTGTACGTTAGGCCCATATTGGAGTATGCGGCACCAGTTTGGAACCCACACCTAGCCAAGCACGTGAAGAAACTAGAGAAAGTGCAAAGGTTTGCAACAAGACTAGTCCCAGAGCTAAGAGGTATGTCCTACGAGGAGAGGTTAAGGGAAATCAACCTGACGACACTGGAGGACAGGAGAGATAGGGGGGACATGATAACGACATACAAAATACTGAGAGGAATTGACAAGGTGGACAAAGACAGGATGTTCCAGAGATTGGACACAGTAAAAGGGGACACAGTTGGAAGCTGAAGACACAGATGAATCACAGGGATGTTAGGAAGTATTTCTTCAGCCACAGAGTAGTCAGTAAGTGGAATAGTTTGGGAAGCGATGTAGTGGAGGCAGGATCCATACATAGCTTTAAGCAGAGGTATGATAAAGCTCACGGCTCAGGGAGAGTGACCTAGTAGCGATCAGTGAAGAGGCGGGGCCAGGAGCTCGGACTCGACCCCCGCAACCTCAACTAGGTGAGTACAACTAGGTGAGTACACACACACATACACACACACACACACACACACACACACACACACACACACACACACACACACACACACACACACACACACACGCATACACACACACACACACATTGCACACACGGCATTGCTGATCAAAAATCGCTGGAATTTTGATGAGCTGGAGAGAGGAGACAGCTGAGAAGAAAGTGATTACATAGCGGGAACGCTTCACTCTGGAGGTCCCAAGGTGGTAATAGCAGTGATGTATAACCCACCACAGAACAGCAGGAGGCCAAGGCAAGAGGACGACGAGAGCAATAGAGCGATGGTTGACACACTGGCTAGAGTGGCCAGAAGAGCTCATGCATGCTGGGCAAAGCTCCTGATCATGGGTGACTTTAACCACAAGGAGATCGATTGGGAGAACTTGGACCCACATGGGGGCCAAGATACATGGAGGGCTAAGATGATGGAGGTGGTACTGGAAAACTTCATGTACCAACACATAAGGGACACTACAAGAGAGAGAGGAGAGGATGAACCAGCAAGGCTAGACTTAGTATTCACCTTGAGTAGTGCAGATATCGAGGACATCACATATGAAAGACCCCTTGGGGCCAGTGACCATGTGGTTTTAAGCTTCGAATACACAGTAGAGCTACAAGTGGAGGGAGAAGCAGGAAGGCCAGGACGAATGAAGCCAAACTACAAGAAAGGGGACTACACAGGAATGAGGAACTTCCTGAACGGGGTTCAGTAGGACAGAGAACTGGCAGGGAAGCCAGTTAATGAGATGATGGAATATGTAGCAACAAAATGCAAGGAGGCTGAGGAGAGGTTTGTACCCAAGGGTAACAGGAATAATGAAAAGCCAGGATGAGCCCATGGTTTACCCAAAGGTGCAGGGAGGCAAAAAACCAAGTGTGCTAGGGAATGGAAGAAATATAGAAGGCAAAGGACCCAGGAGAATAAGGAGAGCAGTCGTAGAGCCAGAAACGAATATGCACAGATAAGAAGGGAGGCCCATAGACAATATGAAAATGACATAGCAGCGAAAGCCAAATCTGACCCGAAACTGTTGTACAGCCACATCAGGAGGAAAACAACAGTCAAGGACCAGGTAATCAGGCTAAGGAAGGAAGGAGGAGAGACAACAAGAAATGACCGTGAAGTATGTGAGGAACTCAACAAGAGATTCAAAGAAGTGTTCACAGAGGAGACAGAAGGGGCTCCAGAAAGACGGAGAGGTGGGGCACACCACCATGTGCTGGACACAGTGCACACAACCGAGGAAGAAGTGAAGAGGCTTCAGAGTGAGCTAGATACGTCAAAGGCAATGGGGCCAGATAACATCTCCCCATGGGTATTGAGAGAGGGAGCAGAGGCGCTATGTGTACCCCTAACAACAATATTCAATACACCTATCGAAACAGGGAGATTGCCTGAGGCATGGAAGACAGCAAATGTAGTCCCAATCTTTAAAAAAAGGAGACAGACATGAAGCATTAAACTACAGACCAGTGCCACTGACATGTATAGTATGCAAAATCATGGAGAAGATTATCAGGAGAAGAGTGGTGGAGCACCTAGAAAGGAATGATCTCATCAACAGCAGCCAACATGGTTTCAGGGACGGGAAATCCTGTGTCACAAACCTACTGGAGTTCTATGACATGGTGACAGCAGTAAGACAAGAGAGAGAGGGGTGGGTGGATTGCATGTTCTTGGACTGCAAGAAGGCGTTTGACACAGTTCCACACAAGAGATTAGTGCAAAAACTGGAGGACCAAGCAGGATAACAGGGAAGGCACTACAATGGATCAGGGAATACTTGTCGGGAAGACAGCAGAGAGTCATGGTACGTGGCGAGGTGTCAGAGTGGACACCTGTGACCAGCGGGGTATCACAGGGGTCAGTCCTAGGACCAGTGCTGTTTCTGGTATTTGTGAACGACATGACGGAAGGAATAGACTCTGAGGTGTCCCTGTTTGCAGATGACGTGAAGTTGATGAGAAGAATTCACTCGATCGAAGACCAGGCAGAACTACAAAGGGATCTGGATAGGCTGCAGACCTGGTCCAGCAATTGGCTCCTGGAGTTCAATCCCACCAAGTGCAAAGTCATGAAGATTGGAGAAAGGCAAAGAAGACCGCAGACGGAGTACAGTCTAGGGGGCCAGAGACTACAAACCTCACTCAAGGAAAAAGATCTTGGGGTGAGTATAACACCAGGCACATCTCCTGAAGCGCACATCAATCAAATAACTGCTGCAGCATATGGGCGCCTAGCAAACCTCAGAACAGCATTCCGACATCTTAATAAGGAATCGTTCATTACCCTGTACACCGTATACGTTAGGCCCATATTGGAGTATGCGGCACCAGTTTGGAACCCACACCTAGCCAAGCATGTAAAGAAACTAGAGAAAGTGCAAAGGTTTGCAACAAGACTAGTCCCAGAGTTAAGAGGTATGTCCTATGAGGAGAGGTTAAGGGAAATCAACCTGACGACACTGGAGGACAGGAGAGATAGGGGGGACATGATAACGACCTACAAAATACTGAGAGGAATTGACAAGGTGGACAAAGGCAGGATGTTCCAGAGACTGGACACAGCAACACGGGGACACAGTTGGAAGCTGAAGACATAGATGAATCAAAGGGATGTTAGGAAGTATTTCTTCAGCCACAGAGTAGTCAGGAAGTGGAATAGTTTGGGAAGCGATGTAGTGGAGGCAGGATCCATACATAGCTTTAAGCAGAGGTACGATAAAGCTCATGGTTCAGGGAGAGTGACCTAGTAGCGACCAGGGAAGAGGCGGGGCCAGGAGCTCGGACTCGACCCCTGAAACCTCAACTAGGTGAGAACTAGGTGAGTACACACATACACACATACACACACACACACCCAGGCGGGGCCAGGAGCTGAGTCTCGACCCCTGCAACCACAATTAGGTGAGTACACACACATACACACACATACACACACTCACATACACACACACACATACACGCACACACACATACACACACACACACACACAACACACACACACACCACACACACACACACACACACACACACATATATACACACATACACACACACACACACACACACACACACACACACACATACACACACACACACACACACATACACACACACACACACACACACACACACACACACACACACACACACATACACACACAAACACACACATACACACACACACACACACACACACACACACACACACACACACACACACACACACACACACATACACACACACACACACATACACGACATGATGGAAGGAATAGACTCTGAAGTGTCCCTGTTCGCAGATGATGTGAAATTGATGAGAAGAATTAAATCGGATGAGGATGAGGCAGGACTGCAAAGAGACCTGGACAGGCTGGACATGTGGTCCAGTAACTGGCTTCTCGAATTCAATCCAGCCAAATGCAAAGTCATGAAGATTGGGGAGGGGCAAAGAAGATCGCAGACAGAGTATAGGCTAGGTGGACAAAACTACAGACCTCACTCAGGGAGAAAGACCTTGGGGTGACCATAACACCGAGCACATCACCGGAGGCACACATCAACCAAATAACTGCTGCAGCATACGGGCCCCTGGCAAACCTGAGAATAGCGTTCCGATACCTTAATAAGGAATCGTTCAAGACACTGTACACTGTGTATGTTAGGCCCATACTGGAGTATGCAGCACCAGTCTGGAACCCACACCTGGTCAAGCACGTCAAGAAGTTAGAGAAAGTACAAAGGTTTGCAACAAGGCTAGTCCCAGAGCTCAGGGGAATGTCGTACGAGGGAAGGTTAAGGGAAATCGGACTGACGACCCTGGAGGACAGAAGGGTCAGGGGATACATGATAACGACATACAAGATACTGCGGGGAATAGACAATGTGGACAGAGATAAGATGTTCCAGAGAGGGGACACAGGGACAAGGGGTTACAACTGGAAGCTGAAGACTCAGACGAGTCACAGGGACGTTATTAAGTATTTCTTCAGTCATAGAGTTGTCAGCAAGTGGAATAGCCTAGCAAGTGAAGTAGTGGAGGCAGAAACCATACATAGTTTTAAGAAGAGGTATGACAAAGCTCAGGAAGCAGAGAGAGAGAGAGGATCCAGTAGCGATCAGTGAAGAGGCGGGGCCAGGAGCTGAGTCTCGACCCCTGCAACCACAATTAGGTGAGTACAATTAGATGAGTACACACACACACACACACACACACACACACACATACACACACACATACACACACACACACACACACACACACACACACACACATACACACACACACACATACACACACACACACATACACACACACACACATACACACACATACACACGCACACACACACACATACACACACACACACATACACACACACACACATACACACACACACACACACATACACACGCACACACACACACACACACATACACACACCACACAACACACACACAACACACACACACACACACACACACACACACAACACACACAACATACACACACACACACACACACACATACACACACACACGCATACACACACACACACATACACACGCACACACACATTTGTGTATTCTGTAAAAGAGAAAATTTGGATTTCTATTATACTGCTTAACCGACAATTTGAAAATTTGATTATAAAATTTAAAATGTATACTTCCTACGTGATGACATCATAATGATTCTTCCGGTCAGTTTCAAACTTTCATCGCTGGTGTAACTTATAATGAGGTTCTGACTGAGTAAATCGGATCAAGCAGTTGTTTATACATGATGCTGTTATTATTATTATTATTATTATTATTATTATTATTATTATTATTATTATTATTATTATTATTATTGTCATTATTTTTATCATCATCATTATTATTATTATTATTATTGTCATTATTTTTATCATTATTATTATTATTATTATTATTATTATTGTTATTATTATATTCAGTAGCTGCATGATGCCGTAGGGACCCAACAGCGCCTTGGGAAATGGGAGGCAAATAGGTTTGATCCAAGGAAGGAAGGATAGCTCTAGTTCCTTGGATGAAGAGCCAGTCGCCAGCATCAACAAGAGGGTAACGCTAGGCGAGTCACGCAGTTCAATAAGCGCCTCGGCACCATAGTTGATCCGGTCAGGCGTGACGATCGTTAAATCTGGCGTTGTTCACAACCAAACGACCTCCGGGGATGGACTCTACCCTCGCCAGCCCTTACGGACCAGTGGTGTGAGGGGTGGCAAGGTGTGTGGTGGTGTGCGAGTGTGCGTGAGGGTGTGTGAAGGTGTGTGACAGAGTGTGTAAGTGGGTTTGAATGACTGAGTGAGGATATGTGCGTTTGTATGTACGGATATATATGTAGCTGCAGAGATTGAGTCTTAACTCCTGGGCCTGCCTGCACCACCTCTTCGTCGAGGTCACTCCTCTGCCTGACCACCCCGAGACTGAAGAAGTACTTCCTGACATCTCTGTAGCTAATCTATGTCAACTTCCAGCTGTGCCCTCGAGTACTTGTCTCTCGCCTCTCAAACAGCCTATCCCTGTCACCCAATGAATTCCTTTGAATTTTTTACGTTGTTATCATGTCTCCCCTGATTCTTCTGTCATCTAATATCGCTAAATTCCATCCGTTAGCCTCTCCTCATATCTCATGCCCCTTAGCTCAGGAACAAGCCTTGTTGCATGCATCTTCATTTTCTTTAGCATCTTAACCTGCTTCCT
>NC_069426.1:41522133-41529633 GCF_026875155.1 Cherax quadricarinatus | reverse complement strand
ACCAGGTGTCCAGTCTGTCCAGGTCTCTTTGAAGTCCTGCCTGGTCTTCATCAGATTTAATTCTCCTCATTAACTTCACATCATCTGCAAACAGGGACACTTCTGAATCCAACCCTTCCGTCATGTCGTTCACATATACCAAAAATAGCACTGGTCCTAGGACCGACCCCTGTGGACCCCGCTCGTCACAGGTGCCCACTGTGATACATCATTACGTACCATGACTCGTTGTTGCCTCCCTGTCAGGTATTCTCTGATCCATTGCAGTGCCCTTCCTGTTATATGCGCCTGATGCTCTAGCTTCTGCACTAATCTCTTGTGAGGAACTGTGTCAAAGGCCTTCTTGCAGTCCAAGAAGATGCAATCAACCCACCCCTCTCTCTCTTGTCTTACTTCTGTTATTTTATCATAAAACTCCAGAAGGTTTGTGACACAGGATTTGGCTTCCGTGAATCCGTGCTGGTTGGCATTTATACTCCTGTTCCGTTCCGTTCCGTGTGTGTGTGTGTGTGTGTGTGTGTGTGTGTGTGTGTGTGTGTGTGTGTGTGTGTGTGTGTGTGTGTGTGTGTGTGTGTGTGTGTGTGTGTGTGTGTGTATGTGTGTGAGCAAAACGTAGCTACGTTTTCCCCCGTCGCATCACACTGCAAATAATGAGTTTCTTATGTAACTCAACAGGATGTGTGAGTCTCAGGATGTAGTCAAGACTTCCATTACAGCAGTTTTAAAGTTCTTTTTACGTTCCAGCAGAACTGGAGTTACTATCAATTGGGAACTGCCAACCCTGAATGTGGTAGAGAGATACAGCTTGAAACAGGACACGGGAACAAGGGTGGAGACGTGTAATGGGCAAGGGAGAGGAGGTGTCAGGAAGGGACAGGGGGTGTCAGGAAGGGACAGGAGGTGCCAGGAAAGGACAGGAGGTGTCAGGAAGGAACAGGTGGTATCAGGAAGGTAGAGAAGGTATTAAAAAGGAGATGAGGTGTCAGAAAGGGACAGGACGTGTCAGGAAGGAAGAGATGTCTGGAAAGGACAAAAGGTGTCAGGAATGGAAAGAATGGGTCAGGAAGGGAGAGGAGGTGTCAAGAACGGAATAGAGGTGTCAGAAACAGAATGGAGGCGTCAGGAAGGGACTGGCGGTATCAGAAAGAGACAGAAGGTGCCAGAAATGGACAGGAGATGTTAGGAAAGGACAGGAGGTATGAGGAAGGGGCAGGAGGTGTCAGGAAGGGACAGGAGGTGTCAGGAGGGGACAGGAGGTGTTAGGAAGGGATAAGAGGTGTCAGGAAGGGACAGGAGATGTCAGGAAGGGACAGGAGGTGTTAGGAAGGGACAAGAGGTGTCAGGAAGGGACAGGATATGTCAGGAAGGGACAGGAGGTGTTAGGAAGGGACATGAGGTGTCAGGAAGAGACAAGAGGTGTCAGGAAGGGACATGAGGTGTCAGGAAGAGACATGAGGTGTGAGGAAGGGACAGAAGGTGTTAGGAAGGGATAGGAGGTGTCAGGAAGGGACAGGAGATGTCAGGAAGGGACAGGAGGTGTCAGGAAGCGCTACGCTCGTTACCATCATTTCCTGGGTCTGTGGAGACCCACACACACACCAGGGAGATGACATTCCCGGGTAGTGTGAGACTTGGTCACCCCAGCTCCAGGCGGGGAGTGGAGAGCAGAGGGGAATAGGGAGCGGGGAAGGGGAGTGGGGAGTGGGGAAGGGGAGTGGGAGTCGGGAAGGGGAGTGGGGAGTAGGAGTGGGGAAGGGGGAAGAGAAACAGGAAGGAGGATTTAAGGAGAGAGCGGAGGAAAAGACTAGAAGGAGAGGAACTGAAGAGGAGAGGGAGTCTGAAGAAATAGAAGGAGGTAGATGAAGAAAGAGAGAGGAATAAATAGAAGCAGGGAAATAAAGAAGGAGAGAGAGGGGGGAGAAGACAGAGGTATTGTGGGAAATTTTTACTCCATGCCTTTTTATTTTACACAGATCAATTTTACAAGCTAAGAGCTGTTATCTTACCTCAGCTTAATTACAAGCTAAAAGCTGTTATCTTACCTCAGCTTAATTACAAGCTAAAAGCTGTTATCTTACCTCAGCTTAATTACGAGCTAAGAGCTGTTATCCACTTCAGCTTATTTACAAGGTAAGAGCTGTTATCTTACCTCAGCTTAATTACAAGCTAAAAGCTGTTATCTTACCTCAGCTTAATTACAAGCTAAAAGCTGTTATCTTACCTCAGCTTAATTACGAGCTAAGAGCTGTTATCCACTTCAGCTTATTTACAAGGTAAGAGCTGTTATCTTACCTCAGCTTAATTACAAGCTAAGAGCTGTTATCTTACCTCAGCTTAATTACAAGCTAAAAGCTGTTATCTTACCTCAGCTTAATTACGAGCTAAGAGCTGTTATCCACTTCAGCTTATTTACAAGGTAAGAGCTGTTATCTTACCTCAGCTTAATTACAAGCTAAGAGCTGTTATCTTACCTCAGCTTAATTACAAGATAAGAGCTGTTATCTTACTTCAGCTTATTTACAAGCTAAGAGCTGTTACCTTACCTCAGCTTATTTATAAGCTAAGAGCTGTTATCCACTTCAGCTTATTTACAAGGTAAGAGCTGTTATCTTACCTCAGCTTAATTACGAGCTAAGAGCTGTTATCCACTTCAGCTTATTTACAAGGTAAGAGCTGTTATCTTACCTCAGCTTAATTACAAGCTAAGAGCTGTTATCTTACCTCAGCTTAATTACAAGCTAAGAGCTGTTATCTTACCTCAGCTTAATTACAAGCTAAGAGCTGTTATCTTACTTCAGCTTATTTACAAGCTAAGAGCTGCTATCTTACCTCAGCTTAATTACAAGCTAAGAGCTGTTACCTTACCTCAGCTTATTTACAAGCTAAGAGCTGTTATCCACTTCAGCTTATTTACAAGCTAAGAGCTGTTATCTTACGTCAGCTTAATTACAAGCTAAGAGCTGTTATCTTACTTCAGCTTATTTACAAGCTAAGAGCTGTTATCTTACCTCAGCTTAATTACAAGCTAAGAGCTGTTACCTTACCTCAGCTTATTTACGAGCTAAGAGCTGTTATCCACTTCAGCTTATTTACAAGCTAAGAGCTGTTATCTTACCTCAGCTTAATTACAAGCTAAGAGCTGTTATCTTACCTCAGCTTATTTACAAGCTAAGAGCTGTTATCCACTTCAGCTTATTTACAAGCTAAGAGCTGTTATCTTACCTCAGCTTAATTACAAGCTAAGAGCTGTTACCTTACCTCAGCTTATTTACGAGCTAAGAGCTGTTATCCACTTCAGCTTATTTACAAGCTAAGAGCTGTTATCTTACCTCAGCTTAATTACAAGCTAAGAGCTGTTATCTTACCTCAGCTTATTTACAAGCTAAGAGCTGTTATCCACTTCAGCTTATTTACAAGCTAAGAGCTGTTATCTTACCTCAGCTTAATTACAAGCTAAGAGCTGTTATCTTACCTCAGCTTATTTACAAGCTAAGAGCTGTTATCCACTTCAGCTTATTTAAAGCTAAGAGCTGTTATCTTACCTCAGCTTAATTACAAGCTAAGAGCTGTTATCTTACCTCAGCTTATTTACAAGCTAAGAGCTGTTATCCACTTCAGCTTATTTACAAGCTAAGAGCTGTTATCTTACCTCAGCTTAATTACAAGCTAAGAGCTGTTATCCACTTCAGCTTATTTACAAGCTAAGAGCTGTTATCTTACCTCAGCTTAATTACAAGCTAAGAGCTGTTATCTTACTTCAGCTTATTTACAAGCTAAGAGCTGTTATCCACTTCAGCTTATTTACAACCTAAGAGCTGTTATCTTACCTCAGCTTAATTACAAGCTAAGAGCTGTTATCTTACTTCAGCTTATTTACAAGCTAAGAGCTGTTATCCACTTCAGCTTATTTACAAGCTAAGAGCTATTATCTACCTCATCCTATTTCAAAACTCAGCCCTATCTGAGATATACTCATCCCCCAGGATGCGACCCACAGCAGTCTGGTAACATCCAGGTACCTACTTACTGCTAGGTAAACAATGGCAGCAGATGTAAGGAAACATTCCTAACGTTTCCACCCGTGCCGGGGTTCGAACCACGGGCACTCAGTATGCGAGCTGAGTGCGCTACCAGTCGAGCCACTTAAAAGTTTGCTCCGATTGGTAAATATCCTAAATTTGCTTACAACATTCAAGACAACCGTAGATATAATGGCTATACAGTAGTTACATGTATACACGGATACACAAAAGGTGTAGAGCCTAGGCCTTTTAAATATCGTAATAATGTTGGTAGAATTACCGACAATATGTTAGGTAAAAGGACATAAGTGCAACTGATGTGACATTTTATTGCCGCAACGTTTCGCTCTCCTGGAGCTTTATCAAGCGGTCTTGACAAAGCTCCTGGTGAGCGAAACGTTGCCACAATAAAATGTTGCATTAGTTGCATTTGTGTTCATTTTATGCATCCATAAGTTGTTGCGGTGCCGTCCACAGGATGCTGTGAGCTGAACTTCCCACTACCTCCACAAAATCTAAAAATATCCAGGAAACGAGTTTACTGGCTGAAACACTCATCTTGTGAGTCAACATGACACAATAAACACAGTAACCAGGGAACGGGATGGGCTTTGAACCCACGGCAAGTCTGGAAATATATCACTATGTCTGACTTTTTTTTTTTTTTTTTTTGGGGGGGGGGTTATCTAAGGTAATGTATACATATTACTATGTATGATAATTTGTTTAGCTGTATGTGTACCTGTACCTAGATAAACTTACTTAAGTAAACTCTAAGACTCCCAGTTTTGAGACTCACTCACCCTGGGTTTAAATCCCACCCGTTCCCTGGCTTGTTTACAGTCGTGTTATTGCGACTTTGAACGTCAGGAATCACATTAATTTTCCTCCCCTGTCCTAAAATCGACACACTAACAGCGGCATCAACTCACCTGGCTGTTGCAACACTCATGTAACAATTACCTTGAAAAAATATCATCACATTAATGCTGTAAATTCAAAGAATTTATAAAAAAATACATACAATTTTGGTAATGTGCATAAATTGTTTGCCAAAAATTCGCAAAGGGAACCTCATTGTGGCCACGACGCCCCTTTTTTTTTCACTGTTTATTTTTCATTTTCTCCCGTAACTCACTCCGGTTTGGTGTGCGTAATTATTTTCTCTGGTATGTACTGAATAGGATGATTATTATTTTAGTTACAGTCTTTATTGTCGGTCGTAGAGGGACTAGTTCAGTCTGGCTTGACGGTATCAGTCTTTAACTGTCAGTTTGTTAGACAGGATGCAGCAATGCCATGGTTTTTAATTCTTATAGTCTGTGAGATGTGATGCAGCAACATTATGTTGGTAGTGGTGATGGTGGTGATGGTGGTGATGGTGGTGATGGTGGTGATGGTGGTGATGTTGGTGATGGTGGTGATGGTGGTGATGGTGTTGCTGGTGGTGGTAATGGTGGTGTCGTCCTGGGGAAGAACAGTGTTCTATTTCTCTCACTGGTATTTCAGGTCTGGGGCTGTAACATGAGGCTCTTTCCACCCTTCTTTCCGTGACCACCTTCAGGCAGCCTGGTCTGAGACCACACTTCAGAGTACCTCTACCCCAGCAGTCTGGTCTGATGCCAGACTTCCTTGTTGACCGTATGGTCAACGAGGCTGTTGCAGTTAGCGGTCAGCAGACCTACGTAACTTTTCTCCCAGTCTCCCTATCTGTTGAAATGTCTCCCTTCCACGCACCCCTCCCCTCCTTCCCTCCCCTCCTTTCCACATTTATCTCCACCCTAACACAACAAACCAAAATACCAGACAGTAATATTACTTTACAGATACCATATATCTGACTATTATGACTCTGCTAATTCCCTTCTCTCTTCTTCCCTTGCCTTTCCTGCCTACCCCCCTTTTCCCCCCTTCCTATCTCCTTTCCTCCCTCCTCTCTCCCATCTTCTTCTCCCCTGGTCTCCCTAATCACCCCTCCCCTGGTGTCTACTAGACATCCAGGCGTCAATGTGTAAACTTTGACTACACTGTGTGTGGTTGAGGTCAGAAACTTTGACTACACTGTGTGGGTGAGGTCAGAAACTTTGACCACACTGTGTGTGGGTGAGGTCAACAACCTTGGCTACACAGTGTGTGGGTCTGGTCAAGAACCTTGACTACACTGTGTGTGGGTGAGGTCAAAAACCTTGACTACACTGTGTGTGGGTGAGGTCAGAAACCTTGACTACACTGTGTGTGGGTGAGGTCAGAAACCTTGACTACACTGTGTGTGGGTGAGGTCAAAAACCTTGACTACACTGTGTGTGGGTGAGGTCAGAAACCTTGACTACACTGTGTGTGGGTGAGGTCAGAAACCTTGACTACACTGTGTGTGGGTGAGGTCAGAAACCTAGCCTAGCCCAAACTCACCCAACCTAAATTAGTCTAATCTAGCCTAGCTTGTCGTAACCTAGCTTAATAGTATTGCCATTTAGTGTTACTGTTTAGTGTCGCTGTTACTGTTTAGTGTCGCTGTTACTGTTTAGTGTCGCTGTTACTGTTTAGTTTTACTGTTTAGTGTACCTAAGTGGAGTGTACCTGAAGAGTTTTCGGGGATCAATGCCTCAGCGGACCGTTACCAGACCAGGCCTCCTCGGGATCAAAGCTTGATCAACCAGGCTGTTACTGTTGGCCTCACGCAGTTCAGCGTGTGAAGCACAACCAGGCTGGTCAGGAACTAACCTGAGCTTATCAAACTCCTTCATGAAGACAGCCAGGGGTCTATTGGCAATCCCTGTTATGAATGGTGGGAGGCTATTGAATAATCCTGGGCCCCTTACATAAATGTGTTGTCTCTTAGTGTACTCATGGTGCCCCTGGTTTTCAGTGGAGCAGATTGACCGTCTACCAAGCCTCTTCCTTTCATAGGAAGCGATTTCTGTGTGAAGATTTGGAACAAGTCTCTCTAACATAACCCACTTGTAAACTATATTGTATCTTTCTCGCCTCTGTTCCAGAGAGCACAGATCAAAGGGATCTCTAAAATTCCCAGTAATTTAAGTGCTTGACCGAACTTGTAAGTGCAGTTTCGCTTGTCTATAAAGTGTACAGCAATATTCCAGCCTAGACAAAACAGGTGACATAAAAAAGATCATCATTGGCTTGTCATCCCTTGTTTTGAAGGTTCTCGTTATCCATCCTATCATTTTTCCTCTTGGATGAGATAATGACAGTGTTGTGACTCTTAAAATGAGATCTTCTGACATTATCACTTCTAACTCCTTCACGTTAGTGGTTAGAAAAACTAAAATGGGACCAGATAATGTGTTTCACTGGGTGGTATTACCTAACTCATGACCCCTCAGTGCCAGGTGTGGTCAGTAAGAATCAGTGCCAAGTGTAGGAGGTCACGAAGATGAAACTATTTGACCCTCAGTGCCAGGTGGGGTCATGACCCCTCCGTTCTAAATGTTTGGGGTCACGGGGCCTAAGTGCCATG
>NC_069426.1:41499633-41517133 GCF_026875155.1 Cherax quadricarinatus | reverse complement strand
ACACCACACCACTAACACACACACGCACACAAACACCACACACGCACACACAAAACACACAAAACACACACACACCACACACACACACACACCACACACACCACATATCATATTATATATATAATATAGATATATATATATATTTATCATATATATATATATATATATATATATGTATATATATATATTATAGCATATATATATATATATATAAATATATCTATATTTAATATATATATATCTATATATATATAGATATATAGATATATATATAAGGGTGGACGGGAGACTCGAATTTCGGTGAGTAAATTGAATAAATCCAAGCTCTACCGTCAACGGTTGCCAGGCCTATCTGATAGGAGGAATCCGAAACTTCAATTTGTGGACCGCGGTTGGAGCCCTCCTCCACCCTCTTGTTTATTCATTGACAGTTGTTTATTGAACATAATCTGAATTCATAGACAATGGGGACCTTGAAGAAGGTCAGAGTAGATCTACTGCCTAAAGCTCCTGGGCCGAAGGGAAGGCGTTCAGCTGGGTCATAGTTGGTTGGGCCTGTTGACGGATTCGGAAACTCCCTGGAGGTTATTCCCGGGGATCAACGCCCCGCGGCCCGGTCGGAACAGGCCCTCCCGAAGGATCAGGGCCCTGATCAAACTAGGCCTGTTACTATACACATAAATAACCGCACATAAAAGAGAGGAAGCCTACGACGACGTTTCAGGTCCGACTTGGACATTGAAAGTCACAATAACAGAGGTGGAGCCAGCGGACGGCTGATAATATGCAGGAAGAGGTCGTAGTAGTAGTAAGTATTAGTAGTAGTAGTTAAGTGTGACTTGCTCACATGGTCCAGTCGGACGTAAACGTCGGCGTATGCTTCTCTCTTTTATGTGCGAGGTTATTTGTGTATTGTCCCATCCAGTCACGGTATTGTGCTTTTTGTTATTTAGGCGGTTACTGCTGGCCGCACGCAGTCCGACGATACGAGCCACAGCCGGCTGATCACGGCACTGACTTTAGGTATACTGTCCAGCTCTCTCTTGAAGGCAGCAGGGGTTTTATTGGCAATTCCCTAATGCTTGATGGAGGCTGTTAAACAGTTTTGGGCCCCGGACACTTTATGGTGTTTTTCCCTTAGTGTACCAATGGCGCCCCCTACTTTTTATTGGGGGCATTTTGCATACGGAGTAAGTGTTACTTCCGAGTTCTTCCTAATAAAAGTTTGGGTTAGTATGGTTTGGAGAGAGCGAATGAGAGAGAGAGAGAGAGTGAGAGAGAGAGAGACGAGAGGAGGGAGAGAGAGGAGATGTGAGAGAGAGAGGGGGGAGAGATGAGAGGAAAGAGAGAGAGAGAGAGAGAGGAGAGAGAGACCGAGAGAGAGGAGAGAGGGAAAGAGAAGAGAGATGAGAAAGAGAGAGAGAGAGAGGAGAGATGAGACGGAGAAGTCTGAGAGAGAGAGAGAGAAGAGAGAAGGAGGAGAGGAGAGAGGATGGAGAAAACGAGAAGAGAGAGAGAGAGAGCAAGAGAACGGAGAGAGAGAGAGAAGTCGAGCGAGGAGAACATCCGTGGAGACGAGAGAGAGAGAGTGAGAGCGCCGCGAGAAATGAGAAGAAACGAGGAGAAAGAGAAGAGAGGAGAGACGAGAGATGAGAGGAGAGGGGACGAGAGATGACGGAGAGAGAAAGAGAGGCGAGGAAGAGAGGAGAGAGACTGGAGAGAGAGGGAGAACACATGACGAGACCGAGAAGGGAGACGATCACGACCGAGGAGAGAGAGAGGAGAGAAGAGAGAGACGAAGAGAGACGAGGGGGAGAGAGAAGAGACCGAGAGAGAGCAAGAGGGGGGAGAGAGAGAGAGAAGCGAGAGAGGAAGAGAGAGAGAGACGAGGAGAGAGAGGAGAGACGGTCGAGGAGAGAGAGACATGAAGGGGAGACGAGAGGAGAGACTTCGAGACGCGAGAAGAGAGAGATGGATGGAGAGAGAGAGAGGAGACGAGAGAGAGAGAACAGACGAGGAAGACGAGAGAGAGCTCCCCGGAAGAGACGAGGAGACGAGAGAGGAGAGGAGAGAGAGAGGAGAGCAGAGAGAGAGAGAGAGAGAGAGGCGAGGAGAGAAAGAGAGAGAGGAGAGAGAGAGGAGAACGGGAGAGACGCGAGAGAGAGAAGTGAGAGAGACGAGAGAGAGAGAGAGAGAGAGAGAGGAGAGAGAGAGGAGAGAAGAGAGAGACGAGAGAGACATTAGGTAAAGGAACCACCAAAAACATACCGAAAGGGGAAACGTGTGAAAATTACCAACACGAACTTCGCTCCGGAAGCCAATTTGTCGCTAAACACCGATAACTGATAAGAACAATCCCAGGCAGGGAGGGTGGGAGGGAGACTGAGAGGGAGGGAGACTGACGAGGGAGGGAGGGAGGTAGACTGACAGGGAGGCGAGGGAGGGAGGAAGGGAGGGAGAAAGAACATTAGAGTGGTGAGACACAGGAATTTAACAATAATGTTGATGGTCGCCTCAGTACCAATGAGATCTTTTTTCTCTCTTTATGGTATTCTCTCGCCGTAACTTATATCTCTTCTCTTCTCTCTCTATCTCTCTCTCTCTCTCTCTCTACTCTCTCCTCTCTCTCTCTATCTTCTCTCTCTCTCTCTCTCTTCTCACACTCTCCTTCTCTCTCTCTCCCTCTCCTCTCTCTCTCTCGCTCTCTCTCTCTCTCGCTCTCTCTCTCTCTCTCTCTCTCTTTCTCTTTCCTCCTAATTGTTCAGTTACTCCAGATATTAGCTCCCACATACCTGTCACCAATACTTTTCATTTACATGTAGGTAGATGATATGAAAACACAGAAGGATGGGATAAAGAATATGGAAGTATAGGATAAAGAATATGGAAGGATAGGATAAAGAATATGGAAGGATAGGATAAAGAATATGGAAGGATAGGATAAAGAATATGGAAGGATAGGATAAAGAATATGGAAGGATAGGATAAAGAATATGGAAGGATAGGATAAAGAATATGGAAGGATAGGATAAAGAACACAAAAAATAGGAGAAATCAGACGAGGAAAAAATATTTACCGAATATAAAAAATCGAGAAAGATACCAACAACGATTTCTTGTAGACCCTGAAGTAGACTACTGGTCTACACAAAGTCTACTCGAGGCCTACATGATGCCTACACGAGGTCTACACGAGGTATACAGGTCTACACGAGGACTACAAGAGGTCTACACAAGGACTACAAGAGGTCTACAAGAGGTGTACAACAAGTCTACAAAGAGGTCTACAAGAGGTGTACAACAAGTCTACAAAGAGGTCTACAAGAGGTGTACAACAAGTCTACAAAGAGGTGTACAAGAGGTATACAAGAGGATACAACAAGCCTCAAGAGGTCTACAAGAGGTATACAAGAGGTCTACAAGATGTATACAACAAGTCTACAAGAGGTATCCAAGAAGTCTCAAGAGGTCTACAAGAGGTATACAAGAGGTCTACAAGAGGTATACAACAAGTCTACAAGCGGTCTACAAGAGGTATACAAGTCTCAAGAGGTCTACAAGATGTACACAAGGGGTCTGCAAGAGGTGTACAAGAGGTCTATCATTCGACGTGAGGAAGACGTTTCGCCCACCATTGGCTCTTTTCAGTTCAATACGGAGATCATATACGAAGACAGTAGAAGACAAGGTGAGCAGTCCCACACCCTAGAAATTTGTATTATAAACACCCCCTTCAAGCGAGCTCTTGGTTAAAGGGGTTGGATCTGTCCTCCCCATCCTTGAATCACACCCAATTGCTCCCCTCATCACCCCCCAGGAGCTGTAAGACTCCTACGGGTTTGGTGCTCTCTGCCATGAATGTGCTATAGCCACACGAAGCTTTAAGGAATCACATGAGGAAGTACACAGAGAAGATGGGGCGCCATGGACGCAGTTCTGCGCCTCAACTACAAATAGGTAAACAGAATCGGGCTGCATTTCAAGTTTTACAAATAGGTGCGTGAAATAGGTACGCTTGTATGCGTGACTTCTACCAATTAAAAAGAGGAACGGTATTCGAATTTCCCACTCTGAACCGGAAGTACAAAGCCATAACTCTCATCTCCCAAACAACCTCCCCATTGCCACGTCCCCCTACCCTCCGCCCCATTGCCACGTCCCCTTACCCCCTATCCCCATTCTCACGTTCCCCTCCCCTTTCCCACGCCTCCTTCCCTTTGCCCCTGCTTCCTCCCCTCACTGAAAAACAAAAGCCCAATAAAAGAGATTAGTTAGCACTGGTGTCTGTGTCGGGTGAGCGGCGGAAAAATCGCAAGGTGTAAATAATAGTTGGGGTCAAGAGATGCCTTAACCACGAGGGATCAATTAGGGCGGCGTTCCTGTTGACTAGACGCTGCTAACTGGACCATAGGAGGGGTTGGTCGCTGTGCCTGTGATTGGCCAACCATGGAGCTTCCGCTGAGACAATTGACAGGTAGTTAGAGGGCCGGAGGTGCCGCCTCTTAATTAGCTTGTTAAGGTGCGGAGGCTGGGGGCAATTTCATCTTCCGTGTGATATCTCTGAGGAGCTTAAACCGCCACACTTGGACACATTCTTACAATCTCTTTAATATATATATATATATATATATATATATATATATATATATATATATATTATATATATATATATAATATATATATATATATTATTATATATATATATATATATATATATATATATATATATATATATATATGTCATGCCGAATATGTAAAACTGGTCAATTAGCAAGAACTCATTTAAAATTAAGTCCTTTCTAAAATTTTCTCTTATACGTTTAAAGATATATTTTTTTCATTAATGTTAATGTAAAAATTTATAATTTTGCACCAAAAGGAACTTAGAAAACTTACCTAACCTTATTATAACAATCGCAATTTATTTTAGCCTAACCCAACTAAATATATTTTAAATACGTTTACAATAATTTAGTGCTAAACAAACACAATCAAATATATATTTTTTGTTAGGTTCAGAATGATTTTGGAGAAATTATTGCATACACAAATTGTCGCTTGTCCTATATGGCAAGATGAGCGTTGCTATTTAAGCCAAGATCGCAAGTTCTGCCTATTCGGCACGACATATATATATATATATATATATATATATATATATATATATATATATATATATATATAATATATATATATATATATATATATAATATATGTATATAATATATATATATATATATATATATATATATATATATTATATATATATATATATATTATATATGTGTGTGTGAGTGTGTGTGTGTGTGTGTGTGTGTGTGTGTGTGTGTGTGTGTTGTGTGTGTGTGTGTGTGTGCTGTGTGTGTGTGTGTTCTTGAACTTGATCAGTAAGTCTGAGCGAGGTTCCGCAAGACGTTTCACTCGCCTGACAGATTCCGTCGCATGTAGAGGTTGTGAGCGAAACGAATATAAATGTATTTACTCAGGACACCTTTATTGGTTGAGGGACCTTCCTCACTCCACGTATATACCTACCCGGAGTCTACCTGGAGGGTATTCCGGGGATCAACGCCCCCGCGGCCCGGTCCACGACCAGGCCTCCCGGTGGATCAGAGCCTGATCAACGTGGTTGTTACTGCTGGCGGCACACAATCCAACCATAGCCCGGCTGATCCGGCACCGACTTTAGGTATCTGTCCAGCTCCCTCTTGAAGACAAACAGAGGTCTTCCCGTAATGCCCCTTATTGCTGGTGGGAGGCTGTTGAACAGTCTTGGGCCCCGGACACTTGTTGCGTTTTATCGTAGTGTACCAGTGACGCCCCTACTTTTCACTGGGGATATGTTGCATCGCCTGCTAAGTCTTTTGCTTTCGTATGGAGTGATTTCTTTGTGCATATTAGGGACCAATCCCTCCAGGATCTTCCAGGTGTAGATTATGATATATATCTCTCGCCTGCGCTCCAGTGAGTACAAGTCAAGTGCTTCCAGGCGCTCCTAGTAGTTAAGATGTTTGATGGAACTTACATGTTCAGTAAAGGTTCTCTGTACATTCTCTAGTTCTGCAATTTCACCTGCCTTGAATGGGGATGTTAATGTACAGCAATATTCCAGCCTAGAAAGAATAAGTGATTTAAAAAGGATCATCATTGGCTTGGCATGAATGTTCTCATTATCCATCCTATCATTTTCCTAGCAGATGTGATAGTGGCATTGTTGTGGTCCTTGAAGGTGAGGTATTCGGACATTACCACTCCCAGGTCCTTCACATTACATTTCCGCTCTATTGTGTGATTAGAGTTTGTAGTATACTCAGTCCTAGTTATTATTTCCTCCAGTTTTCAATAACGGAGAAGTTGGAATTTGTCTTCATTTAACATCATATTGTTCTCTGTTGCCCATTAAAAACTTGGTTTATATCTTTTTGGAGCTTTGTCGTGTCCTCAATGGATGAGACTCTCATGCAGATCCTAGTATCGTCAGCAAAGGATGATACAGTGCTGTGGTTAACATCTCTGTCTATGTCTGATATGAGAATAAGGAACAGGATAGGTGCGAGTGCTGTGCCTTGTGGGACAGAGCTCTTCACTGTGGCAGCATCTGATTTAACTCTGTTTACCACTACTCTTTGTGTGCGATTGGTTAGAAAGTTGAAGATCCATCTGCCTACTTTTCCAGTTATCCCTTTAGCACGCATTTTGTGTGCTATTACACCATGGCCGCACTTGTCAAAGGCTTTTGCAAAATCTCTGTATACTACATCTGTATTCTATTTGTTTTTCCAGCGCATCTAGGACCATATCATAGTGGTCTAGCCGTTCGAGAGGCAGGAGCGACCTGCTCTGAAACCATGTTGCCCTGGGTTGTGCAATTTTGGGGAATCCAGGTGGTTTGCTATCCTGTTTCTTAGAACCTTTTCAAAGGTTTTTATGATATGGGACGTTAAAGCTTTAGTGTATAGCTACTGCTCTGCTGGCATTTTTACGGAGTGGGGCCATATCCGTTGTTTTTAGTGACTGTGGAATCTCGTCTGTGTCTACTTAGAGCCCGCGTGAGGGGTTTCTTGCATTTCTTAATGAACACCGAGTTCCACGAGTCTGGGCCTGGGGTTGAGTGCATGGGCATGTCGTCGATGGCTTTCTCATATTCTAGTGGAGTTAGGATTATGTCAGAAATCTGGCATACATTGGCAGGGTTTTGAGGCTCATTCATGAAAAAATTGTTTGGATTGTCTATCTTTAGATTGGTTAGTGGCTCGCTAAACACAGAGTCATATTGAGATTTAAGTATCTCACTCATTTCTTTATTGTCGTTTGTGCAGGATCCGTCTTGTCTGAGCAAGGGCATTATACTAGAAGTGATTTTTGCCTTGTTTTTGGCATATGAAAAGAAATATTTCGAATTTCTTTCAATTTCACTAATCGCTTTTAGCTCCTCTTGTCTCTCCTGGATCCTGTATGAGTCCTTTAACTTTAACTCAGTATTTTCCACTTCCCTGGTTAGCACTTCCTTCCGTGTATCAGATAATCTGGCATTCTTGAGGAGCTCAATGACTCTTCGTCTTCTCCTGTAGAGGGAGCGTCTCTCTCCCTCCAGTTTACTTCTTCTTTTCTTTTGTCTTATAGGAATATACCTTGAACATACTTCAGCTACCAGGAGGGTGATCTTTTCGAGGCATTGGTTTGGGTCCATGTAATGTAAGATATCCTCCCAGCATGTTTCATTTAGGGCATAGTTTACCTGATCCCAGATGATGTTCTTGTTGTTGAAGTTGAATTTGGTAAAGGTACCTCATAGCTGTATACATCTTGCCGATCAGGACTCCTGTGCATGCATGTCTGGACTTCGATTAGATTGTGATCAGAATTTGTTGTTTTTGATATTGGTATGTTTCTTATCAGGTCCTCATTATTTGTGAAAATAAGGTCCAGTGTGTTATCTAGTCTTGTTGGCTCCACTATCTGCTGATTTAGGGTGTGTTTGTTGCAGAAATTCAGCAGCTCCTGTGTGTGTGACTTTTCATCTGAGCTGCCTCCAGGGATTATTTCTGCTACAACATTATTTGCTATATTCTTCCATTTTGTGTGTCTTAGACTAAAGTCACCAAGCGAAGATGTTTGGGGATGATGGGGCTGGAAAGTTTTCTAAGGACAAGGACGTCATATTTTGTGATAGTTATTTCTTTGAACTTGTTGGGAAGTTGCATCTGGTGGCCTTATTACAAGTACAATGACTAAGTTTTGGTTCCGATTTTTTTTATTGTTCAGAACTTCAACTACATCATTTGTGGTGTTCAGTATCTCTGTGCAAATGAGTTTAATATAATAATAATAATAATGATCTTTATTTCTAGAAGTACATAATACAACTTATACAGACCATAGCTGACATCAGTGACATACTACTATATAGAAAACTCCTTGTTTGGATGAGCATTTTCGGACAAATTATGGTCAGTTTCTCGTCCCAGGTTGCGACCACAGTATCAGCTAACCTCCCAGTTAACTATTTCACGTTAAGTGAACAGGACAGCAGGTGTCCTAAGGAAACACGCTGCTAATGTTTCTACCCGTACCTTTGATCGAACCACGGACATCAGTGTGTGAACTGAATGCGCTACCAACCGAGCTACGGGAAACATGGTTTGAAATGAGGAAGTGCCTCGCCAGTTTAACCAGTGCCATACACTGTTAAACAGTGCCAGTTGTGGTTAAACAGTGCCAGACAAGCTCAACAGTGCCAAGCACAGATATAGTGCAACATACAGACACAGTACCTTCTACACTGAACAGTTTTACATCCGACTGTATACTGCCAGAACTCACAGCTATACATAGCACCACCACACCGATACATAGCGCCACCCCACCGGTACACAGAGCCACCACACCGATACATAGCGCCACCCCACCGGTACACAGAGCCACCACACCGATACATAGCGCCACCCCACCGGTACACAGAGCCACCACACCGATACATAGAGCCACCACACCGATACATAGCGCCACCACACTAATACATAGCGCCACCACATCGATACATAGCGCCACACACTGATACATAGTGCCACACACAGATATATGGTGCCACACACTGATACATAGCGACACACACACATATATAGTGCCACGCACTGATACATAATGCCACACATAGATACATAACGCCACACACAGATACATAGTGCCACACACGGATAAACAGTGTCACAAACACTGCCACAGTGTCGGCGCTCCTGGCACCCTCTTCTGCGCCTCCTTCATGTTTGGTAAACCAAAATATGTAACGGGCGCGGCGCTGGGGTGTGGGTGGCGGGCGTGTATGATGTCAAGGAGGCGTAGGGTGGTGCCACGCCCGCGGAGTGCCCAGCCTCGGGCGGGGAGGTGACGAGGGGCAGGCAAAGCAAAGGAGACCGACTGACAGGTAATATTAGATCTGTACTGATGTGTGTGTGTGTGTGTGTGTGTGTGTGTGTGTGTGTGTGTGTGTGTGTGTGTGTGTGTGTGTGTGTGTGTGTGTGTGTGTTGTGTACTCACCTAGTTGTGGTTTCAGGGGTCGATTCATAGCTCCTGGCCCCACCTCTTCACTGGTCACTATTAAGTTACTCTTCCTGCTCCATGAGCTTTATCATACCTCTTCTTAAAGCTATGTATGGATCCTGCCTCCACTACATCACTTCTCAAACTATTCCACTTCATGACAACTGTGTATGTGTGTGTGTTTGTGTGTGTGGTTGCAGGGGTCGAGTTATAGCTCCTGGCCCCGCCTCTTCATTCAGCTCCTGGCCCCACCTTCCACACCTACTGGGCTTTAACAACTCCTGAAACAGTGTATAGAGTTACCTTCCGTTTCTATCTCATTCAACTCATTCCATTTTCAACCACAACTAAACTAAAGAAACACTTCCTGACATCCCTATGGCTCATCTGTGTTGTCAGATTCCACCTGTGTCCTCTTGATCCTGGTCCCCTTAATTCAGTCTCTTCCTATATGCTATATCAATTCCACTGAGGATTCGCGTGTCGTAATCATGTCCCCTTTGACTTTCTCACTACCTTGGTCGTCAGGTTCAGCTCCTTTCAACCTCTCCTCATAGATCATTCCTCTCAGTTCTGGTACTAACTTGGTTGCAAACCTTTGGACCTAACGAGCTTTTTCACTTGCTTGACTAGGTGTGGGTTCCACAGTGGGGCTGAGTACTCAGTGATTGGCCTCACATACGTCGCTTATAAATTTCTGAAGGATTCTTGATTCCGGTTTTTGAATTCCATTGTGAAGTTGGATAATCATTCTCATTCCGCTGATTTTATACAGTTTATATGTATTTTTGACGATGTGTTTGGTGTTATTATCACCTCCAGGTCCTGCTTGCTTTTATGTTTGCATATTTTCTCCGTCCATGCAGTACCCTGTGTCCGGTCTTCCTTCAAATTATCTTCACTAGGTGCTAGATCAACCAGGTTGTGATGGATTTGTGGGGCTGCGGGACACTAACAACACCAGACGAGCCTGGCCCATGGCCGGGCTTCGGGAGTAGAAAAACTCTCGGAACTCGTCAAAAGTATATATTCCCCAGTTCGCATGACCCTGCTTTTGCTCGGGTTGAACTTTGCTTTTCGAATCCAACCCGTAACATGTTGCGGTCTTCCTAAAGTGCACCACTGTCCTCTCCTGTCCTTATTCGACTCATTAGCTTTACATCATCCGCAAACAGAGAAATATAGTACTCAGTCCCTATTTAGTCGATTCATATAATTAACAGAAGTGGTTCCAGTACTGATCCTTGCAGAATCCCCATTCTTATAGCTCTTTTCCCCAATATGTTGTCTCAACATTTACTGTTACTCTCTGCTGTCCATCATTCAAGTACACACTGACCCACTGACATACACAGGCTTTTAACTCTGCCTGTTCCTCTATTTTCCGGACTAACCTCTGGTGTGTGGCACTGTATCTAATGTTTTTCTTCAGCCCAATAATTCTGTTCTGTTGTACATTCGCCGGTATAATCGCGCGGCCCGGGCCTTTTCCATGAGGTGGCCCAGCTGTCGTGGGAGTGTCTCAGACCAATGTCTGCCATGGGAGGAGGTACAAGTACCTCCTCATCTTCTGGGACTTGCCGTCCCCAGGCCTAGCCCCATTCTCCGCCCCCACGGGGCTCAGATGGAGAAACTAACCACCTCGGGCTGCCACAAACCCCGCTCACACTGAGCTCGAAGGGTGTGGCAACTGCAC
The DNA here is from genome assembly GCF_026875155.1 of Cherax quadricarinatus. Classification (NCBI taxonomy): domain Eukaryota; kingdom Metazoa; phylum Arthropoda; class Malacostraca; order Decapoda; family Parastacidae; genus Cherax; species Cherax quadricarinatus. The sequence continues at coordinate 41,505,897 of NC_069426.1, read as the reverse complement.
AGCAGCAGACGATGTCAGTAGGTACAAAGGACTACAGGATTCTTTTGGAGTCACACCCCGGCTTTGAGCATTAAGCCCGAGCGCTGGGGAAGCTCAAGAATGCCTCTTATTGTGTGTGATACTACTTCTTACTACACTTGTCCGGTGCACTCTTCCACCACAATAAGTTGTGGTCCATCAATCTGAATATCTTGTTTTATATCTATCACTCTGTTATTGAACTAGATCAGACATGTGAAACAGAATTTTCCATCCTTAAATCCATACTGGAGTCTGTAAAGACTCCTCACTCTAGGTGTTCCAGTATCTTTTCCCTTGCTATCTTCTCCAGAGCTTATGACAGCTTACATGTTAGCTCAATGTGTCGTGTGTGTTTTGGGGTTGTGTGTTTTGTGTGTGTGTGTGTGTGTGTGGGGTGTGTGTGTGTGTGTGTGTGTTGTGTGTGTGTGTTTGTGTGTGGTGTGGGGTTTTAGGTGTGTGTGGTGGGGGTGTGTGTGGGGGGTGCTGCGTGGGGCTTGAGATGTGTTTTGCCAGGTTGTCAATAAACACAGCCGCCCAGATCCAACAAAGCCGCCCACTTGCCGCCCGGAAGTTATCCAGGAAACACGACTGTTCGGCTGTGTGACGACGGTTGTCAAGTTCTTCCCCCCCTCCCTTCACACAGTCAAGCTCATCCCCACCACGTCACACAGACAAGCTCATCCCCACCACGTCACACAGACAGCTTTATCCCCACCACGTCCACACAGTCAAGCCATCCCCACCACGTCACACAGTCCCAAGCTCATCCCCACCCACGTCACAACAGTCAAGCTCATTTCCCCACCACGTCACACAAATCAAGCTCATCCCCACCACGTCACACAGTCAAGCTCATCCCCACCACGTCACACAGTCAAGCTCATCCCCACCACGTCACACAGTCAAGCTCATCCCCACCACGTCACACAGTCAAGCCATCCCCATCACGTCACACAGTCAAGCTCATCCCCACCACGTCACACAGTCAAGCTCATCCCCACCACGTCACACAATCAAGCCCAAGCCCCACCACGTCACACAATCAAGCTCATCCCCACAACGTCAAAAACAGTCAAGCTCATCCCCACCACGTCACACAGTCAAGCCCAATCCCCACCACGTCACACAATCAAGCTCATCCCCACCACGTCACACAGTCAAGCTCATCCCCACCACGTCACACAGTCAAGCTCATCCCCACCACGTCACACAGTCAAGCTCATCCCCACCACGTCACACAATCAAGCTCATCCCCACCACGTCACACAGTCAAGCTCATCCCCATCACGTCACACAGTCAAGCTCATCCCCACCACGTCACACAGTCAAGCATCCCCATCACGTCACACAGTCAAGCTCATCCCCACCACGTCACACAATCAGCTCATCCTCCCCCACGTCAACACAATCAAGCTCATCCCCCACCACGTCACGGGAATCAAGCTCATCCCCCAAAAAACGTCAAAGCAATCAAGCTCATCCCCACCACGTCACCAATCAAGCTCATCCCCACCACGTCACACAATCAAGCTCATCCCCACCACGTCACACAGTCAAGCTCATCCCCACCACGTCACACAGTCAAGCACATCCCCACCACGTCACACAGTCAAGCATCCCCACCACGTCACACAGTCAAGCATCCCCACCACGTCACACAGTCAAGCATCCCCACCACGTCACACAGTCAAGCTCATCCCCACCACGTCACACAATCAAGCTCATCCCCACCACGTCACACAGTCAAGCTCGTCCCCACCACGTCACACAGTCAAGCACATCCCCACCACGTTCACACAGTCAAGCATCCCCACCACGTCACACAGTCAAGCATATCCCCACCACGTCACACAGTCAAGCATCCCCACCACGTCACACAGTCAAGCTCATCCCCACCACGTCACACAATCAAGCTCATCCCCACTACGTCACACAGTCAAGCTCATCCCCACCACGTCACACAGTCAAGCTCATCCCCACCAAAGTCACACAGTCAAGCTCATCCCCCATCACGTCAAAACAGTCAAGCCATCCCCACAACGTCACACAGTCAAGCTCATCCCCACCACGTCCAAAACAGCAAGCTCATCCCCCCCACGTCAAAACAATCAAGCTCATCACCACCACGTCACACAGTCAAGCTCATCCCCACCACGTCACACAATCAAGCTCATCCCCACCACGTCACACGTCAAGCTCATCCCATCACGTCACACAAACAACTCATCCCACCACTCACACGTCAAGCATCCCCCACTCACACAGTCAAGCTCATCCCCACCACGTCACACAATCCCAAGCTCATCCTCACCACGTCACACAATCAAACTCACCCCACCACGTTCACCAATCAAGCTCATCCCCACAACGTCACGCAATCAAGCTCATCCCCACCACGTCACACAATCAAGCTCATCCCCACCACGTCACACAATCAAGCTCATCCCCACCACGTCACACAGTCAAGCTCATCCCCACCACGTCACACAGTCAAGCACATCCCCACCACGTCACACAGTCAAGCATCCCCACCATGTCACACAGTCAAGCATCCCCACCACGTCACAAAAGTCAAGCATCCCCACCACCCGGGCACACAGTCAAGCTCATCCCCACCACGTCACACAATCAAGCTCACCCCACCACGTCACACAGTCAAAGCTCATCCCCACCACGTCACACAGTCAAGCTCATCCCCACCACGTCACACAGTCAAGCATCCCCACCACGTTACACAGTCAAGCATCCCCACCACGTCACACAGTCAAGCATCCCCACCACGTCACACAGTCAAGCTCATCCCCACCACGTCACACAATCAAGCTCATCCCCACCACGTCACACAGTCAAGCTCATCCCCACCACGTCACACAATCAAGCCATCCCCACCACGTCACACAATCAAGCTCATCCCCACCACGTCACACAGTCAAGCTCATCTCCACCACGTCACACAATCAAGCCCCAAACCCCCCCCACGTTTACACAATCAAGCTCATCCCCACCACGTCACACAGTCAAGCTCATCCCCACCAACGTCACACAGTCAAGCTCATCTCACCACGTCACACAATCAAGCCCAAGCCCCACCACTCACACAATCATGCTCAACCCCCACCACTCACACATCAAGCTCATCCCCACCACGTCCACAATCAAGCTCATCCTCACCCACGTCACACATCAAGCTCATCCCCACCACGTCACGCAATCAAGCTCATTTCCCCACAACGTCACCAAAATAAGCTCATCCCCCCAAACTTCACACAATCAAGCTCAACCCCACCACGTCACACAATCAGCTCATCCCCCACGTCACACATCAAGCCCCATCCCCACCACGTCCACACGTCAAAGCACATCCCCACCACGTCACTCAGTCAAGCATCCCCACCACGTCACACAGTCAAAGCATCCCCCCCCACGTCAAAACAGTCAAGCATCCCCACCACGTCACAACAGTCAAGCTCATCCCACCACGTCACACAATCAAGCTCATCCCCACCACGTCACACAGTCAAGCTCATCCCCACCACGTCACAACATCAAGCTCATCCCAACCACGTCACACACCTCAAACACATCCCCAACACGTCACACAGTCAAGCATCCCCACCACGTCACACAGTCAAGGCATCCCACCACGTACGCAATCAAGCTCATCCCCACCCGTCCCAAAAACAAGCTCCCCACCACGTACACATCAACAACCCCCCACGTCAGCATCAAGCTATCCCAACGTCAACAGTCAAGCTCATCCCCACCCCGCACAACAGTCAAGCATCCCACCCACCACGTATCCCCACAATCAAGCTCATCCCCACCAAAGTCATACAGTCAAGCCCTCCCCACCACGTTACACAGTCCCAAACATTTCCCCAAAACCCGTAACATCAAAACAGTCAACATAAGCCCTCCCCACCACGTCACACAGTCAACTCACTGCCCACCACTGTCAAACAGTCAAGCATCCCCACCACGTACACATTCAAGCTCATCCCCCCCACTCACACAGTCAAGCATCCCCCACCACTTACACATTTAAGCCCTCCCCACCCCGTCACAACAGTCAAGCATCCCCACCACGTTCACACAAACAAGCCATCCCCACCACTCCACAATCAAGCTCACCCCACCACGTCACGCAATCAAGCTCATCCCCACACACGTCACACAATCAAGCTCATCTCCCACCACGTCACACAATCAAGCTCAATCCCCACCACGTCACACAATCAAGCTCATCCCCACCACGCACACAATCAAGCTCATCCCCACCACGTCACACATCAAGCATCCCCACCAAAGTCACACAATCAAGCCATCCCCCACCACGTCACACAATCAAGCCATCCCCCACCACGTCACCAATCAAGTCATCCCCCCCAACGTCAACAATCAAGCTCATCCCCACCACGTCCCCACAGTCAAGCATCCCCACCAAAGTACAAATCAGCTCATCCCCACCACTCACACAGTCAAGCATCCCCACCACGTGTTACACAGTCAAGCCCTCCCACCACGTCACACAGTCAAGCATCCCCACCACGTACACAAACAGTCAAGCTCATCCGCACCACGTCACACAGTCAAGCATCCCCACCACGTTTTTCACAATCAAGCCCTCATCCCCACCACGTCACACAGTCAGCATCCCACCACGTTAAAACAGTCAAGCATCCCCCACCACGTCCAAAAGTCAAGCATCCCCACCACGTCACAACAATCAAGCCATCCCGACCACGTCACACAGTCAAGCTCATCCCCACCACGTTACACAAACAAGCTCATCCCCACCACGTCACAAGTCAAGCACCCCACCCCCGTACACATGTCCAAGCCCTCCCCACACGTCACACAGTCAAGCATCCCCACCACGTTTCACAAATGAAGCATCCCCACCACGTCACACATCAAGCATCCCCACCACTCACACAATCAAGCTCACCCCACCACGTCAAAACAGTCAAGCTCATCTCCACCACGTCAACAATCAAGCTCATCCCCACCACTCACCAATCAAGCTCATCCCCATCACGTCACAAAAATCAAGCTCATCCCCACCACGTCACACAGCAAGGTCCCTCCCCACCACGTCACAAAAGTCAAGCTCATCGCCACCACGTCACACAGTCAAAGGGTCATCCCCACCACGTCACACAGTCAAGCCCTCCCCCACCACGTCACACAGCAGCTCCCCAAGCCCATCCCTCACCACGTCCACACACAAATCAAGCTCCCCTCCCCACCACCACTCACACAGTCAAGCTCATCCCCACCACGTCACACAGTCAAGCTCATCCCCACCACGTCACACAGTCAAGCTCATCCCCACCACGTCACACAGTCAAGCTCATCCCCACACTCACACAGTCCCAAACTCATCCCCACTAAAGTCACACAGTCAAGGCTCATCCCCACCACGTCACACAGTCAAGCTCATCCCCACCACGTCACACATATCATACATGTTAAATTCACATGATATATGCGCATGTTATATTCGCGTGATATAATCGCACAGTAAAGGAATTTTCATATACTCGCATGATATCGCATGACATAATCCCAGGATATATTCGCATGATATACTCGCTAAGTATAACATGGAATAATCGCATGGTATAATTGGATGATACCATAACATACTCGCACATAGTTATCACATGGAATTAATGCTTCATATATTCTTCTGGTGCAATAAGAGGGTATAACAGCCTAATTTTATTGCAAAAAGTAAAAGAACGCGGCACAGAAATTGCATAAACGAAGGAAAAAGATGGCTGGTCCCTCTGGGTCTGTGCAACATGTTGCTAGAAGGGATTTTTTACCTCCTCGGAGTTGCAATATGCACGAGGCTCCCCTCCTTGCTCCCCTTTCCCGTTCACACTCCTGTTAACAGGGCTTGCTGCACCCCTGTTAACAGTATCACATTTCCCAGGCCGCCACTGGAGGTGTTACCAGCCTCATCTGGCAGTAAACAGGACACAGGTGATGTTGATCTGTTTAACCATTGATTTTTCGCCCCCGTTATTTTCTCCGTTGATTCGTGCAATAACAGTCAGAAATAGATCTCAGTTACAGCTTTCAAAAATAACCTCCCCAAGCATATTACTGTCAATAAACCCTGCTAAATTTACCCTCCCAAGCATATCTTTTAAAATTTATTAATGTCAAAATTATTTATATATATATATATATATTATACTATATAATATATATATAATATATATATATATATAT
>NC_069426.1:41494633-41497133 GCF_026875155.1 Cherax quadricarinatus | reverse complement strand
GCCGAGACAGACTACAGTTCAAAACTGACGGCTCTTCAGAGATTTTACCCCCTTTTCCTTTTCTTTTTTTTCCTCTTGGACTGAGGAACATTATAAAATTGAACGTGTTTATCTTGTTCCAATATTAAGGCTCTTTTGGTGTTCCTTATGTTGAAGTTCCTCCCAGTTTGTCCTACGTACGAAGAGCTGCAATCCTTACATGGAATTCTGAAGACTCCCCTGTGTGTGTGTGTGTGTGTGTGTGTGGTGTGTGTGTGTGTGTGTAAGTTGGTCAAGGAACATGAGGAAAATACTTAAGGCAACGAGAGCTGGGAGCAAAATAAAACCAGGACATCTTGATTATGACCGAGGAACTTGCAATGAAGAAGAATGCAGAAAATAAGTTACATTATAAACTACCGACTAATCTTAAAAATCATTTCTAGTATTCAATGGCACCAGAAAGAAAGTAATTAAAACGACCACGTAACTAGGATGAGGAAAACTGGTTTGTCAATAAACAATTTCAAGACAGTTACTGGAAATGGACAAGGAAAGAATGTGATATAATTTTAATCAGTAAACTGATTCAGGCTCGATTGATAACGCATTCACTCACACATTGAGTCCTGGGGACTCGATCCTCGATACGGCTGCCAATATTAGAACATGTTTCCTTGAGACACCTGCTATCCCTGTTCACCCAGCAGTAAAATAGGTACCCGGGTGTTAGTCGACTGGTGTGGGTCGCATCCTGGGACAAAGTTGACTTAATTTGCCCGAAATGCTCTGCATAACAAGGATCGTTCTATAAAGTAGTATGTCATTGATGTCAGCCGGACCTGCAGGTCCTGTGCATGTACTTGTAGAAATAAAGATTATTATCATTTAAAAAAAAAACTCGAAGGAAAGTGACGAACCAAAGGCCCGATAAAATCTGCTGAGGAAACTGGGAAGACGCTATGCGGGCCACTGGAGGCCACGGTGTTCCACCTGAGAGTACAGAGGCTTAGCAACGATTAGCGGACGGAGGATCAAACCACCTCCATCTCGCCTCGCTCTGAATCACTGGAGACAGAAAAGCTGGAAACAAGATACTAAACTGTAAATATCACAAGGATCAGTAATGTTTCTCACTATATTTGATAACATAAGGACAAGTGCCTTGTTTGAGCTGGGTAAAACTCACATTATTGAGCAGTGCACGCACGCACACACACACACACACACACACACACACACACACACACACACACACACACACACACACACACACACACACACACACACACACACAGAGTGGGCGCCTGTGACAAGCGGGGTTCCACAGGGGTCAGTCCTAGGACCTGTGCTGTTCTTGGTATATGTGAATGACATAACGGAAGGGATAGACTCAGAAGTGTCTTTGTTTGCAGATGATGTGAAGTTAATGAGAAGAATCAAATCGGACGAGGATCAGGCAGGACTACAAAGAGACCTGGACCCGGCTACAAGCCTGGGCCAGCAACTGGCTCCTTGAGTTTAAAAACCCCGCCAAATGCAAAGTCATGAAGATTGGGGAAGGGCAAAGAAGACCGCAGACACAATGGGAGTTTAGACGGCCAAAGTCCTGCAAACCTCACTCAAGGAAAAAGATCTGGGGGTGGGTAAAAACACCGAGCATATCTCCTGAGGCGCACCATCAATCAGATAACTGCTGCAGCATACGGCGCCTGCAAACCTACGGATAGCGTTCGATACCTCAGTAAGGATTCGTTCAAGACTCTGTATACCCTTTACGTCAGGCCCATACTGGAGTATGCAGGCAAACCAGTTTGGAATCCACAACCTACTCAAACACGTCAAGAAATTAGAGAAAGTGCAAAGGTTGCAACAAGACTAGCCCAGAGCTACGGGATTGTCCTACGAAGAAAGGGTTTAGGGAAATCGGCCTGACGACACTGGGGCAAGGAGGTCAGGGGAGGGGCATGATAACGACATATAAAATACTGGCGGAATAGACGAGGTGGACAAAGACGGGGTGTTCCAGAGATGGGACACAGACACAAGAGGTCACAAAAGGAAGTTGAAGACTCAGATGAATCAAAGGGATGTTAGGAAGAAATTTCTTCAGTCATAGAGTAGTCAAGCCGTGGAATAGCCTAGAAAGTGAAGTAGTGGAGGCGGGAACCATACATAGTTTTAAGGCGAGGTATGATAGAGCTCATGGGGCAGGGAGAGAGAGGACCTAGTAGCGATCAGTGAAGAGGCGGGGCCAGGAGCTGTGACTCGACCCCTGCAACCACAAATAGGTGAGTACAAATAGGTGAGTACACACACACACACACACACACACACACACACACACACACACACACACACACACACACACACACACACACACACACACACACACGCAGGCATGCAGGCAGTGCGCTGTGTTTTCCACAGTTCGACAACATTAACAGAGTCCCCACCAGCTGTGAACCTCGTAATCAACTCCAACTCTAGTTAATTTGGTCTCTCTCTCTCTCTCTCTCTC
>NC_069426.1:41447133-41492133 GCF_026875155.1 Cherax quadricarinatus | reverse complement strand
TCTCCTCTCTCTCTCTCTCTTTCTCTCCCTCTCTACCTCCCCGCCTCCCTCCCCCCATCATCTCCAACACATGGGACGGACCACCAAGAGCTCAACACCCATTCATATGCTGGACCGGCGGACCGGCTCCATTATTGATCCTACTCTCCCATCTTCTTTAATACTCGACCATCCCTTACTCCCCTCTTCTCGCTTTAATTCATGTTTTATCTGTTTGATGGTGTATGACCTTCTTTACACCTGTGATATATAAATAAATATTATATATATATATATAATATATATATATATATATATATATATATATATAAAATATATATATATATATTAAAATATATATATATATATATATATATATATAAATAAACTTAGACAACAAAGCACCAATAGCAACATCAACACTAATAAAAACAGCGCACCACAACACAAACAACAGTACTACCAAACAACACTACAACAGCACTAGCAACAACAACACTACAACATAAACAACAACATTACCACAACACTAACAACAACAACAACACTACAACAAAAACTAACAACAACAACAATGCAACAACACTACAACAACAATACGACAACAACACTAACACAACAACAATGCAACAGCCTAAAACAACAATACACATCAAACATTACAACAACAAACTACCACAACAACACTGCAACAACACTACCACAACAACACAAACAACACACACAACAAACAAAACAACAACAACACTACCACAACAACACTACAACAACACTACCACAATAACACAACAAAAACTACCACAACAACTTTAAACAACACTAAAAAAATAGCAACACTGCAACAACACTACCACAACAACACTAACAAAAACAACACCACTAACAACACAACAACACTAAAATAACAGTCCCCCAGCAACACTAACAAACAACAACACTAAAAAACAACACTATCCCAGCAACACTAACAACACTAAAACAAACAACAAAAAAACCCAAAAACAAACACAAACAACAAAAACAACACTAACAAAAAACAACACTAATAACAACAACACTACCCCAGCAACACTAACAACAACACTAACAACAACAACCCCCCAACCCCCAAAAACACACCTAAAAAAAACAAAAACAACAAACAACAACAACAACACAAATAACAGCAACACTACCCCAGCAACACTAACAAAAACACTAACAACAACAACAACAAAACAACACTAACAACAGCAACAACACTAACAACAACAACACTAATAACAGCAACATTTCCCCCAGCAACACTAACAACAACACTAACAAAACAACAACAAAAACAACACTAACAACAGCACAACACTAACAACAACAAAAATATAACAGCAAACTACCCAGCAACACTAACAACAACACTAACAACAAAAAACAACAAAACAACACTAAAAACAGCAACAACACTAACAACAACAACACAAATAACACAAAAACTACCCAGCAACTTTAACAACAACACTAACAAAAAACACTAACCAATAACACTAATAACAACAACACTAACAACAACACTAAAAACAACAACACTCCACAATAACACTAACAACAATACTAACAACAACACTGACAAACAACAAAAACCCACAACAACAACACTTCACCAGCAGCACTAACAACAACAACACTCTAACAACAACACTACCACATCAGCGCAACAACACCCAAACTACAACAACACACTCCAGCAAACTTCAACGACATCAACACTACCCAGAAACCAACAACAACAACAAAAACCCAACAACACAACAACCAGCAACACTACAACAACATTACCAAAACAACACAAAAACAACACTACCCCAGCAACATACAACAACACTAAAACACCAACAATACAATAACAATACCCCAGCAACACTAACAACAACACTAACACAGCAACATACTAACAGCAACAACACTAACAGTCAACACTACAACAACACTACCACAACAACAACACTACAGCAACACTAATAAAACAACACCACAACAACACCACCCCAGCAACACAACAACAACACGACCCCAGCAACACTAACAACACCACCCCAGCAACACTAACAACAACACCACCCCAGCAACACTAACAAACAACATCACCCCCACAACACTAACAACAACATCACCCCAGCAACAATAACAACAACACTACCTCAGCAACACTAACAACAACACCACCTCAGCAACACTAACAACAACACCACCTCAGCAACACTAACAACAAACACCACCCCAGCAACACTAACAACAACACCACCTCAGCAACACTAACAACAACACCACCTCAGCAACACTAACAACAACACCACCCCAGAAAACACTAACAACAACACCACCCCCAGCAACACTAAAAACAACACCACCCCAAAAAACACTAACAACAACACCACCTCAGCAACACTAACAACAACACCACCTCAGCAACACTAACAACAACACCACCCCAGCAACACTAACAACAACACCACCCCAGCAAAAATAACAAAAACCCAACCACACCCAGCAACACTAACAACAACACCACTTCAGCAACACTAACAACAACACCACCTCAGCAACAGTAACAACAACACCACCCCAGCAACACTAACAACAACACCACCCCAGCAACACTAAAAACAACACCACCTCAGCAACATAACAACAACACCACCCCAGCAACACTAACAACAACACCACCCCAGCAACACTAAAAAACAACCCCACCCCACAACACTAACAACAACATCACCCCAGCAACAATAACAACAACACTACCTCAGCAACACTAACAACAACACCACCTCAGCAACACTAACAAAAACACCACCTCAGCAACACTAACAACAACACCACCTCAGCAACACTAACAACAACACCACCTCAGCAACACTAACAACAAAAACCACCTAGCAACACTAACAACAAACCACCCCAGCAACACTAACAACAACCCCCACCCCAGCAACACTAACAACAACAACCACCCCAGCAACACTAACAACAACACCACCCCAGCAACACTAACAACAACACCACCCCAGCAACACTAACAACAACACCACCCCAGCAACACAAAACAACAACACCACCCCAGCAACACTAACAACAACACCACCCCAGCAACACTAACAACAACACCACCCCAGCAACACTAACAACAACACCACCCCAGCAACACTAACAACAACCCCAACCCCAGCAACACTAACAACAACACACCAACCCCAGCAACACTAACAACAACAACACCCCAGCAACACTAACAACAACACCACCCCAGCAACACTAACAACAAGACCACCGCAACAACACTAACAACAACACCACCCCAGCAACACTAACAACAACCCCAAACCCCAGCAACACTAACAACAACACCACCCCCAGCAACACTAACAACAACACCACCCCAGCAACACTGACAACAACACCCCCCCAGCAACACTAACAACAACACCACCCCACAACACTAACAACAACCCCCACCCCAGAAACACTAACAACAACACCACCCCAGCAACACTAACAACAACACCCCCCCAGCAACACAAAAAACAACAACAACCACCCCAACAACACTAACAAAAACACCACCCCAGCAACACAAACAACAAAAACCACCCCCACAACACTAACAGCAACACCACCCCAGCAACACTAAAAACAACACCACCCCAGCAACACTAACAACAACACCACCCCAACAACACTAACAACAACACCACCCCCAGAAACACTAACAACAACACCACCCCAGCAACACTAACAACAACACCACCCCAGCAACACTAACAGCAACATCACCCCACAACACTAACAACAAAAACACCCCAGCAACACTAACAACAACACCACCCCAGCAACACTAACAACAACACCACCCTAAACAACACTAACAACACACCACCCCAGCAACACTAACAACAACACCACCCAGCAACACTAACAACAACACCACCCCAGCAACACTAACAACAACACCACCCCAGCAACACTAACAACAACACCACCCCAGCAACACTAACAAAAACACCACCCCAACAACACTAACAACAACAACACCCCAGCAACACTAACAACAACACCACCCCAGCAACACTAACAACAACCCCACCCCAGCAACACTAACAACAACACCACCCCAGCAACACTAACAACAACACCACCCCAGAAACACTAACAACAACCCCCAACCCCCCAACAACACTAACAACAACCCACCCCAGCAACCTAACAACAACACCACCCCAGCAACACTAACAACAACACCAACCTCACAACACAAACAACAACACCACCCCAGCAACACTACAACAACACCACCCCAAACACAACAACAACACCCCCCCAGCAACACTAACAACAACACCACCCCAGCAACACTAACAACAACAACCACCCCAGCAACACTAACAACAACACCACCCCAGCAACACAAAACAACAACGCCACCCCAACAACACTAACAACAACACCACCCCAGCAACACTAACAACAACACCCCAAGCAACACTAACAACAACCCCCACCCCAGCAACACTAACAACAACACCACCCCAGCAACACTAAAAAACAACACTACCCCAGCAACACTAACAACAACACCACCCCAGCAACACTAACAACACACCCCAGCAACACTAACAACACCACCCCGCAACACTAACAACAACACCACCCCACCCAACACTAACAACAACCCCAAACCCCAGCAACACTAACAACAACACCACCCCAGCAACACTAACAACAACACCACCCCAGCAACACTAACAACAACACCACCCCAGCAACACTAACAACAACACCACCCCAGCAACACTAACAAACAAAAAACCACCCAGCAACACTAACAACAACACCACCCCCACAACCCCCAACCCTAACAACCACCCCAGCAACACAACAACACCACCCCAGCAACACTAACAAAAACCCACCCCAGCAACACTAACAACAACACCACCCCAGCAACACTAACAACAACACCACCCCAGCAACACAACAACAACACCCACCCCAGCAACACTAACAACAACACCAACCCACAACACCTAACAACAACCACCACCCCACAAACACTAACCCCAACAAAAAACCACCACCCAGCAACACTAACAACAACCACCCCAGCAACACTAAAAACAACACCACCCCAGCAACACAAACAACAACACCACCCCAGCAACACTAACAACAACACCACCCCACCAACACTAACAACAACACCACCCCAGCAACACTAACAACAACCCCACCCCAACAACCTAAAAAACAACACCACCCCAGCAACACTAACAACAACACCAACCCCCAGCAACACTAACAACAACACCACCCCAGCAACACTAACAACAACACCACCCCAGCAACACTAACAACAACACCACCCCAGCAACACTACAACAAAAACCACCCCACAACACTAACAACAACACCACCCCAGCAACACTAACAACAACACCACCCCAAGCAACACTAACAAAAACACCACCCCCAACACTAAAAACAACACCACCCCAGCAACACTAACAAACACCACCCCAGCAACACTAACAACAACACCACCCCAGCAACACTAACAACAACACCACCCCAAGCAAAAAACCAAAAAAACCCCCCAACACCACCCCAGCAACACTAACAACAACACCACCCCAGCAACACAAACAACAACCACCACCCCAGCAACACTAAAAAACACCACCCCAGCAACACTAACAACACCACCCCAGCAACACTAACAACACCACCCCAGCAACACTAACAACACCACCCCAGCAACACTAACAACACCACCCCAGCAACACTAACAACACCACCCCAGCAACACTAACAACACCCCCACCCCAAAAACAACACAAACCAACAACCACCCCAGCAACACTAACAACACCACCCCAGCAACACTAACAACACCACCCCACAACATAACAACAACACCCCACAACACTAAAACAAAAAACACCCAGAAACAACAACAAACCCAACAAACAACACCACCCCAGCAACACTAACAACACCACCCCAGCAACACTAACAACACCACCCCAGCAATAGTTGCAGGAACAATTCTCTCACAATTACCAAACAAACGAGTCGAATTTTTTGCCAGACAAAAAAACATATGCACGACAAATGTTGAAATATATGCAATAATTATATCATTTATCGGAGATAAATACATTTAACCGGACACTGAAATGATCATTTTTATTTACGTTTATTTACTTAGCATTTTATGGCTGATTTTTTCATAAGCTTTTATCAGTGATTTGTATAGTTGTGTCATTTAGATTTTTTCTTAATGGGTTATTATTTTTTATTATTATTATTATTATTATTATTATTATTATTATTATTATTATTATTATTATTATTATTATTATTATTATTATTATTATTATTATTACTATTATTATTGTTATTATCATAATTATTATTTATTATTTATTATTATTATTTTTATTATTATTATTGTTATTATTTTTATATTATTAATTTATTATTATTTTTAATTATTATTATTATTATTATTATTATTATTATTATTATGATTATTATTATTATTATTATTATAATTATTTTTAAATATTATTATTATTATTATAATTATTATTTTATTATTATATTATTATTATTATTCATAATTTTTATTATTATTATTATTATTATTATTATTATTATTTTTATATATTGTTATCATTATTATTATTATTATTATTATTATTATTATTGTTATTATTATTATTATTTTCATTATCATTATTATTATTATTATTATTGCATTATAAATACTGTCATTCTTCTTAATTATTTCATTATTTTTAATTATTATTTTTATTAATAGCAGTTTCTATTTTATCATCATCATCATCATCACAGAGAAAAGCGCTAAACCCGTAGGGGAAGGAGAGTCAGTCAGCGCTTGAGAGGGGGAGGTAATAAAGTGTTATCTAGGTAATGGTAGACCGATTCCGTATCCTCGAATCAAGAGCTTGTTGCCGGGGTCAAGGTATCTTCCCCCCCTCCTCTCGGTTTTCTCCCTCCCCATCACCCCCTCCCCCATAACCCTCACCTCATCACCCCCTCCCCATCACCCCCTCCCCTTTCACCCCCCTCCCCATAACCCTCACCTCATCACCCCCTCCCCATCACCCCCCTCCCCCATCACCCCGTCTCCCATAACCCTCACCTCATCACCCCCTCCCCATCACCCCCCTCCCCCATCACCCCCTCCCCATAACCCTCACCTCATCACCCCCTCCCCATCACCACCCCCTCCCCCATCACCCCCTCCCCATAACCCTCACCTCATCACCCCGTCCCCATCACCCCCCTCCCCCATCACCCCCTCTCCCCATAACCCTCACCTCATCACCCCCTCCCCATCACCCGTCCCCCATCACCCCCTCCCCCATAACCCTCACCTCATCACCCCCTCCCCATCACCCCCTCCCCCATCACCCCCCTCCCCCATCACCCCCTCCCCAGCACCCTCACCTCATCACCCCCTCCCCATGACCCCCTGCCCCATCACCCCTCCCCCTCATGTTTCACTCCCCATCACCCCCCTCCCCCATCACCCCCCTCCCCCATCACCCCCTCCCCATCACCCCCTACCCATCACCCCTCCCCCCATCATAGATCTTATTTTCAGTCAAGTCACAATTAGTTCCAACTTGTTCCTTCCACTAATAGGTAATTAGGCCTAATTAATTCATCTTTTTTTTCATTTCCTTTTTACACATCGGGTTGATTGTCAATTAAAATTTCGCGCCAAAAAATAATAAGTTTTTTTTTATTTTTATTTTTATTTTTACATGTCATAATGTTTTTTATTTTTTTTTTTTATTTTTAAAGTTTTGTTACGTAAGTTATTGTTAATGTGGGTTAATTTTTATTTTCGCCTCTGTTGTCATGTAGCAGAAGGATTATTTGATGTTTGTGGTTTACGCTCGTGCGGGGCCAGGAGCTATGTCTCGACCCCTGGGGTGACATGTAGGTAAGGATACATACACACACACAGTACACGTATACACAGACACACGTAAATACACACAACACACACACACACACACACACACACACACACACACACTCACTCACACTCACACAAAACCCACACACACATAAACACACACACAAAACACACACACACACACACACACCACACACACAAAACACACACCCACACACACACACTCACTCACACACACACACACACACACACACACATAAACACACACACACACACACACACACACACACACACACACACACACACACACCCCACACAAACACACACACACAAGCTTCTAGTTTGGTTTATTCTCTCATCCATGTTTTCTTTCCTTAGTTTTTTCCTCAGAGGAGTAACTGAAATTTATCCTCAGTGAGCATCACACTGTTGTCAGTGCCCCCCCCCCTCTTCTCTCTCTCTCTCTCTTTCCTTTGTATATCTATCGCTCCACCCATCCACTTCACTCTCACCCCTAATCACCGTCACCCCTTCCTCCCAACTGTCTCCCCCTCCTATCCCTCTCCCCCCCCCCCCATCCCCCCACCCAACAGCCTCCATTCCCCCCTCACCATTCTCTCGTTTATACATACATGTATACATGCATGTATAAATGTTTTTATTTACATATTATTATGTATATATATATAATATATATATATTATATAATATATATTTATATAAAAATTTTTTTATATATTTAATAAATTAAAAATTTTAAAATTAAAAATTTCTTAAAAAAATTTAAAAAAATTTAATTTTTAAAAATTAATAAAAAAATAAAATTAAAAAACCCAAAGGGGGAAAAACTCAAATTGGGTAAAACTTTAAAAAGGGGGAAAAATTTTGGAAAGGGCGGGGAAAATCCCATTGGGAAAACCAAGGGGGTGGATACTAAACCTTGTTAAAAACCAGGGGGCCGGGATAACCAGGGCCCTTTGGGAAAACCCTTAATTGGGAACCATAAGGAAAATCATAAAAGGGAAAAACCATCTGGTCCCACGGGGAAAGGGGGGGGGGGCCCTTTGGGATTTTCCCTTGGGTTAACCAGGGGTTTTACCTCCCTTATCCGTCTAAACCTTTTCCCTTTTTTACCATTGGCGGGAAAACCCCTTCGGGATAACCCAAATATTTTTAATTTTTAAAATTATTAAAAATTAAATTTTTAATTATTAATTAAATTTTTAAATTTTTATAAAATTAATTTTTTAAAATATTATTATTTTTTATTGGGTTATTGGGGTTTTTTTAATTAAAATTATTAATTATTATTATTATTTATTATTATTTTTTAATTATTATTATTAATTATTTTTATTTTTATTATTATTATTTATTATTTTATTTTTTTTTATTATTATTATTATTATTTTATTATTATTATTATTATTATTATTTTTTTTTTAAAATTTTTTTTTTTTTTAAAATTTTTAAAATTTTTATTATTTTTATTTTTATTATTTTTTATTTTTTTTTAATTATTATTATTTTTAAATTTTTTATTATTATTTTATTTTTAAATTATTATTATTATTATTTAATTTATTATTATTTTTAAATTATTATTATTTTTAAATTTTAATTTTTAATTATTATTTTTTAATTATTTTTAATATATTTTTTTATTATTATTTTTTTTTTTTATTATTAAAAATTATTATTTTATTATTATTATTTTATTTTTTAAAAATTTAATTTATTATTTTTATTTTATTTATTTTTTTATTATTTTTTATTTTAATTTTTTTTTAAATTTTTACTTTTTTTTTATTAAATTTTTATTTTATAATTATTTTTAAAATAAAAATTAAAAATAAAAAAGTTAAAAAAAAAAGGTAATTTAAAAAGGTTTTTAAAAATTCCCAAAAATTTTGCAAAATTTAAAAAACCTTAAAAAATTTTTTTAAAAATCCCAAATTTTTCTTTTTTTTAAAAAAAGGTTTTGAAAAATTTTTTTTAAAAAACTTTAAAAAACGGTTTAATTTCGGAAAATAAAAAAAAGGATAAAAAAGAAAAAAAGATAATAATAAACAAGGTAATAATAAAAAGGGGAAATAATAAAAAACCCAAGGGATAATAATAACAAGGAAAAATAATAAAAAAGGATAAAAAAAACCAAGGATAATAATAAAACAGGGGAAATAATAAACAAGGAAAAATAATGAAAAAGGATAATAATAAACAAGGATAATAATGAACAAAATAATAATAAACAAGGATAAAAATAAAAAAAGGATAATAATAAAAGGAAAAATTAAAAAAAAAACAAATGAAAATAATTAAAACAAGGAAAAATAATAAACAAGGTTTAAAGAAAAAGGGAAAAATAAGGAAAAAGGGAAAAATAATGAACAAGGATAAAAAATGAACAAAGATAATAAAAAACCCAAGGATAATAATAAACAAGGATAATAATAAACAAGGAAAAAATTAAACAAGGATAAAATAAAAAAGGATAATAATGAACAAGGATAATAATGAAAAAGGGATAAAAATTAAACAAGGATAATAATAAACAAGGATAATAATGAACAAGGAAAAATAATAAACAAGGATAAAAATAAAACCAAGGATAATAATGAACAAGGATAATAATGAAAAAGGATAAAATGAACAAAGATAATAATAAACAAGGATAATAATAAAAAAGGGAAAATTAAAAAAACAAGGATAATAATGAAAAAGGGAAATAATAATAAACAAGGATAAAAAAGAACAAGGATAAAAATTTAACAAGGATAATAAAAAACCCAAGGATAATAATAAACAAGGATAATAATAAAAAAAGGGATAATAATGAAAAAAAGGATAATAAAAAACAAGGAAATAATAAACAAGGATAATAATAAACAAGGATAAAAAAAAAAAAGGGAAATAAAATAAAAAAAGGATAATAAAAAAACCAAGGATAATAATGAAAAAAGGAAAAAAATCAAAAAAAAAAAAAAAAAAAAGGATAATAATGAACAAGGATAAAAATTTAACCCAAAGGATAAATAATAAAAAAGGAAAAAATTTAAAAAAGGGAAAATAATAAAAAAAGGGTTTAATAATGAACAAGGATAATAAAAAACAAGGATAAAAAAGAACAAGGATAATAATAAAAAAGGGATAATAATAAAAAAGGGATAATAATAAAAAAAAGGATAAAAAAGAACAAGGATAATAATGAACAAGGAAAATTTGAGAACAAGGAAAAATAAAAAACAAGGATAATAAAAAAAAGGGATAACAAAAAAAAGGGAAAAATAATGAACAAGGAAAATAATGAAAAAGGAATAAAAGGAAAAAAAAGGATAATAATAAAAAAAGGTTTAATAATAAACAAGGAAAAAATAAAAAAGGGGATAAAAATAAACCAAGGATAATAATAAACAAGGATAATAATAAACCAAGGATAAAAATGAAAAAGGGAATAAAATAAACAAGGTTTAAAAAAAACAAGGAAAATTTAATGAAAAAGGGATAATAAAAAAACAAGGATAATAATGAACAAGGATAATAAAAAACAAGGATAAAAATAAAAAAGGGATAAAAAATGAACAAGGATAATAAAAACGGGTTTAAAAATAACAAGGATAAAAAGAACAAGGATAATAATAAAAAATGAAAAATAAGGGAACCAAGGAAAAATAATAAAAAAAGGGATAATAATGAAAAAAGGATAATAATAAAAAACAAGGAAAATAATGAACAAGGATAAAAATGAACAAAAAATTTTAAGGGAACAAGGAAAATTTAAAAAACCCCAAGGGGTTTAAAAAAGAAAAAGGATAATAATGAAAAAGGGATAAAAATTTAACAAGGATAAAAGTAAATAAGGAAAATTTAATGAACAAGGAAAAATAATAAACAAGGTTTAATAATCCCAAGAAAATAATGAACAAGAAAAATAATAAAAAAGGGATAATAAAAAACAAGGATAAAAAGAACAAGGAAAATAAGAACAAGATAATAAAAAAAAGGGAAAAAATTTGAACAAGGATAATAATAAACAAGGAAAATTAATAAACAAGGATATAATAAACAAGGATAATAATAAAAAAGGATAATAATGAACAAGGATAATAATAACAAGATAATGATAAACCAAAAAAATAATGAACAAGGAAAAAAAATGAAAAAGGGATAAAAAAGGAAAAAATGATAAAAATAAAAAAGGGAAAAATAATAAACAAGGTAATAATAAAAAGGGATAATAAAAAAAAAGGGATAAAAAAGAACAAGGATAATAATGAACAAGGATAAAAATGAACAAGAAAAATAATAACAAGAATAAAAATTGAAAAAAGGATAATAATAAACCAAGGAAAATTAAAAACAAGGATAAAAATGAACAAGGAAATTTAATGAACAAGGATAAAAAATGAACGGGGAAAATTAATAAAAAAGGGAAAATAATGAACAAGGAAAATAATAAAAAAGGGATAATAATGAAAAAGGAGATAATGAACAAGGAAAAAAAAAAAGGGATAATAATGAACAAGGATAAAAATGAACAAGAATAATAATAAAACAAAAAATTTTAAAATGAACAAGGATAAAATAAACAAGGATAAAAAATGAACAAGGTTAAAAATTAAAACAAGGATAATAAAAAAACAAGGATAAAAATAAAACAAGAATAAAAAAGGAACAAGGTAATAATAAACAAGGGGGATAATAATAAACAAGGATAATAATGAAAAAGGGAAATAATAATGAAAAAGGATAAAAAAAACAAGGATAATAAAAACAAGGATAATAATGAAAAAGGGAAATAAAATGAAAAAAGAATAATAATAAACAAGGAATAAAAAAAAAAAAGGGATAATAATGAAAAAGGGATAATAATAAAAGGAAAAAAAAGAACAAGGAAAATAATAAAAAAGGATAATAATGAAAAAGGGAAAAAACATAAAGAAAAAAGGGAATAATAATAAACCCAAGGAAAATTTAATGAACAAGGATAATAATGAACAAGGATAATAATAACAAGAACAAAATGAACAAAAAAAAAAAATGAAAAAGGGATAATAATAAAAAAGGATAATAAAAACCCAAGGGAATAATAAAACAAGGAAAATTTAAATGAACAAGGAATAAAAGGGAACAAGGAAAATAATGAAAAAGGGATAATAATAAAACAAAAAAATTTAAAAAACAAGGATAATAATGAAAAAGGGATAAAATGAAAAAAAGAATAAAATAAACAAGGATAATAATGAACAAGGAAATAATGAAAAAGGGAATAATAATAAAAAAGGGAATAATAATGAAAAAGGAATAAAAATAAACCCAAGGAAATAAGAACAAGGAAAATAATAAACAAGGAAAATTTGAAAAAAAAAACAAGGATATAATGAACAAGGATAATAAAAAAAAAGGGAAATGAGAACAAGGATAATAATGAAAAAGGGACAAAAAAGAAAAAGTGATAATAATAAACAAGGATAATAATGAACAAAGACAATAATGCCAAGGAAAATAATAATAAAATAATAATAATAAATTTAAATTTTTCTAAAATAAAAATAATAATAAAACAACAACAACAAAAAACAAACAACAAAAACAAAAAATTTTAATAAAAAAAAAATAATAATAATAAAAATAATAATAATAATAAAAAATAATAAAAATAAAGAAATGAATAAAACTGATAAAGAATGATTTCACACTAAAAATAATAATGTTAAAAATGAAAATAAAAATAAAATGATGATTTTTTTAAAAAGCAAACCCATAATTTTATTTAAATTATTAGTAACGTTCTGTTATTTTTATTAACATCAGTATTTAATTTCTTAAATATTTTTAATTAAAATTTAAATCATTACAATATTTAATTAATTATCACAAAAAAAAATTTATTTTTAAATTTAAAAATTTATTTACTGTAATTTTTAAATTTCTTTTAAATTTTTTTTAAATTTAATTTTTTAAATTTATTATTTTTTATTATTATTATTTTTAAATTTTTATTATTTATTTTTTTTTTTTCATTATAAGTAAAAGGGATTCTTAAAAGTAAAAAAATAATATAAAACCCAATAATAACAAAGATAATTATTTATGAAATTGTTGAATAATAAATGAAAAATAACTACATCAACTTACAATTTATAAAAACAAATTAACGGAAATATAATAATAATAATAATAATAATAAAAATTTAATAATAATAATAATAAAAAATAATAATAAAATAAAAATAATAATAAAATAAAAAAAAATAAATAATAATAATAAAAAAAAAATTTTTTTTTGTGCTTGTGTTTGTGTGTTGTGTGTGTGTTGTTTTGGGGGTTGTGTGTGTGTGTGTGTGTGGGGTGTTTTTGGTGTGTTTTGTTTTGGGGTGGTGTGGTCTGAAAATTGTGTCTGTGGGGTTTTTTTGTTTTCCTGGGGGGTGTGTTTGTGTGTTGGTGTTTGTGCCTGTATCGTGCCCTGTGTTCGGTTTGTGTCGGTGTGGGTGTGTGTGTGTGTATTGTGTGTGTGTTTGAGTGGGGGTTTTTCATTGCATTTTTCAGTAATGTTCATTACAGTTTTTCATTTCTATACTCAGTAGTATTCACTACAGTGTTCAGTAGTGTTCATTCTGTGTTCAGTAGTGTTCCCTACAGTGTTCAGCAGTGTTCAGTAGTGTTCATTACAATGTTCAGTAGTGTTTATTACGTGTTCAGCAGTGTTCATTGCAGTGTTCAGTTTTGCTCCTCGCAGTGTTCAGTAGTTAGAGCGCACACTGTTCATTACATTGCTCTGTAGTGTTCGTTACAATGTTAAATTTAGTGTTCAGTAGTTTGGTACAGAGTTCACTGTTCTTTTATATTGTTCTGTAGTTTTCCCTTACAATGTTCATTAGTGTTCAGTAGTGCTCATTGCAGTGTTCATTAGTTTTGTTTACAGCGTTAAGTGTTCAATACAGCGCTCTGTAATGTTTCTTTACAGTCTTCATTAATCTTCATTTCAGTATTCAGTAGTGTTAAATACAGCGTTCAGCGTTCATTAGTGTTCAGTATGTTCACTGCAGGTTCAGTAGCGTCTGTTACAGTATTCATCAGTGTTCATTACAGAATCCGCTATTTAGTACAGTGTTCGTAATTCTTCACTACTACAGCCTTCATTTTTGTCCATTAGTGTTCAATATGTTCACTACAGCGTTCTGCAGTGTTCATTACAGCGTTCCATTGAGAAGTTTTGGAGGCTTTGGAGACCACGCGGGGCTCGCCTGGTCTCCGCTTTGTTAAAATGGCGCGAGTCTTTGTGTCGGGCACTTTAGGTCTCCCGAGGATAATGGGGTTTTATTCAACCCTCAAAGTGATTTGCCTCCATTTTCGCCACCAAATAATTCATGGATAAATGGCGTCGCTCTGTCTGCAAAAACAGATGGGCCAAATCTAATATCTCCGCCACTCACCGCACTCTCCGGCCCAACGGGACGCAATGGGAGGGAGTTCGGTGGTCGTCCGCAAGGATGAGTGGGGGGCGGAGGACCTGGGCGTGGTTTGGAGGCAGCGCGCGGATTCTGGTTGGCCGGGGGGCTCGAGGGTGGGGTTTCCTGGGCGCATTCTTTGCTGTGATTGGCTCTTGCCGCGGGCCGGGGGGGAGGCAAGCGTGGAGGCTTGTAAAAATGGCTCGTCCTTACTTTT
Organism: Cherax quadricarinatus; assembly: GCF_026875155.1. Lineage (NCBI taxonomy): Eukaryota > Metazoa > Arthropoda > Malacostraca > Decapoda > Parastacidae > Cherax > Cherax quadricarinatus. The sequence continues at coordinate 41,476,502 of NC_069426.1, read as the reverse complement.
TGTCTAATTTTTTTAATCAGTTTACTCCTGATTGGGGGAGCACCGCGTCTTCTAGCCAATTTTTGCCGTATTTTTTGAGGGGGGGGGAACGCGGGTGTGTTTGTGTGTTTTGTGGGAAAGGTTCCCGGGGACGGTGGTGGGGGGGGTTAGTGGTAGGGCGCTAGCGGTGCCAAAAGGACCCTGCCAGTGTGTGTGGGGGACAGGGTCTGACGCAGAGGGGTGTCCCCTTTGGGGGGAGGCTCCCCCTGCCCACTACAACGGGGGAACGACCCCTGCGGGGACGGGGAAACCCCCCCCCCCCGGAAAAGGCCCCGGGAAACCAGAGGGAACCCGGGCAGCGACAAGAAATCGGCGGCCCCGGTGAAGCCGCCGTACTCCTACCCCGCTCTCATCCCATGTCCATCGTTCAGGCCCCCGAAGAAAAGTGAACGCTGGCGAACTGGATTTTTTATCATGACAGGTTCCCCTATTACAAGGCCAATTTCCCCGCCTGGCAGAACTCCACCCGTCAAAACCCCGGGCCCCTCAATGACTGTTTCGCCCCAAGGGCCACGAGAGCCCCTGGCAACCCGGCAAGGGAAAAAAAACGGGCCCCCTAGCCCCGGGGTGCCATAGAAAATTTTCGATAAGGGCTTTTCCCCCTGCGGCGCCGAAAAGGGGTACAAGCGACAACCCCCGGATTTCCCCCAAAACCCGCCCCGCACGTGTTCTCCCCTGCTGGTACGGTATGATAGCCCGTACCAGCGAAACCAGCCCCCAGAACCGCTGCAGCAGCAGAAACCAACAGCACAGCAACAGGGAGGGGGGGCTGCGCTGCTGGGGCCGCCCCCGACAAAGTTACACCGCCCGTGCCCTATGCCACCACCTATCTCCCGGGCCCCCCCAAGCCCCCTGCACCAAAACCCCCATCACCCCCTTACGCAACAGGGGGACTTTCTCGGGAAACCCTGGGGGGCAGCCTCGCGCCCATTTCTCAAACGGGCGAGCTCCCCCAAACGCCCCCCAAAGGGGCGGCGTGCGGGTCCCCCACCCCCGCCCAAACCGGGGGTTGCCACCCCCGCCCTCGCCCCCCCTGACCCGCCCTCCCCCCCACCCCCTGCCTTTTTACCATCGATGCCATCATGGGTGGGGGATAAGTCACCCCCGCCGCCCCCCATTTTCCGCCCACCCCCCGGCCCACTTGCCGTCCAGTCCCACCCGCGCCCCTAGCCGTCCTCAACCCAGAGCCATTCCGCGTCTATTGTAGCACCTTTTTTCTACACCAACCCTTTGGTTGTCCGCTGCCTGGCCCTCTCCCCCCCCACCCCCTCCCCCCCCACCCCCACTACCGCCGTTTTTCCTTTGTCGCGGTGATGGGCGTTGGGGATGGTTATACCGCCCACTGCCGCCCTTGGCATCCTTATTTACTTTCCCCGGTCTCGGGTGCTCAAAATTCACTCATCATTTGTATATATTTAAATTTTTATTGAACAGAAGGTGTGTAAAGCCTTGTGTTTTTAAAATAATTTGTAATTAAAAAACATTTTTAAAAAATCTTATCTTACATAAAAAATTCTATTTTTAACCCATGAATTTTTTTTCCTCTCCCCAAAATTCTATTTTTTCTAAACATCAGTGAGGTTATTTTAAATAAACAGGGAAACGAAATTTTTGGGAATTTCGTAAAATATAAAAATTTAAAATTTTCTTTAGAAAACCCAAATTACAGCAACACACCCTGTGTGGCATCTAAAGGGAGCGGAAAATCATAAGAGTCGCCAGACTTGGCATGCAAGTTGGCACAAAAAACCCCAAATAAAAAATTTTATTCAGCTTATATTGTTTGTGTGTGTGTGTGTGTGTGTGTGGGGTGTGTGGGGTGGGTGTGTGTGTTTTGGTGGTGTTTTGGTGTGGTGTGTATGTGTGGGGTTTTGTGTTTGTGTGCGTGTAAAATTTTTGTAAAAAAATATTTTAAAAATTTTAAGAATTAAATGAAATTCTTTTTAAAAATTTGTTTATAAATTTTTTACAAATAAGGAAAAAAAAAGGCAGTGGGGAATAATTATTGAGGAAAAAAAATAAATCGATTTTTAAAATTAAAATAAAAGATAAACTTTAAAAAAAGTATGTTTTTAAAATAAATTTTTAAATTATAAATTTTAATTTTAGTTAAATAAAAATAATAATAATAAAAAAAAATAATAATAATAATAAAAATAATAAAAATAATAAAAAAATAATAAATAATAAAAATTTCTCGAATAATAAAAATTTAAAATAAAAATTGTTTAAATTTTACACATTTATTTTAAAAACAAATATTTACTACTACTACTACTACTACTACACTACTAAAAATTAAAAAAATAATAATAAAAAAATTTAATAATAATAAAAAAAATGAACACTATTAAAAAATATTATAAAATTTTTTTTTTATTTTAAATAAAATTTGGGCCGTCTCCCTGAGGGGCTAAAAGGGGGATTTCCCCCCCCCAAAAAAACTAAAAAAAAAACTTTTCACCATCTTTCGGCAATCACTGTCTTGCCAGAAATGGCGCAGACTTCACAATTTCCCAAATGCCTTCCGAGTTTGCAGCATTCCCTACCACTCCTTGGGGAGCGGGAAAAAACTGAAATTTCCCCCCCTTCCAGGACCAAGTGGGGAAAAGGTTTCCCTACGCCCTTCCTCTTTCGGCCCAAAGGGCTCCCCTTTTCACACCCCCAACAGAAAAACAAATAACCCAGAGCCTCTTGTTTACTTTTTTTAAACCTCGGGATTTAGCACCCTTTGTTTCCCCCTTGCTCGATGCTCAAGCCCTGAACCTCAAAATTTCCTTCTTACCGTCCCTTCACCCCTTCCCAAGGAAAACCCCCCCCCCTTTCCCCTTCCCCCCCTCCTCAAATGGATTTAAATTTATATTTTTTGAAAATTAATTTTTAATTAATAGAAAAATGGTTCCTTTTTTAAATTTAAAAAGTTTATTCAAAAAAATAAAAATTTAAAAAATAAATAATAATAATAAAATAATAATAACAAAAAAACAAAAAACAAAATATTTAAAAAAATTTAAAATAAAAATAAAAATTTAATAATAATAATAATAAAAAAATTTAAAAAAAAAAAAAAAACAAAAAAGGGAAAAAATTTAAATTAGGGGTTTAATTTTTCGGCTTCCCCTTAGTTATATAAATATAAAATTTTAATTTATTTATAATATATTTTATAAATTTTTATAATATATATTTAAATATATATTTATATATATCCCAATTTATATAAATTTAATATTATTTAGATGAACAAGGAGGCTTTGGGGAAAGGAGGGGGTGTGTGGACCAGGTGTTTACATAAAAACATAAATGAACGAAAATTTGGTAAGGCTAAAGGGGGTTTTTTTGGGGCTTTTATGGTTTTTGGAAAAGGCGAAATGACAGGGTGGATGGGGGGCAATTTTGGCAGATTTTGAAAGGTTTTATGGTGTGGGAGGAAGGTTCCTGAAAGAAAGGAAGATTTTTTAAACGAGGTTTAGTGAGGCTCAATTAGGGGTTAGTGGGAAAGGGGGAAAAATTTTTCCCCCAGTAAAAGTGGGCCTTAGAAAAGGGAAAGTGTGTGTCCCCCAAGGTTTTTTTAATTTTATTTATAGATGGGGTTGTAAGGGGAAGTAAATGCGAGGGTTTTTGGCCCAAGAGGCGGGGGATTTTAAAAGATAAAAAATTTCACCCATAAAGTGGGTTTTTGTCACGGGTTTGCTCTTTGCTGATGACACTGTGCCTTGGGAATTCAAAGAAAGTTCCCGAGATTGGTGGATGAATTTGGGTAGGGGTGCAAAAGAAAAAATGAAAGTGAATACAGGAAAGAGTAAGGTTTTGGGGGATAAAAAAATATTGGGTGATGAAAGAGGGGAAAAACCCGTTGGAGGGAGAGGAAATAAAGGGGGGAAATGTATTCAGATATTTGGGGGGGACGTGTCAGCGGAGGGGTTCAAATGAAGGATGAGGTGAATCATAAAAAATTAAAGGGGGGAAAAGGGTGATTTGGTTGCACTTAGGGTTTTGTGGAACAAAAAAAACTTTGTCCTTGGAGGAAAAGGGGGGGGAAATGTTAGAGTATAGTTTTACCAACGCTCTTAAATGGGTGTAAAAGCTTTGGGTAAAGAATGTTGCAGCGAGGAGAAGGCGGGGAGGCATTTGGAAAATGTCATGTCTGAGGGCAGGTGTGGTGTGAATATAATGCAGAAAATCGTATTTTTTGGAAGTTAAAAAAGGGGGTTTGGGGGTTCCCCAAAAACTTTTGTATCAGAGTGAATAAGTCGTGGGAAGGGAAAGGGGGAGGGGTGGGGTCGGCCAAAAAAAGGGTTGGAGAGAGGGGGTAAAGGAGGTTTTGGGGCGGGGGGCTTGGACTTCCGCAGGCATCTTTGAGCGTGTTTGATAGGATGTAAAGGGGACAAGGGTTTTTTTAATCTTACGTGCTTTTGGGGTGTGAGAAAAAGTAACATTTGTAAAGGGGGTTTCAGGGAACCGGGCAGGCCGGACTTGAGTCCTGGAGATGGGAAGTACAGTGTCTCCCACTCTAAAGGAAAGGGGGGGTTTAATTTTTGGGCATTTTAAAAAACTGTGTGTAAAGCACCCTTTGGCAAGACAGGGGACGGAGTAAAAGATGGTAAAAAGTTTTTTTTTTTTAAAACCACCCTCCCTTGGGGGGAATCGGCCAGTGTGTAATAAATAAATTATAATAAAATATATAAAAAATATATATATAAAAATATATAAAATATATAATATATATAAATATATATATATAATATATAAAAATTTTTTAAATATTTTTATATAATATATATTATTATATAAATATAAAACTTTATATATATAAATATATTTATATATATAATATTTAAATATATATATATAAAATATATATATATAATAACTATTTTATATAAATATATATAAAAAATATATATATAATATATATAATATTGAATAATATACAACAGAAAATTCCTGGCCTTTTTTAAAAGAAGAAAATTATTAAAGTGCATTAACACATAAACATTCCTGCAAACATAACAAAAAATAAAAAAACAGAAAAATACAATAAAAAATTTGGGCAAAAACTGAGGATTGGGTTTTAAAAAAAAGAGATTAAAAGAAGAATAAAGTTGCGGGGTGGGACCGACGGTGAAGACCCCAGATAAAGGAGGGTTTGGTTTGGTTTGGTTTTGGTTTTGGTTTTGGTTAAGTTAGGTTTTGGTTAGGTTTGGTTAGGTTGGTTAGGTTTTGGTTTGGTTGCTTAAACTTAGGTTAAAGGGTTTGGGTTTAATTTAGGGTTTTGGTTTTGGTTTGGTTAAAGGGAAAAGGGTTTGGGTTTGCTTGCTTAGGTTTGGTTAGGGTTAAATTAGGTTAGGTTTGGTAGGTTTGGGTTTGGGTTTGGTTAGGTTTTGGGTTTGGTTAGGTTAAAGGAAAGGTTTTTTCAGGAAACAGGGAAAATGTTTCCTGACGCGGGTGTTGTCAATGGTGAAACCCCCAGCTGGAACTTTGAATCCCACACAAGAAAATACGGGAATGCGAATTGGCTCAGTAACCCCGTGAATTTGTTTAGCGCAACGTTGTTTTCTTTACTCACAAAAACTCAGTAACCGACTGCCCAAAATGGGTTTTTAAAAATCTCCCCGCCTTTTCGTTAACCCTCCCGGATCCATGTTTTAATTAATTTTTCTTTTTTGCTGCGTTTAACAATTTTAAAATTATTCCCTTTTTTTTTTTATTTTCCCCCGTTCACCCCCATTTTTAAACCCCTCCCATCCTCCCATTTTCCCTTTTCACCTCTATTCCCTCTCACCCTCGCCCTTCCCCTTTAATCCATCATTTCCCCGAAATTTTTCCTTCAGAAACCCCTTTAAAAAAATAATGAAGAAAACAAAAAAGGAAAAAGGAAAAAAAAAAAAACGTTTTTTACGTTTACAGTTTTTTTTACAAAAGATTTAACGTTTTACATTTTTTTAAACCCTGTTTTAAAAATAACCCTTTTTCTGTTATCACCCCTCCCCTCTGTTTTTCTTGTATAATTCCCGCTTGTTGTTTTTGGTGGTTTTTTGATGCTTTTATTCCCTTTTTCTTGATGTTCTTGCTCTTATTCTTTTTTTTTGATGTTTTTTTTCTTGATTTTTGTTCTTGATGTTCTTTTTGATGCTTTTGTTTTTTTTTCTCGATGCTCTTTTTTCTTGATGTTCTTTATGCTTTTTTCTTGTTTTTTTGATGCTCTTTTCTTAATGTTTTTGTTTTGACGTTTTTGATGCTTTTGTTTTTTGTTCCCTTTATGGGTCTTGTTTTTAAAATTCTTGTTTTGATGTTCTTGAGCTTTTGGGTTTTTGTTCCCTTTATGCTCTTTTTCTTTAAAGTTTTTGTTCTTGAGTTCTTTAAGCTTTGTTCTTGTTTTGGGTGCTTTGTCTTTAAAGTTTTTTGTTTCTTGATGTTCTTTATGTTTTTTTCTTTTCCCTTTAATTTTTGTTTTTAATTTTTTTGTTCTTTATGTTCTTGATGCTTTTTTTCTTGTTTTTGATGTTTTTGTTTTTGTTTTTTGATGTTCTTCCCTTTTTGCTCATGTTCTTGTTTTTAAAATTTTTTTTCCCGGTTCTTTTTTTTATTATTATTAAATTTAAAATTTTTATTTTTATTAAATTTTTATTATTATTATTATTATTATTTTTATTTGTAGTTATTTGTAGTAGTATAGTTTAGTGGTTAAGAAATGGTAAATAGTTAGTAGCAGATTTGGTAGTGGTTGTATCATTACTATTTTTATTTTCCATTATTTATTTTTTATAATTATTAAATTTTTATTATTATTTTTTTTTTATTATTATTATTATTATTATTATTATTAAATTTTTATTATTATTATTATTATTAAAATTTTTAATTTTTTTTTTATTTAAATTTTCTTTTCTTATTATTAATTTCATCACTGAAGGCCCAACTACAAACCTTGTAAAAGGTGGCAATATAAAGTTTATATAAATCCCCCCTTTTTGACCTTTCACTTTGAGTGACCACAGTGTCACCCTGAAAAAACCCGTATGCTGAGCGAAAAGTCGTCTCCATTCCCAAGCCCAAATTTTTCATCCCGTTTCTTCATATTGGGTTTGAGGGGCGGGAGGCTCTTGATCCGAGGAGAAGGCTACCCCTCTTTTTTTCCCCCGATCAAACAGAAAGAATTTTCCCCGGAATTTTTAATATCTACTCAGTAATTCCAAAATGTTCAGTTTTTCCATAGGAAGGATATAGGATGCACAATAACCTAACCCCTTTTTCCATCCCCAAGGTTTGGGTATGGATGCCCCAATAAACCCAAACCACCATCCACAAAGGATATAGGAAAGCACAATAATCAAACCACTTCCCATCCACGGATGGATATAGGGTGCAAAAATAAACTAGCCAATACCATCCCCAACTGGGATATAGGTTTCACAATAACCCAGCCACTACCATCCTCAGGATTGGGGATAGGACACAAAAACTTTGCCACTTCCATCCCCAAAGGGTGGATATAGGAAAGCCCATAAAAAGCCACTACCCTCCACAAAGGGTGGGGGTTTTTTAAAGCACAATAATTAGCCACTAAAACCCTCCAAGGAGGGGTATAGGGGTCACAAAATCTTTCCATACCATCCCCCGGATGGATATAGGATGCACAAAAAAAAAGCCACTACCCTCCAAATGGGGTTAAAAGGAAGCAAAAAAATTTGCCCTACCATCCCCCAGGAAGGATAAGGATTCACAATAATCTAGCCACTACCATCCCAGGGGTGGATATAGGATGCCAATAACCCAGCCCTACCATCCAAAAGGATGGATATAGGATGCACAATAAACTAGCCCCACCATCCTTGGGGTGGGTTAAAATGCTAAAAATTTCCATACCAAAAAACCCCAAAATATGGAGCAAAAATTTTTCCCCGCCAAACCTGGGTTAATTGGATATAAATTTAGCCAACCTTTTGGGAAGGTCCTAATCGGATACCCTTTAGGGAGGTTGGGGGTTTACAATTAAACCTAATGGTTTATATGCCTTATTTGCCCTATCCTTAAGGGGAAAAACCTAGCCCCTTTCCCGGGGGGTCACGCCCCCCCGGGGGTATGGGGCCAAAAGCTAAAAAAAGGGAGGGTTTTTTAAGCAAAAAATTGGAATGCCATCCCTGTGGGAATTTAAGCCTTAAATTTTAAAATAAGGAAGTTTATTGGGTTTTAATTTAACTCCTCCAGGATGGTATAAAACCAAAAATGCCAAATACCACTGGTTTTTCAAAAACCACTAGCCTTCTCCACGGGTTGGTATAAAACCTTTAAAAAGCCCCCTCCCAAGGGTGGTAAATCAAATAATCTTAAGACTTCTCCACAAAAAACCAAAATAATCTCCCTACCATCAAAATCTTAATGAAAACTTCCCTACCTCCACGGGTTGGGGGAAAAAACAAAACTCAATACCCCACCCTAGACTGGTATAAAACCTTAATTAAACCCCTACCATTGGTTCAAAATTTAAGAATTCCCCATTTTTCCCCGTATCAAAAAATATGATCCTTTTAGCTTAAATTTTTTAAAACCTTCTTTAATTTTTAAAAGAATTTTCCAAAGCTTTTAAAATTTTTAAGTTTCTCCCCTTTTTTGGGGGTTACAAAACTTATGATTTCTTTGTTTTTATTTTTAAAAGGGAAATTGGGGGTGTTTTCACGACCCCCCCCGGGCCAAAACTCTTTTTAAGGAATTGGCTTTTTTCCTTTCCCCCTTGGTTTAATTTCAAACTCTTTTAAAGGAAACTCTCTACGACTGTATCAAAACTCTTAATAAAGCCTCTACGGGTTTTTCAAAACTCTTAAAAGAAGTCTTACACTGTTCAAAACTCTTAATGAAAATCTCTACGACTGTATCAAAACTCTTAATGATGCTCTCTACGACTGTATTTAAAAAACTTAAAAGTGTTTTTCTACGACTGTTCAAAACTCTTAATGATGCTTTTTTACGAATGTATCAAAAAATCTTAAAGATGCTCTCTACGATTTTATCAAAACTATTTAAAGAAGTTTTCTACGACTTTTTTCAAAACCTTTTAAAGTTCTCTCTACCCACTGTACAAAAAATCTTAATGGGGCCTCTAAGGGCGTATCAAAAAATCTTAATTAATTCCCCCTACACTGTTCAAAAATCTTAAAGATGCTCTCCCACGACTGTTCAAAAATTTTAAAGATGCTCTCTTCGACGATTTAAAACTCTTAAAATGTGCCTCTACGACTGTATCAAAAATCTTAATGGATGCTCTCTACGACTGTTCAAAACTCTTATGATTGCTCTCTACGACTGGTTTCCCAAAAATCTTAATGTGCTTTTCTAAAAGGGCTGTAAAAAAAACTTTAAAAGAGCTCTCTAGATTTTATCAAAAACTCTTAATGGGGTTTTTACACTGTTCAAAAAATCTTAAAAGAAACTCTCTAAAGGGCTGTATCAAAACTCTTAAAGGTGCTCCTACGACTGTATCAAAACTCTTAATGTTTTCCCCCAAAGACTGAAACAAAAAATCTTAAAGAAGCTCTCTACCCATGAAACAAAAATCTTAAAAGAAGCCTCTACGACTGTATCAAAAATCTTAATGATGCCCTAAAGACTGGTTTTAAAACTCTTTAAAAAAACTCTCCACGACGTATCAAAAAATCTTAATTTTGGGTCTCTACGACTGTAAATTTTAAAAACCCCTACACGGGGGAAAAACTCCCAAAAAGTCCTAACTTTTTCCCCCCTTAAAACCCTTTTTAATGTTTTTAAAAAAGCTTTTAAGATTTTCGTCGGATTTTTAACCCCGGAGGGTTAGTCACCCTGGATAACCCATGAGAGTCAGTGCGTCATCGAGGACTGTCTGGCTTATTTCCACTGTGGTCCTCCAAACATGTCCCCCAGGATGCGACCCACACCATTCTACTAGCACTCAGGTATCTACTTGCTAGGTGAACATGACAACAGATGTAAGAAAACGCGATCAATGTTTTTACCCTTGACGGGAATCGAACCCGAATGTCAGCGTGTGAAGCGAGAGCTGTGCCAACCAGGCCACGGGGCCCCAAATAAATAAAATACACACATTTTTTACTGTGATATTAAGTACACAAAGATATTCTGGGCAATAATAATAATAATAATAATGATAATAATAATAATAATAATAATAATAATAATAACAATAATAATAATAATTATAATAATATAATAATAATAACAATACTAATACTACTACTACTGCTACTACTACTACTACTATTTAATAATAATAATAATAACAATAATAATAATAATTATAATAATAATAATAACAATACTAATACTACTACTACTGCTACTATACTACTATTATAATAATAATAATAATAATAATTAATAATAATAATAATAATAATAATAATAATAATAATAATAATAATTATAATAATAATAATAAAAATAATAATAATAATACGTAATAATAAACTAATTCTGCTTCTTACATTAGAATTAGAATCTAACACTGCCTCTTTACTTAGAATTAGAAATTAACACTGTCCCTTTTGTAAAATTTAGTAACAAACACTGTCTTTCTATGAGAATTAGAGAGCAAAACTCACTCTAATCTAAGAATTAGAAAGCAACACAGCGTCTTAGAATTAGAAGCTATTACTTCCTTCTAAGACATTTACACTTCTAACAATCAGGAGAGTCAATACTTTACACATTTTTGCGATGCCGTAAAATATTTTAACCGGTTAATTCGGTCTTTCCTGGACCGAGAGTGGTCTAGGAAGGACAGAGAATGGTCCAGTGCGGACCGAGAGTGGTCCCAGGAAGGAGCGAAAGTTGTCTAGGAAGGAGCGAGAGTGGCCCCAGGAAGGAGCGAAAGTGGTCCAGGAAGGACCGAGAGTGGTCCAGGAAGGAGCGAGAGTGGTCTAAGAAGGACCGAGAGTGGTCCAGGAAGGAGCGAGAGTGGTCCAGGAAGGAGCGAAAGTGGTCCAGGAAGGAGCGAGAGTGATCCAGGAAGGAGCGAGAGTGGTCCAAGAAGGACCGAGAGTGGTCCAGGAAGGAGCGAGAGTGGTCCAGGAAGGAGCGAAAGTGGTCCAGGAAGGACCGAGAGTGGTCCAGGAAGGAGCGAGAGTGGTCCAAGAAGGACCACGAGTGGCCCAGAACGGAAACATCATTTGAACTTTGCTCTCCTAAGTTCTGGGTTACCTGTGGCTTGTTCTAAGCCAGGGGAAACTTGTGATCCATCGGTTCTCTTGATCCAAGGAAATGGAGCTGTTCTTCCCAACTCCAGATAAAACCCGATTACACCCCAGTCAGCGTGAGGTGTATGACCCCAACGGGTTTAGCAAATTCACATAATAATAATAATAATAATAATAATAATAATAATAATAATAATAATAATAATAATAAAAAAAATAATAATAATAATAATAATATTAATAAGAATAAAGTAATAATAATAATAAAAATTTAATAATAATAATAATAATAATAATAATAATAATAATATAATAATAATAATAAAAATTAATAATAAAAAAAATCTTCCCCATACATGTAAGCACTCCCCCCACCCCACACTTCTGATTTCCCATCCCCCCTCACCTTCTCCCCTCCCCCCCTCCCTTTCCCCCCCCTCCCCCTTTTCCTTCCCTCTTCCTCTTCCTCTCTTAATATCTGTCCCTTTCAGTCTCGTTTATCCTTTCCCCTTCCCCCCCACTCTCTCTCTCTCTCTCTCTCTCTCTCTCTCTCTATATATTAATATTTTATATATATATATATATATATATATAATTTTATATATATATTTTATATATATATATATATATATATATATATATATATATTATATATATATATATGAGTGTTTGTATGTGTTGAAAAACTCTCCGCTCATACGACCTACTCATCCCCTGCACTAATCTTCCCTTGCATCCCTTCCTTCAAACTGGTAAACCCCATTGCCTCTCCCCCACTCCCCCCTCGTCCTCACTTATCTCCTCCCCATATCCCGCTTCCCCCATGATCCCATCATGCGGCAAATGTTTACATGGTAATGGGTCCTGATCCCTCACACAACCCACTCAGGCGGAAATGGATGAAAAAAAAGGGCTCTCGACTCTCTCTCTCTCTCTCTCTCTCTCTCTCTCTCTCTCTCTCTCTCTCTCTTCTCTCTCTCTCTCTCTCTCTCTCTCTCTCTCTCTCTCTCTTTCTTGTATGGGTTCCAAGAGGTAGCACCATACCCACCAAGATGCGCTTGCAAGGGTCAAGTCTCAGCTCCTGTCCCCGTAGGAATCTCACGTCATTAAATTTATGGAATCAATAATTGCCGAAGCAATTCGTAGCCATCTTGACAGGCACAGATTGATTAATGAATCTCAACACGGTTTTACAAAGGGGCGTTCCTGTCTTACGAACTTACTAACTTTTTTCTTTAAGGTCGTTTGAGGAGGTAGATCATGGTAATGAATATGATATTGTGTATATGGACTTCAGTAAGGCTTTCGATAGAGTTCCACACCAGAGGTTATTGAGGAAACTTAAGGCACACGGAATAGGAGGAGAAATTTTTCCTGGGTAGAGGCATGGCTGACAAATAGACAGCAGAGAGTTTGCATAAATGGGGAGAAATCAGAATGGGGGCACGTCACAAGCGGTGTTCCTCTGGGGTCAGTGTTGGGCCCGTTGTTGTTCACAATTTACATAAACGACATAGATGAGGGAATAAATAGCGACATACGCAAATTTGCTGATGACACCAAAATAGGCCGTCCAATTCATTCTAATGAGAACACTAGAGCACTCCACGATGATTTGAATAGACTGGTCGGAGAAGTGGCAGATGCAGTTTAATATTGACAAATGCAAAGTTCTAAATGTTGGACAGGTAAATAAACATGCCACATATAAACTAAATAATGTAGATTTTAATACTACTGATTGCGAAAAGGATTTAGGAGTTCTGGTTAGCAGTAATCTAAAACCAAGACAACAGTGCATTAGTGTTCGCAATAAAGCTAACAGAATTCTTGGCTTCATATCTAGAAGTATAAATAATAGAAGTCCTCAGGATGTTCTTCAACTCTATATATCCTTGGTTAGGCCTCATTTAGACTATGCTGCTCAGTTCTGGTCACCGTATTACAGAATGGATATAAATGCTCTGGAAAAACGTACAGAGGAGGATGACAAAGATGATCCCATGTATCAGAAATCATCCCTATGAGGATAGACTGAGGGTCCTGAATCTGCACTCTCTCGAAAGGCGTAGAATTAGGGGGGATATGATCGAAGTGTATAAATGGAAAACAGGAATAAATAAAGGGGATGTAAACAGCGTGCTGAAAATATCCAGCCAAGACAGGACTCGCAGCAATGGTTTCAAGTTGGAAAAATTCAGATTCAGGAAGGATATAGGAAAGCACTGGTTTGGTAATAGAGTTGTGGATGAGTGGAACAAACTCCCGAGTACAGTTATTGTGGCTAAAACGTTGTGTAGTTTTAGAAACAGGTTAGATAAATACATGAGTGGGTGTGGGTGGGTGTGAGTTGGACCTGCCTAGCTTGTGCTGCTGGGTCTGGTGCAGTGCTCCATCCTTGAGTGGAGATGATCAGACTGGGTGGGTCATTGGGCTAATTCGGGGGGGGGGTCATTGGTCTAATCGGGGGGGGGGGGACATAGACCTGCTCCGCATGGGTCAGTAGGCCTGTTGCTGTGTTCCTTCTTTCTTATGTTCTTATGTTCTTATAACAAGCTAGAAACAGTTTCTTTGCACACACACACACACACACACACACACACACACACACACACACACACACACACACACACACACACACACACACACAATATTCAATATTCAATACATCTATCGAAACAGGGAGATTGCCTGAGGCATGGAAGACAGCAAATGTAGTCCCAATCTTTAAAAAAGGAGACAGACATGAAGCATTAAACTACAGACCAGTGTCACTGACATGTATAGTATGCAAAATCATGGCGAAGATTATCAGGAGAAGAGTGGTGGAACACCTAGAAAGGAATGATCTCATCAACAACAGCCAACATGGTTTCAGGGACGGGAAATCCTGTGTCACAAACCTACTGGAGTTCTATGACATGGTGACAGCAGTAAGACAAGAGAAAGAGGGGTGGGTGGATTGCATATTCTTGGACTGCAAGAAGGCGTTTGACACAGTTCCACACAAGAGATTAGTGCAAAAACTGGAGGATCAAGCAGGGATAACAGGGAAGGCACTACAATGGATCAGGGAATACTTGTCAGGAAGACAGCAGCGAGTCATGGTACGTGGCGAGGTGTCAGAGTGGGCACCTGTGACCAGCGGGGTCCCACAGGGGTCAGTCCTAGGACCAGTGCTGTTTCTGGTATTTGTGAACGACATGACGGAAAGAATAGACTCCGAGGTGTCCCTGTTTGCAGATGACGTGAAGTTGATGAGAAGAATTCACTCGATCGAAGACCAGGCAGAACTACAAAGGGATTTGGACAGGCTGCAGACCTGGTCCAGCAATTGGCTCCTGGAGTTCAATCCCACCAAGTGCAAAGTCATGAAGATTGGGGAAGGGCAAAGAAGGCCGCAGACGGAGTACAGTCTAGGGGGCCAGAGACTACAAACCTCACTCAAGGAAAAAGATCTTGGGGTGAGTATAACACCAGGCACATCTCCTCAAGCGGACATCAATCAAATAACTGCTGCAGCATATGGGCGCCTAGCAAACCTCAGAACAGCATTCCGACATCTTAATAAGGAATCATTCAGGACCCTGTACACCGTGTACGTTAGGCCCATATTGGAGTATGCGGCACCAGTTTGGAACCCACACCTAGCCAAGCACGTAAAGAAACTAGAGAAAGTGCAAAGGTTTGCAACAAGACTAGTCCCAGAGCTAAGAGGTATGTCCTACGAGGAGAGGTTAAGGGAAATCAACCTGACGACACTGGAGGACAGGAGAGATAGGGGGGACATGATAACGACATACAAAATACTGAGAGGAATTGACAGGATGTTCCAGAGATTGGACACAGTAACAAGGGGACACAGTTGGAAGTTGAAGACACAGATGAATCACAGGGATGTTAGGAAGTATTTCTTCAGCCACAGAGTGGTCAGTAAGTGGAATAGTTTGGGAAGCGATGTAGTGGAGGCAGGATCCATACATAGCTTTAAGCAGAGGTATGATAAAGCTCACGGTTCAGGGAGAGTGACCTAGTAGCGATCAGAGAAGAGGCGGGGCCAGGAGCTCGGAACTCGACCCCCGCAACCTCAACTAGGTGAGTACAACTAGGTGAGTACACACACACACACACACACACACACACACACACACACACACACACACACACACACACACACACACACACACACACACACACACAGTAGTTTGTGTTACACTTCAGCACCAGGTGGGAAAGGGAATTGTTGGGGAGAGTACTGGAAGGAGAGTGATTGTTGGAGGGGTGAAGGGGGTGTTGGGGGTGAAGGGTGTAGTGGGGTTAGACGAGGTTCCCAGGGGTGTACCCTGGGGCTCGCAGCGTTCCCACCAACCCACATCTTCCCATTCGTCAATTTCTTCCACCATCATACATGACCAAACAAACAAACAGATCATTTGATATTCTGAGTATTTGTTCGTGAATTCGTTAATTAACTAATTAAATAACTATATTTGCTGTGTATTTATTTAAAGAGTAAATAATGTGTGTTGGTAAATTAGTTAGTTCCTTTTTTATTTACTTTATATTACTTTAAATCAGTAACCTCTGGTTTTTATTAATTTTGAAACGTGGTAAAAGACAGCAAATAATTGAAATTTTGACGTCTAAGGAGAGATCTACAATCTACTTTTTTCTTACGAAATTTTTTTGAAATATCGGCTATTAATAATAAACATAAATCTTATTTTGAAATATTTAAAAAAAAATCGGAGGGAAGAGAATTAATGTACGAATATTGAAGATTCCATCTAACGCTGATTTATTTGTATGTGATAATGATGAGAAGATAGACAAAGAAAATACTTAGAATAAACTGAATGTAACGTTTATTGTTGACTAGTAATGAAATAAAATAAAGACCGTTTGTAAACCTCAATATATATATATATATATATATATATATATATATATATATATATATATATATATATATATATATATATATATATATATATTATATTTATATATATATATATATATAATTATATATATATATATATATATATATATATATTCAAGAGACTGAATTTTCTCGGTTCTCGGTCAGTCTTCTTGTCAAATATTTCTTAAGTAGTGGATTAAGTTTTTTCACCACTGAGGAAGTTGATCCTGACATTTTTCACTTCACATGTGCCCCTGGGGAGGTGTTTTGTGACCTTGCTCTGTCAGTAATCCCCCGAGGGGGGGGAGAACACACTTGGGGAAAAGGAGACACATCACGGGGGATCAAGGTAACTACAAAATATTATTGAAACCAGAGATTATCCTCACCCCAAGCTGTCTTCGAATTATTATTATTATTATTATTATTATTATTATTATTATTATTATTATTATTATTATTATTATTATTATTAATATTATTATTATTATTATCATTATCATCATCATCATTGTATTATTATTATTATTATTATTATTATTATTATTATTATTATTGTATTATTATTATCATCATCATCATTGTATTATCATTATTACTATTGTTATTATTATTATGATAATTATTATAATATATTGATGGGGGCGTTGACCCCCGATAACGTCCTTCAGGTGAGGCCGCATGATCAACTACGATGCAATATTAATAATTTTCGTGTGAAACGTTGCACTCATCAATCTATTGACCTAGTGAGGGAAACTTCCCCCCATCAATCTATTGACCTGTGGGAAACATTGCACCCATCAATCTATTGACCTAGTGAGGGAAACGTTGCACCCATCAATCTATTGACCTAGTGAGGGAAACATTGCACCCATCAATCTATTGACCTAGTGAGGGAAACATTGCACCCATCAATCTATTGACCTAGTGAGGGAAACATTGCCCCACAATTTTTGACCTAGTGAGGGAAACATTGAAACCCATCAACTATTGACTGGTGAGGGAAACGTTCCCATAACGAAGCCACCTAACGTTACATAAATGTCCGTTACATCTGTCAGTGTCATACACCATATTTGTAACACATGTATGTACAGTGTATGTCTTTAAAGAAATACACTGTACGAAATATACTGTACGAAATACACCGTACGAAATACACCGTACGATAATATACTGTACGAAATACACTGTACGAAATACACTGTACGAAATGCACTGTACGAAATGACTGTACGAAATACACTGTACGAAATACACTGTACGAATAACTTACAAATACACGTACGAATACGCTGTAGAAATATACACTGTACGAAATACACTGTACGAAATACGCTGTACGAAATACGCGTCGAATACATGTACGAAATACACTGTACGAATACATGTACGAAATGCACTGTACGAAATTACACTGTACGAAATACACTGTACGAAATATCACTGTACGAAATACGCTGTACGAATGCACTTACGAAATACACGTACGAATGCACTGTACGAAATACACTGTGAAAACACTGTACGAAATACACTGTAGAAATACACTGTACGAAATACGCGTACGAAATAACTGTACGAAATACACTGTACGAAATACGCTGTACGAAATACCCTGGTAGAAATACACGTACGAATACACGTACGAATTACACTGTACGAAATTACACTGTACTAATATTCACTGTACGAAAATGCACTGTACGAAATGCAACTGTAGAATATACTGTACGAATACACTTACAAATACACTGTAACATATACTTGTACGAAATTACGCTGTACGAAATTACTGTACGTAAATACACTGTACGAAATACGTTGTACGAATACGCTGTACGAATACTGTACGACAACACTGTACGAAATACATGTAACGAATGCATGTACGAAATACACTGTACGAATCATACACTATGAGGACGAAATACACTGTACGAATACGCCTGTACGAAATGCACTGTACGAAATACAGCTGATACGAAATGCACTGTACGAAATACAACTGTCCGAAATACACTGTACGAATTCACTTACGAAATTACCTGACGAAATGCACTGACGAATACAACTGTCGAAATGCACTGTCGAATACACTGACCAATACACTGTACGAAACACTGTCGAAATCCACTGTACGAAAGTGCACTGTAAACAAATACACTGTACGAATGCCTGACGAAATACTCTGTACGAAAACACTGTACGAATACACTGTACGAAATGCACTGTCGAAATAACTGTACGAAATGCACTGTACGAAATACACTGTACGAAATACACTGTACGAAATACACTGTACGAAATACACTGTACGAAATACACTGTACGAAATGCACTGTACGAAATACACTGTACGAAATACACTGTACGAAATACACTGTACGAAATACGTCCGAAACCAAACCAAACAACTTTTCGTCAGTGACAGAAAAACAACTGACTCATTTTTTCACATACACGAAAAGTGAAACTCTTCCAAAAACTGTGTAGGATGGTTGTCGGGCCCCAAAACGACACTTTTCGCGGGATATATACACCAAGATGTGTATTTCTCTTAGTGTATATACACCTGGAGTTTATTTTCGGTCTTATTATAGGTATTTAAGATATTCTTGTGTGGTAGTGAACAGGTAACAGACCGCCTTAACCTCGTGTAGTCGATAGGCTTCAAACCCCATTAACTAAACAATCAAAACTTTGTCGTTAATAGTGATAAGCAAACAATTTCCGCGTGTTGTTTTTTGGGTATATTTTGGTATGCTTTGGGTATACTGTAGAGTTGCAGAAAGTTGCTTAGCGTTCGTGCAGAACCCGACGCCTTACAGTGCGTCGGGTTTTACACGAACTAAAGAACGACAAAAATAATAAATTTGATAATCGAAGTTAGGTTAGTCTAGGCTGGGCTAGGCTGGGCTAGGCTGGGCTAGGCTGGACTAGGCTGGGCTAGGCTGGGCTAGGCTGGGCTAGGCTGGGCTAGGCTAGGCTAGGCTGGGCTAGACTGGGCTAGGCTGGGCTAGGCTGGGCTAGGCTGGGCTAGGCTGGGTTAGATTAGGCTAACTTAACATACAAAACAGAAACACACACACACACACACACACACACACACACACACACACACACACACACACACACACACACACACTAGTCCCAGAGCTAAGAGGTATGTCCTACGAGGAGAGGTTAAGGGAAATCAACCTGACGACACTGGAGGACAGGAGAGATAGGGGGGACATGATAACGACATACAAAATACTGAGAGGAATTGACAAGGTAGACAAAGACAGGATGTTCCAGAGATTGGACACAGCAACACGGGGACACAGTTGGAAGCTGAAGACACAGATGAATCACAGGGATGTTAGGAAGTATTTCTTCAGCCACAGAGTAGTCAGTAAGTGAAATAGTTTGGGAAGCGATGTAGTGGAGGCAGGATCCATACATAGCTTTAAGCAGAGGTATGATAAAGCTCACGGTTCAGGGAGAGTGACCTAGTAGCGATCAGTGAAGAGGCGGGGCCAGAAGCTTGGACTCGACCCCTGCAACCTCAACTAGGTGAGTACAACTAGGTGAGTACACACACACACATACATACAGGAGAATGAAACTTATGGCGACGTATCGGTCCGTCCTGGACCATTAACTAGTCCAAGTCGGACCGAAACGTCGTCATTAGATGCATTCTCCTATGTGCAAGTAATTGTGTATTGTTCCAATCACGATATTGTGCCTTTGTGTTCCTTAACTTGCAAGGGTGCCAAATGTTCCTGGTGGCACTAAAGCTACGAATGATGGTTTATCTGGCGCTATAACATAGTTGTTACTAACTGATTAATGACTGAGTTTTGACTGAAAACTGACTGACTATGGCACTTGTCAACTGGCTATTGATTCTTCCCTCGCCATTCTCTCTGTCTCTCTCTCTCTCTCTCTCTCTCTCTCTCTCTCTCTCTCTCTCTTCATTTACTATTATTCACTACTAGTCTTTAATCGCTATTTGGTGTTATCCATTCCCTGTTATCCATTCTCTTTGTAGATGAATGGTTCAGAGAACCGACATGTTGATAAATTAGACACATGTGCAACTCTTGGGTATCTTTCGCCACACAGTGGCTTCATCAGTCCATCCAGATTCTCCTCTGTATGGACTGATGAAGCCACTGTGTGGCGAAACGTTTCCTCAATAAAGATACCCCAAGAGTTGCACATGTGTCTAATTTATCCATTCTCTGTTGTTATTCATTCCTTCTGTTTCTCCCTTCTCTCCCGCCATTCACACCCTCTTCCACTTCATCCCTCCTCACTTCTCTCCCTCCCCTCCCTTCACTTCATTTTTCTCTCTTCACCCCTCCCTCTCCACATTCTTCCTTCACGCTTCCCTTTTCATCCCCCCCTCAGCCATCCTCTCCACTCTCTTCCCTATCCTCCATTGCCCTCCTCTTCTCCATTTCCCTTCCACTTCCCTTTCTACCGTCTCACTTCTTCCTTTTCAGTGGTCTGTGTCTCACTCCTTGTTACACTTGGCAGGCTGAGTATATCAGGCAAGACCTCACACGCTGTGTAGTTGGCTGAGACTCCAGCGGCCTCTCTCTCTCTCTGTCTGTCTCTGTCTGTCTGTCTGTCTGTCTGTCTGTCTGTCTGTCTGTCTGTCTGTCTGTCTGTCTGTCTGTCTGTCTGTCTGTCTCTCTCTCTCTCTGCCTGTCTGTCTCTGTCTGTCTGTCTGTCTGTCTGTCTGTCTCTCTCTCTCTCTCTCTCTCTCTCTCTCTCTCTCTCTGTCTCTCTAACTCTTTCTTTGTCTTCCCGCTTTACGTATGTCTGTGTGTTTGCCGGTCTGTATAGGACATGATTTATACCAACTCTCCTCCAGGCTCCTTGATTTTATATGATTTTATGTGTGTGTGTGTACTCATCTAATTGTACTCACCTATTTGTGGTTGCAGTGGTCGATTCATACTATATCCACTCTCTCCCTGCTCCACGAGCTTATTCATACCTCTGGGTCCTGTCTCCACTACGTCACTTTCTAGACTGTTCCACTTCCTGGTAACTCTATGACTGAAAAAATACTTCCTAACATTTGACTCATCTAAGTCTTCTACTTCCAATTGTAACCCCTTGTTGCTGTTTCTCATCTCTGGAACATGCTGTCTCTGTCCACCTTGTCAATTCCTCTCAGAATTGTACGTTATCATGTCCTAATTATCCTTTCTGTCTTCCAGTGCCATCATGTCGATTCCCATTAACTTCTCCTCGTAGGACATGCCTGTTAACTCCGGGACTAGTCTTGTTGCTAACCTTTGCACTTTCTCTAATTTCTTGATGTGCTTGACCAGGTGTGGGTTCCAGATTGGTGCTGAATACTGAAATATGAGGATGACGTACATGGTGTGCAATCATGAACTATTCCTTACTGAGGTGTCAGGCGCCCATATGTTGCAGCATTCATTTGGCTGTTGTGCGCCTCATGAGATGTGCTCGGTATTATACTCACCCCAAGATCCTTTTCGTTGAGTGAGGGTTGCAGTCTATGGCCTCCTAGACTGTACTCTGCCTGCGGTCTTCTCTGTGGGTCCCCGATCTTCATGACTTTGCAATTGATGAGGTTAAACTCCAGGAGCCAGTTGTTGGATCAAGCCTGCAGCTTGTCCAGATCGCTTTGTAGTTATGCCTGATCCTCATCCAACTGAATTCTCCTCATTAGCTTCACATCGTCTGCAATCAGGGACACTTCTGAGTCTATCCCTTCCCTCATGTCATTCACGTATACCAGAAACAGAACCGGTCCTAGGACTGACCCCTGTGGAGCCCCGCTGGTCACAGGCACCCACTCTGACACCTCGTCACGTACTATAACTCTCTCATGCCTTCCTGTCAGGTATTCTCTGATCCACTTCAGTGCCTTCCCCGTTACACCTGCCTGATTCACCAGCTTATGCACGAATCTCTTATGTGGAATTGTATCAGAAGCCTTCTAACAGCCCAAGAAAAAGCAAAAAACCCCTTCCCTCTCTGTCTTGCCTTACCTTCGTGTCTTACTGTGGTGTGTGTGTGTGTGTGTGTGTGTGTGTGTGTGTGTGTGTGTGTGTGTGTGTGTGTGTGTGTGTGTGTGTGTAGCTGAGAGAGAGTTGGTCAAGCTGGGAGAATTAAGTGATTGTAAAAACGGAAGGCGTTTGTATGTTTGTTTATCTGTCTCGTATTACAGTAGGGTGTAGATGACGAGAAGAGAACAAGGAGGAGGAGGAGGAAGAAGAGGAGGACAAGGAGGAGGTGGTGGTGGACAAAGAGGAGAAGGAGGAGGAGGAGGGGGAAGAAGAGAAGGACAAGGAGGAGGTGGTGGTGGACAAAGAGGAGAAGGAGGAGGAAGAGAATAGGGCCCCGTGAGTCAGGGCGCTAAATATTTCCTTAACAGCTCACAGAATTAAGCAGTATGACACACATACACACACACACACACACACACACACACACACACACACACACACACACACACACCTGGAACGGAACAGGAGTATAAATGCCAACCAGCACGGATTCACGGAAGGCAAATCCTGTGTCACAAACCTTCTGGAGTTTTATGATAAAATAACAGAAGTAAGACAAGAGAGAGAGGGGTGGGTTGATTGCATCTTCTTGGACTGCAAGAAGGCCTTTGACACAGTTCCTCACAAGAGATTAGTGCAGAAGCTAGAGCATCAGGCGCATATAACAGGAAGGGCACTGCAATGGATCAGAGATACCTGACAGGGAGGCAACAACGAGTCATGGTACGTAATGATGTATCACAGTGGGCACCTGTGACGAGCGGGGTCCCACAGGGGTCGGTCCTAGGACCAGTGCTATTTTTTGGTATATGTGAACGACATGACGGAAGGGTTAGACTCAGAAGTGTCCCTGTTTGCAGATGATGTGAAGTTAATGAGGAGAATTAAATCTGATGAGGACCAGGCAGGACTTCAAAGAGACCTGGACAGACTGGACACCTGGTCCAGCAAATGGCTTCTCGAATTTAATCCTGCCAAATGCAAAGTCATGAAGATAGGGGAAGGGCACAGAAGACCACAGACAGAGTATAGGCTAGGTGGCCAAAGACTGCAAACCTCACTCAAGGAGAAAGATCTTGGGTGAGTATAACACCGAGCATGTCTCCGGAAGCACACATCAATCAGATAACTGCTGCAGCATATGGGCGCCTGGCAAACCTGAGAACAGCATTCCGACACCTTAGTAAGGAATCATTCAAGACACTGTACACCGTGTATGTCAGGCCCATACTGGAGTATGCAGCACCTGTTTGGAACCCGCTCTTGATAAAGCACGTCAAGAAACTAGAGAAGTACAAAGGTTTGCAACAAGGTTAGTTCCAGAGCTAAGGGGAATGTCCTATGAAGAAAGATTAAGGGAAATCGGCCTGACGACCTGGAGGACAGGGGGTCAGGGGAGACATGATAACGACATATAAAATACTGCGTGGAATAGACAAGGTGGACAAGGACAGGATGTTCCAGGGAGGGGACACAGAAACAAGAGGCCACAATTGGAAGTTGAAGACACAAATGAGTCAGAGAGATAGTAGGAAGTATTTCTTCAGTCATGAGTGTAAGGCAGTGAATAGGCCTAGAAAATGACGTAGTGGAGGCAGGAAACCATACACAGTTTTAAGACGAGGTTTGATAAAGCTCATGGAGGGCGGGGAGAGAGAGGGTCTAGTAGCAACCGGTGAAGAGCGGGGCCAGGAGCTAGGACTCGACCCCTGCAACCACAAATAGGTGAGTACAAATAGGTAGTACACACACACACACACACACACACACACACACACACACACACACACACACAGAAACAAGAAACTGTCAGGCACTAAATTACAGACCTGTGTCTCTGACATGTATTGTGTGTAAAGTCATCGGAAGAAGATTATCAGGAGGAGAGTGGTCGAACACCTGGAAAGGAACAAGATTATAAATGAAAACCAGCATGGGTTCATGGAAGGCAAATCTGTATCACAAACCTCCTGGAGTTTTATGACAAGGTAACAGAAGTAAGACACGAGAGAGAGGGTGGGTAGATTGCGTTTTCCTAGACTGCAGGAAGGCCTTGACACAGTTCCCACAAGAGATTATGCAGAAGCTGGAGGAATCAGGCACACGTAAAAGGAAGGGCACTGCAATGGATAATGGAATACCTGACAGGGAGGCAGCAAACGAGTCATGGTACGCGAAGAGGTATCACAGTGGGCGCCTGTTACGAGCGGGGTCCCACAGGGGTCAGTTCTAGGACCAGTGCTATTTTTGATATATGTGAACGACATGATGGAAGGAATAGACTCTGAAGTGTCCCTGTTCGCAGATGACGGTGAAGTTGATGAGAAGAATTAAATCGGACGAGGATGAGGCAGGACTGCAAAGAGACCTGGACAGGCTGGACATGTGGTCCAGCAACTGGCTTCTCGAATTCAATCCAGCCCAAATGCAAAGTCATGAAGATTTTGGAGGGGCAAAGAAGACCGCAGACAGAGTATAGGCTAGGTGGACAAAGACTACAGACCTCACTCAGGGAGAAAGACCTTGGGGTGACCATAACACCGAGCACATCACCGGAGGCACACATCAACCAAATAACCGCTGCAGCATACGGGCGCCTGGCAAACCTGAGAAAAGCGTTCCGATACCTTAATAAGGAATCGTTCAAGACACTGTATGTTAGGCCCATACTGGAGTATGCAGCACCAGTCTGGAACCCACACCTGGTCAAGCACGTCAAGAAGTTAGAGAAAGTACAAAGGTTTGCAACAAGGCTAGTCCCAGAGCTCAAGGGAATGTCGTACGAGGAAAGGTTAAGGGAAATCGGACTGACGACACTGGAGGACAGAAGGGTCAGGGGAGACATGATAACGACATACAAAATACTGCGGGGAATAGACAAGGTGGACAGAGATAGGATGTTCCAGAGAGGGGACACAGGGACAAGGGGTCACAACTGGAAGCTGAAGACTCAGACGAGTCACAGGGACGTTAGGAAGTATTTCTTCAGTCATAGAGTTGTCAGTAAGTGGAATAGCCTAGCAAGTGAAGTAGTGGAGGCAGGAACCATACATAGTTTTAAGAAGAGGTACGACAAAGCTCAGGAAGCAGAGAGAGAGAGGATCCAGTAGCGATCAGTGAAGAGGCGGGGCCAGGAGCTGAGTCTCGACCCCTGCAACCACAATTAGGTGAGTACAATTAGGTGAGTACACACACACACACACACACACACACACACACACACACACACACACACACACACACACACACACACACACACACACACACAATGATCATTTATGACTTATTTACAGAACATTCAACAACACTGCGATGAGTTTCTACAAGTATTTACAAATTTGCAAGACGAGAGCTGTTATCCTGCTCTAAGCTTATTTTACAGTGTAAGAGTTGCTATCCTACCTCAGCTTATTTCACAGCTTGATCTTAAGCATTACTGAGTTAAAGCGTTCTTTTCAATGACGTGTTCAGCAGTGTTTCCATCTCTTCCTCAGCTTTACCATTCCAGGTTAAGCTTTCATAAGATATTTTACTTTGATTCAAAGCTGCTTTATTTATAATGTTGGTGGGTCATTTTTATTACCACGGTAGACTTTAATTATAATGTTGATGTTTTTTTTTTACTTCCCTGGTATTGTTTTATTAATAACGTTAGTAATGGTGGTCGTGTTGCTGTCATTTTTAAGTTTGGGGTCACCATTTTCAAATGAATTTTTAATTGTTGCTTTAATTACCGCGGTCTCTCCAGTAATTAGCGTTTTTGTTATCGTGTCCCCTATTATCCTCTTCAGTTTACTTCTAAATCTTCAAACTTTCACCATTTCGTGATTAATTAGATTAATGGTCCACCTATGTCCCTTTTTTTTACCTTCTGTGGAAAAAAATTTTCATCCATCATTACTCCTGACTGTTTAGTCTCTGTGAGCACTGTTGTGCCTTACTCCTTATCCACTACTCTTCCCTTAAATGGGTTGCAGGTGAGATGTATGGGAGATGAGTTGGTACTATCCTATTTTGGGATGGATTTTGTCCACCTTAGAAGGGGGTGAGTGGGTCGGAGAGGCGAGAACGAGCTGCAGGATTAGATCGGTGAAGTAGGTAGAGAGAAGGAAATGTGGTGCAGGTAATAGATGATCTAGAAAATGAGGTAGGCTGGAGGACCTGGAAAGCTTGTCAGTGGGTAGAAGCGTCGCTTGAAGTGCTAGAGAAAGGATCATGTGCCAAATTGATAGCGTACAAACCGAAGGTAGAGCAGGAAGACGCATGTGCAACAGTTGCCTATCGTGTCAAAACGTTTTGGCCTGCTCAGCCATGTTTTTCGCCGAACACCCAATTGAATTAAAAAAATATGAAAACAGTATAATAAAGAATAATATTATGATATTGTTAGGTCCCTCAGCCATGAAAAAAATAATAATAATAATATAATAATAATGATAATAGATAATATAATATATAATAATATAATAATATCAATTAATTAATATGAAACGCATTGCTCAAACAACTATTTTGTGTCCACAAGCTTGGATACAAGGATTTGCTTCTGTTTCTATCACGTTATCCTTTCTTCTGGCATGATTTTCTGTGTTGTTCATGTACTATGATGAAGGTTTAAATGCACTCTGAATTGTCTACTCCTCCTAGGTGTTGTGTGTGTGTGTGTGTGTTAGTTACCATTTTGTCCTAGGCACATGTCGATTAGACACTAGGCCTGTTGTACATGCGTGCTTGTATGTGTGTGTGTGTGTTGTGTGGTGTGTGATGCTATGTGTGACTATGTGGTGTGTGTGGTGTTTGGGATACGAGTACCAGTCCCATGTTCATCCAGCAAGCCTACATGCCACCATGGCAGCTCGTTCTGTGTCTCCTATTAGATGACATATATTTGTAGAACTTCAGCGTAGGTGACTAAATTAATACATAGCTTAGAAATCTTCCTTATGAAGAAAGATTGAACTCTTAGTACATTCATTTTAGACCGAGAATGAGGGAACCTGATCGAACTGCTATAATGGAAGATAGGTTCATTAATAAATGGGATATTAATAAGGTCTTGAGGATGTCTCTCCAGAGAGAAACCCGCAGAATCTTTAATTAGATAATGTAGATTTAGAAAGGACATAGGAACATATTGGTTTGGAATAGGTCCTTGTGATGGAACAGTCTCCTAGTTGGGTTCATTGAGGTAGATTCGGGTATTTTCAAATTTAGGTTGGATAAGTACATGAGTGGGAGGGGTTGAATTTGAGTGGGACTTTCACATCAGAGCTTATTTCTTGGGTGGCATTGAAAATTGGGTTGGGCAAATATTTTGTTAGTGGGATGAATTGTAAAGGACCTGCCTAGTATGGGCCAACAGGCCTCCTGCAGTGTTCCTCCTTTCTTATGTTCTTATGTTCTTATGTTATGTTCAGTACCTGTAAGGCTGTTTCGGGGGTCAGTGCACCCGTGGCCCGCTGGATCGCTGCTTGATCAGCCAGGCTCTTTGTGCTAGCAGCACGCAGTTCAACATGCGTACTACCATATAAGACTGATAACAGAATAGAGTACAATGCATTCCCTTTTCTATTCCGGTCCCCTCCTTCGTGGCTCGGTACCTACCTGGAGTCTACCTGGAGGGTATTCCGGGGATCAACACCCCCGCGCCCCGGTTCATGACCAGGCCTCCTGGTGGATCAGGGCCTGATCAACGAGGCTGTTACTGCTGGCCGCACGTAGTCCAACGTACGAACCACAGACCGGTTGATCTGGCACTGACTTGAGGTATCTGTCCAGCTCCCTCTTGAAGACAACCAGGTGTCTATTGGTAATTCCCCTTATGGCTGGTGGGAGACTGTTGAACAGTTTTGGGCCCCGGACACTTATTGTGTTTTCTTTTATTGTATTAATGGCCCTCCTACTTTTCACCAGGCTTCCTAGAAGATGACCTGACGAACCAGTTTGTTGGTGATAGCAGCACGCAGTCCTACGCACGGTAGCCCAACTAACCAAGAACTGATTTGAAGAATATAATATATATATATATATATATATATATATATATATATATATATATATATATATATATATATATATATATATATATATATATATATATATATATATATATACATATCATTATATAGTATATCTACATGTATACATCAATTGATAACAATGCAGGGTCAACGCCCCCGCGGCCCGGTCTGTGACCAGGCTTCGCAAGCTTAAGAATATATAATAAGGGTAATCTCTTTTTTCTGTCTTGTTCAATGACATAAGAAAACTGCTCTAGTCTAAATGATTGTGACATGTGTACATTATGAATATTTAAATAAACATGCACACAAACATGATGGAAAAACAGGAGGAGATGAAGGAGAGAGAAAGGTAAGGAGACTGTGAAACGGAGAGGCAGATGAAAGAGTTATAGGTATAAGCAGGAAAAGAGAAGGTATGTGAAAGAGAGAGAAGAGAGAAGAGAGTAGAGGAAGAGAGAGAGAGAGAGAGAGAGAAGAGAGAGTATGAGAGAGAGAGAGAGAGAAGAGTGAGAGAGAGAGAGAGAGAGAGAGAGAGAGAGAGAGAGAGTGGAGAGATAGTTGATGCTCAACAATGTGGGAGGAGGGAGGGTGAGTGCCTCACCTCTCCAACACTACCCTGGGACGCCCCAACACAACACCACAGCAAGGGAAGACGAGGAGTAGGAAGGGTGGGGAGGAATGCTGCAGGAAGAGGAGGAGGCAAGAATGAAGGTAAACAATGAATGAAATGTATTCAAAACAGTGAGTTAACAATGACAATAATGAGTCGATTAAGGAAGTCTATGATTATTATTATTATTATTATTATTATTATTATTATTATTATTATTATTATTATTATTATTATAATTATTATTATTATTATTATTATTATAATTATTATTATTATTATTATTATTATTTATTATTATTATTATTATTATTATTATTATAATTATTATTATTATTATTTTTATCGTTGGACGTTAAATATTTGTCTCCTGGTGAGCCAGATGTTACTTTTTTTGCCACTTTGACACTTATGACCACTTAAACACAACACGTTCATCACTTACTAACATAAACATACAAAACTCCGGAAAAAAAAGGACACAGGACACATAGGAACCAGAAAACATGCGAGGACACATGTTACAAGGCAGGAGAGGAC
>NC_069426.1:41254633-41442133 GCF_026875155.1 Cherax quadricarinatus | reverse complement strand
AGTGGGGCTATATCCGTTGTTTTAAGTGACTGTGGAATTTCACCCATGTCCAAGCTCCTCCTCCATAGTGTACTTAGGGCAAGCGAGAGGGGTTTCTTGCAGTTCTTAATGAAAACAGAGTTTCACGAGTCTGGGCCCGGGGCTGAGTGCATAGGCATGTTGTCAATGGCTTTTTCGAAATCTATCGGAGTTAGGGTAATGTCGGAAATCTGGCATACATTTATGGAGTTTTGAGGCTCATGTGTGTGTGTGTGGGTGTGTGTGTGTGTATGTATATGTGTATGTGTGTGTGTGTGTGTGTGTGTGTGTGTGTGTGTGTGTGTGTGTGTATGTTTGTGTGTGTGTGTGTGTGTGTGTGTGTCTGGTCGGAGGGGACCCAGTGAGTGGTGAGAATGAACAAAGGTGTTTCGTCTAGTGACAAAAATTATACAGAGGCTACAATGGAGCGCCCCTTTTACAGGAGGTGGAGAGAGAGAGAAAGAGAGCGAGAGGAGAGAGAGAGAGAGAGAGAGAGAGAGAGAGAGAGAGAGAGAGAGAGAGAGAGAGAGAGAGAGAGAGAGAGAGAGAGAGAGAGAGAGAGAGAGAGAGAGAGAGTGAGAGAGAGAGAGAGAGAACATATGGGAAAATCAGTCAGCAGAATTCCTCTGTTATCTAGAAGTGAGGCAAGGATAGTAAAGAAGAGAAAGTGAGTGAGTGAGAGAGAGAGAGAGAGAGAGAGAAAGAGAGAGAGAGAGGCACACAGACTCCCGGACGAAACACACTGACACAAGCGGTCAGCAACAACCTCCGCATAAAACGTCAAATAAAGCCTCTGAAATTGTGTCCTTTTGTCGTATAAAGTCTCGAAAATATTTAGGCTGACGTTTTATGGTCTATTGAGAGTTATATTAAATATTTGTGAAGCCGATGAATCGGCCCCGCGGGTCCTCTTGTTACCCCCGGTGCCCACCTTGTCCTGAGTGACGTTGAGTGCCTTGACACTCACCACGGCTGTCACTCAGAACGGCTGTCACACGACGGGGGGGGGGGGATCAGACTACAAATCGCTTGCTGTCAAAACAGCTGATACATAGTTTGGTATGTATGTTATGTAGCCCATAACTATCCTGTGGATGGTAGTTACTCCATAGCTATCCTGTGGATGGTAGTTACTCCATAACTGTCCTGCGTATGTAGTTACTACGTAACTATCCTGTGGGTGATAGTCACTCCATAACTATCCTGAGGATGGTAGTCACTCCATAACTATCCTGTGTATGGTAGTTACTCCATAACTATCCCATGGATGGTAGTTACTCCATAACTATCCTGTGGAGGGTAGTCACTCCATAACTATTCTGTGGATGGTAGTCACTCCATAACTATTCTAGTCACTCCATAACCATCCTGTGGATGGTAGTCACTCCATAACTATCCCGTGGATGGTACTTACTCCATACTCCTCCTGTGGGCAGTAGTCAGAAGATTACAGAGACACATAATGGTTCCAGGGACTGGGTCCCATATTACAGTAGTAATGATTCCAGGGACTGGGTCCCAAGTTACAGTGGTAATGGTTCCAGGGACTGGGTCCCAAGTTACAGTGGTAATGGTTCCAGGGACTGGGTCCCAAATTATAATGGTAATGGTTCCAGGGACTGGGTCCGAAGTTACAGTGTTAATGGTTCCAGGGACTGGGTCCCAAGTTGCATTGGTAATGCTTCCAGGAACTGGGTCCCAAGTTACAGTGGTAATGGTTCCAGGGACTGGGTCCCAATTTACAGTGGTAATGGTTCCAGGGACTGGGTCCCAAGTTACAATGGTAATTGTTCCGGGGACTGGGTCCGAAGTTACAGTGTTAATGGTTCCAGGGACTGGGTTCCATGTTACAGTGGTAATGGTTCCAGGGACTGGGTCCCAAGTTACAGTGCTAATGCTTTCAGGAACTGGGTCCCAAGTTACAGTGGTAATGGTTCCAGGGACTGGGTCCCAAGTTACAGTGGTAATGGTTCCAGGGACTGGGTCCCAAGTTACAGTGGTAATGGTTCCAGGGAGTGGGTCCCAAGTTACAGTGGTAATGGTTCCAGGGACTGGGTCCCAAGTTACAGTGGTAATGGTTCCAGGGACTGGGTCCCAAGTTACAGTGGTAATGGTTCCAGGGAATGGATCCCAAGTTACAGTGGTAATGGTTCCAGGGACTGGGTCCAAAGTTACAGTGGTAATGGTTCCAGGGACTGGGTCCCAAGTTACAGTGGTAATGGTTCCAGGGACTGGGTCCCAAGTTACAGTGGTAATGGTTCCGGGGACTGGGTCCCAAGTTACAGTGGTAATGGTTCCAGGGACTGGGTCCCAAGTTACAGTGGTAATGGTTCCGGGGACTGGGTCCCAAGTTACAGTGGTAATAAACTGTTTATAAGTTTACGATCTGGTTACAGTCGATGGCGAAAAGTCGGCAAAATATAAAATTTCTGTACTGCACTTGTTTGCTGCGTCCAGAGCTGAGTTTACTGGAGATGTGTCCGAAACTGTGAGTACCATCCAACTGCCTCGTGTTGAGGGAGCACGTAATGACTGCCAAGTAGATTGCAACATTTCTCCACTAAGTGCAACTAATGCGACATTTTATTTTGGCAATGTTTCGCTCACCAGGATGCTTTGTCTAGCCTGAGAGCGAAATGTTACCACAATAAAATGGCACATTAGTTGCGCTTGTGTCCTTTTACCTAATATATTGTCGGTTATTCTACCAATATTATTGTAACAGTTGTCCAATGTGGTGCGAGGATTCGAACAGGTGTCGGCCTGATGCCTTCACGGCGGCCAGGTCCCAGCCACCCGGAGGTCGTGAAGGCATCAGGCAAAACACAGGCAAATAAGAAGAATGCCAATAGAAGAGTCGACGTTCCGTCTTACCATTCACTGACGGAGCATCGAGCCTGCATTCTGTCTCCAGTTGAATGGCACTGATGGGTTAAAGAACTTCGTGTAGGCTAAAATGGATGGTTAATGGGGATGGGGGAGGTTAAAAGCCTATAGACTACATGACAGTAATTAAGGCTTCGTGTCACCTGTTCTCTGAGTCTAAAATAGACTCACGACTAGATAATCGAGCAGCAACTGGGTGGTCCAAGAGCTGGAGATTAACGCATGCTAGCACCATAACAACACGACTATCTAACCCAATGACCGGGTTAGATAGCTTGACCCCTGGGTGGGGGAAGGGGGAAGGGTTTTTGCTTGACCTCGTTGCCCGTGGCGGCTAGGCAGTCAAGGTCACTATAGGAGGAAAACAGCAGGTTATTTCAGCTCTGCTGTTTGGTGAGGTCAGGTCAAAGGTCAGTGGTAGGTCAGAGGTCAACCCTGGCTGCTTTTTCAGTTTAGCTGCGCTGATGCGGTTGCCTTGATACCGCAGATGGGCTCTTGTTCCACGCCCCTGGAGCCGCTTGGCTGTGGTTCCTACGTTGGTCCACGTGCGGTAGCTATAACAGGTTGGTTGATAGAACTCTGATCCACCGGGAGGCCTGGTCATGGACCGGGCCGCGGGGGCGTTGACCCCCGGAACACCCTACAGGCAGCCGTTTGATTCCTACGGTTGATGAGTGAAACATATATGCAATACTTGGACATTTTTATTCGCCGAAACGTTTCGCACACACGACGTGACCCACAAGTGGACCACGCCCATCTGTAACACTACTTCCAGCTGCTTCATCTCACTTCTGCTGTGGTACATAATGTCTGGTCGACCGTATGAGGGACTGACTGCCTCCTACCACGGCTGACACATGAAGTACACACTAACTTACAAAAACTTTTGCTAGGTGGAACCATGGAATAAATGCACACAAAATACACCCAGAAGAAATAACTACTAAGGTGGGCAGATGGATTTTTTTTTACTTTCTAATGAATAGAGCCCAAAGAGTAATATTAAACGAAGCGAAATCTGAGGCTGCTACAATGAAGAGATGTGTCCTCCAAGGCAAGGTACTTGCCTCACTTCTCTTCCTCATTCTCATTTCTGACACAGAGACATCAATTACAGCACTGTATCATTTTTTGTTGAAAATAATGGAACCTGAATGGAATCCATGAAAGACACAGCGAGCTTTCAAAGTGATATAAATGAATAACAGTGTGGCGTACAGTGAGGACAAATTTCAGTTATTACGCCTTGAAAGAATGGAGAAAATAAAAACAAGATCAGATTACATGGCAAATGCAAACCACTCAGTAGAACGTAAATCAAACGTGAGAGACCTGGGAGTGATAATTTCGGATCTCACGTTTATGGAGCACAACAAAGTTATCGCAACTGCAAAAAAAAAAAATATATAGGATGGATAACCAGAACCTTCAAAACAGAAGATGCCAGACTGATGATGACTCTTCCCAATACTCGCTCTCTCTAGATTGGAGTTTTACTGTGTACTAAAGGCCCTCTTTAAGGCAGGCGAAATTGCTGAGCACATCGGAGTGATTGGTACCAAACCTGCACACCGAAATTACTACTTATGAACACAAGAAACTTAGCAGGCGGTGCACGATACGTCCAATAAAAATCAGGGAAACAATGAGTTCACTGAAAAAACTCATTTAGTATTAGGGGACCATGACTCCTCAGCTCTCCATTCATGCATAAGGGATGTCAGCAACAAACCCCTGGCTCTCTTCAACAGGGAACGAAAGAGATTCCTCAAAACAGTTCCTGATCAGCCGGGTTATGGTGCATGCGTTGGACTGTGGGCGGCAGACACTAACAGCTTGATCGATCAGGCCAGTAACCAACAGGTCTGGTCTGGGACCGGGCCGCGGGGGCGGTGACCTCCGGAAGCGACTCCAGGTGGTTATATCTCCCATGATTGGTCTATATCACCCAAGAATGGTCTATATCAACCAAGGATTGCCTATATCACCCAAGGGTTGTCTATATCACCCAAGAATGGTCTATATCACCCAAGGATAGTCTATATCATCCAAGGGTTGTCTATATCACCCAAGAATGGTCTATATCACCCAAGGATAGTCTATATCACCCAAGGATTGTCTATATCACCCAAGAATGGTCTATATCACCCAAGGATGGTCCATATCTAGAGAATTGTCTACATAGAATAAAAAAGTTCACGGTATCGAACCTGAGGCAGTACGAAACTCATCCTTAGAATAACAATGAAAAACTGGACCTGGACCTGTTAGGTTAGGTTAGGTTAGGTTAGGTTAGGTTAGGTTAGGTTAGGTTAGGTTAGGTAATATTTGTCAGGAAACAGGACAAGTGTTTCCTGACGCGGGTCTTAGTCATATGATGACTCACTGTTGGAGCTCTTGGTCATCTGACCGACACCTTCCGCTGGCTTGCCGGTCCACCACTTTTAAAAATTATGGTTATGATTATAACCATGAGATCTGAGGGCAAAGGAAGCAAATTGGTGGGGAAGGGGAGGATGGATGGGGGGAAGGGGAGGATGGATGGGGGGAAGGGGGAGGGTAACACAAGAGGTCAATCACTTGACCTTGCTGGCTGTGTTTACAGTGTGTCTCGTAATTACACACGCCCTGAGTGCTGACGCCCACTCACCCCACACCACGCCTGGCACCCACCCCTTACCCACCAGCCTCACGCCCACACCACGCCTGGCACCCACCCACCAGCCTCACGCCCACACCACGCCTGGCACCCACCCACCAGCCTCACGCCCACACCACGCCTGGCACCCACCCACCAGCCTCACGCCCACACCACGTCTGGCACCCACCCACCAACCTCACGCCCACACCACGCCTGGCACCCACCCCTTACCCACCAGCCTCACGCCCACACCACGCCTGGCACCCACCCACCAACCTCACGCCCACACCACGCCTGGCACCCACCCACCAACCTCACGCCCACACCACGCCTGGCACCCACCTACCAGCCTCACGCCCACACATATCCATCACTTCCTCCATTATATTTGGACTGAAATATTCTACAGTAGCTACAGACCCACGGCCGGCAGTAACAGCCTGGTTGATCAGGCGCTGATCCACCACGGGGCCAGGTCATGGACCGGGCCGCGGGGTCGTTGACCCCCGGAGCATCCTCCAGGTATGATATACATGAATAATATCTTGTTATGCAAAGCATTTCCCGCAAATTAGGTTCTTGTCCCAGGATGCGACCCACACCAGTCGACTAACGCCCAGGTACCCATTTTACTGATGGGTGAACATAAACAACCGATGTAAAGAAACACGCCCAATGTTTCTACC
Organism: Cherax quadricarinatus; assembly: GCF_026875155.1. Taxonomy (NCBI): domain Eukaryota; kingdom Metazoa; phylum Arthropoda; class Malacostraca; order Decapoda; family Parastacidae; genus Cherax; species Cherax quadricarinatus. Next base: position 41,435,899 of record NC_069426.1, on the reverse strand, counting down.
CGCGCTGGGAATCGAACGCAGACCCTCGCCGTGTGAAGCGAGAGCTTCAGTGACCAGGCCACGGGACACTGTATACAATACCGCCAAAATGAAGTCCTTAAATACATGTGCAACATCTGGGTATCTTTATTTGTAGACGTTTCGCCAACCAGAGGCTTCTAGTGTATTGATAAAGCCACTAGATGGCGAAACGTCTACATTATAAAGATACCCAGTTGTTGCCCATTTCTCTAATTCTTCGTTTTGCTCATGGTATCGCTTTATAGTTTTTCTTGTACAAAAGATGCCAATTGAAGATAATATATGTACAGTTGTATCTCATTTCTCGTCTTCTCTGTATACTGTATAGATAAGATAGGAAATTAGACGTAATTGCACAGATATTGTCTTTGATGAGGAATTAGACGTATGTGCAATTCCTGGGTATCTTTAGTCAATGCAGGGATGATATTCGAAGATAGTGGGAGATGTAATTAGTCCCTCAAGCCCTGCTCAACCATACACAGAAGACGATGCGATATGGGTAATCAGTCCCTCACCTTTGCACAACTACCTTACAAACAGACGAGAGCAGAAGATGAAGTAATCAGCCCCTCAGTCTGATTAGGTAATCAGTCCCTCGGTGCAAAGACTAAGGTTCTAAACACCAGCTTCCAGGTTGAGCGACTGATTACCACATCTTCTACTCTCTGACTCTGAGTCGAACTGATGAAAGCTACTCGTTGGCGAAACGTCGTCAAATAAGGATACCTTGGTGTTTCACATGTGTCTAATTCCTCCACAAAACTATGTAGCTAGAAATCTGTTTGCGTTTTGGATTTGACTTATTGTGCAGTGACCCACTGGGATACTTGGTTTATTCCAGCACGAAGATCTGTGTCCTCGATGGCAGTCACTCTCACGAAGAGTTCAGTGTTGTCTGAAAAGTATGATTCGGTGATATGATTTATATCTCGGTGTTGGGGACAAGCATGTAAAAAGAGAAGTGGGGAAATTGCTATTAAGGCCTTTCCCAGAGGGATTTCTTGAACCATACACATCAACCTGGAGTTTTACAACTCACTCGCCGCGAGTTCAATCCCCACCCGTGGTATGGTTTGTTTGCAAAGGTGTCATTTCGATTTCTTGAAACATGAAGCCATACAGACCCCGGACCGGGTGGGGACTGAGCCCACGCCAAGAGAAACCTAAAACTGACAGTGCGTTAACCTCTCGGCTAAATGGTTAACGCACTGGTCTGAGAGTTTCAGGACTCACCCGCCATGGGTTCAACCTCCACCCGGTACGTGAATTGCTTACTAGAGTTCAGGAGAGCGCGGGTGTCTGGTCCTCCTTCAAGGATCATCGACACACAGCTTTTGCTTCTAATTTTGTAACTATCTTATGACAACACATTACTGATATATCCAGTTTTTCTTAACTAAAAAAAATTGGCCCGTTTTTCCGTAGATTAAGGATAGGGGACGTGCACCTCTTCTATGGCTATGATAAAGGAATGTGCAAGAAAGGTATAAAATACCGACAATATGAAAGTTAAGACACATGTGCAACATCTGGATATCTTTATTGTAGACGTTTCGCCATCCAGTGGCTTTATCAATACAGATTCTAGGACATAAGAGGAAGACAGTAGAACTATATACAAAAGATGAGGTAATCAGTCCCTCGGCCTTGGAGTTAGTGTACACAGCATCGTGGTGGAGGAGAATCTGGAGCAAAGACAAGAAGACTGGCGGTTTATATAGGCGTCAGTGGATAGGGACGGGCAGCAGACGAGGGCAAAGTCACTGGTAGGCGGGATTCCCCAGTGGAAGTAGGTCCTTCCCAAAGAGATGGGTTAGTTGCAGCAGCCGTGAAGGTCTTGTAGATGTCCTCTGAACCAAGATTCCATGATGTTGCAGTGTCTGACAAGTTGTGCAAGAAAGGTATAAAATACCGACAATATGAAAGTTAAGACACATGTGCAACATCTGGATATCTTTATTGTAGTAGACGTTTCGCCATCCAGTGGCTTTATCAATACAGATTCTAGGACATAAAAGGAAGACAGTAGAACTATATACAAAAGATGAGGTAATCAGTCCCTCGGCCCGGGGGCATTTTGCATCGCCTGCCCAGTCTTTTACTTTCGTAGGGAGTGATTTCTGTGTGCAGATTCGGGACCATTCCTTCCAGGATTTTCCAAGTGTAGATTATGATATATCTCTCCCTCCTGCGTTCCAACGAGTACAAGTCAAGTGCTTCCAAGCGTTCCCAGTAGTTAAGGTGCTTGACAGAACTTATACGTGCAGTAAAGGATCTCTGTACACTCTCTAGATCTGCGATTTCACCTGCTTTGAATGGAGATGTTAATGTACAGCAGTATTCCAGCCTAGAGAGAACAAGTGATTTGAAAAAGATCATCATTGGCTTGGCGTCTCTCGTTTTGAAAGTTCTCATTATCCATCCTATCATTTTCTTTGCACGTGCGATCGTGGCACTGTTGTGATCCTTGAAAGTGAGATCCTCAGACATTACTACTCCCAGGTCCCTTACATTATTTTTCCGCTCTATTGTATGGCCGGAGTCAGTAGTATACTCTGTTCTAGTTATTATCTCCTCCAGTTTTCCGTAACGGAGTAGTTGGAATTTGTCCTCATTGAACATCATATTGTTTACCGTTGCCCACTGGAAAACTTTGTTTATATCTTCTTGGAGGTTAACCGCGTCCTCAGCAGATGACAGCCTCATGCAGATCCTAGTATCATCCGCAAAGGATGATAAGGTGCTGTGGTGTATATCTCTGTTACTGTGTGTGGCTTGTGGCGTACAGTTGCCTCTCCATTGCATTTTAACTGTTCACTCAGGTGTGAGGGCGAGGGTGGGAGGAGAGTGAGTGTGGGTGTGGCCGTGAGGATGAGTGTGGGTGTGGGCGTGAGGGGTGGGTGCGGGCGTGAGGGAAGGCGTGAGTAGCAGGGATGGTTTACGGTGGTCGTTAGTTTGGGTCGTGAACTGAGAGGGTCACTGCAAGCGTAAATGAGAAGTGACCTTGTGTGTGGTTTTTGTGTAGTGTGTACACGTCTATTTGTCGTTGTTGTTGTTGTTTGTTTACGTGTGTGTGTGTGTGTGTGTGTGTGTGTGTGTGTGTGTGTGTGTGTGTGGTGCGCGCGCTTTGTATGTGTTTGAATGTACTCACCTAGTTGTACTCACCTAGTTGAGGTTGCGGGGGTCGAGTCCGAGCTCCTGGCCCCGCCTCTTCACTGATCGCTACTAGGTCACTCTCCCTGAGCCGTGAACTTTATCATACCTCTGCTTAAAGCTATGTATGGATCCTGCCTCCACTACATCGCTTCCCAAACTATTCCACTTACTGACTACTCTGTGGCTGAAGAAATACTTCCTAACATCCCTGTGATTCATCTGTGTCTTCAGCTTCCAACTGTGTCCCCTTGTTACTGTGTCCAATCTCTTGTGTGTATGTTGTATGTGTGTGTGTGTGTGTGTGTGTGTGTGTGTGTGTGGTGTGTGTGTGGTGTGTGTGTGTATGTGTACTCACCTAGTTGAGGTTGCGGGGGTCGAGTCCGAGCTCCCTGGCCCCGCCCCTTCACTGATCGCTACTAGGTCACTTCTCCCCGAGCCGTGAGCTTTATCATACCTCTGCTTAAAGCTATGTATGGATCCTGCCTCCACTACATCGCTTCCCAAACTATTCCACTTACTGACTACTCTGTGGCTGAAGAAAATACTTCCTAACATCCCTGTGATTCATCTGTGTCTTTAGCTTCCAACTGTGTCCCCTTGTTACTGTGTCCAATCTCTGGAACATCCTGTCTTTGTCCACCTTGTCAATTCCCCTCAGTATTTTGTATGTCGTTATCATGTCCCCCCTATCTCTCCTGTCCTCCAGTGTCGTCAGGTTGATTTCCCTTAACCTCTCCTCGTAGGACATACCTCTTAGCTCTGGGAACTAGTCTTGTTGCAAACCTTTGCACTTTCTCTAGTTTCTTTACGTGCTTGGCTAGGTGTGGGTTCCAAACTGGTGCCGCATACTCCAATATGGGCCTAACGTATACGTGTACAGGGTCCCTGAACGATTCCTTATTAGATGTCGGAATGCTGTTCTGAGGTTTTGCTAGGCGCCCATATGCTGCAGCAGTTATTTGGTTGATGTGCGCTTCAGAGATGTGCCTGGTGTATACTCACCCCAAGATCTTTTTCCTTGAGTGAGGTTTGTAGTCTCTGACCCCCTAGACTGTACTCCGTCTGCGGCCTTCTTTGCCCTTCCCCAATCTTCATGACTTTGCACTTGGTGGGATTGAACTCCAGGAGCCAATTGCTGGACCAGGTCTGCAGCCTGTCCAGATCCCTTTGTAGTTCTGCCTGGTCTTCGATCGAGTGTATTCTTCTCATCAACTTCACGTCATCTGCAAACAGGGACACCTCAGAGTCTATTCCTTCCGTCATGTCGTTCACAAATACCAGGAACAGCACTGGTCCTAGGACTGACCCCTGCGGGACCCCGCTGGTCACAGGTGCCCACTCTGACACCTCTGTGGTGTGCTTGCGGGGTGTCGAGTCTCAGCTCCTGGCCTCGCCTCATAGCCCTCCCCTGGTCTTGTCATACCATCTCTTGAAACTGTGTATATACCTCTACCACTTCCTCTTCTAGCTCGTACCATTTATTTACCACCACGAGACTGATAAATGGTACGTTCTAACATCCATGTGGTTCATCTGTGTCTCTTGCTTCCATCTCTCACCCCCCCCCTCATGCCTCGCATTTAAGTCTGTCTCTGCTATGTTAAATCCTCTGAGTATCGTGTACGTCTTAATCATATCTCCCTAGTTTTCTAAAGTCAGGTTCAATTCATGTAGTCTCTCCGTGTTCATTCCCCTGAACCTTTTTTTTTTTTTTGATGATTGACAAGGGTGGGATCAAGGGTAGGTACAAGGGCATGATCAAGGGTATGATCAAGGGGCAGGATCAAGGGGCAGGATCGAGGGCAGGATCAAGCTTAGGATCAGGGGGAGGATCAAGGGTAGTGTTAGGGACAGGATCAAGGGTAGGCTCAAGGGCAGGTTCAAGGGTAGTGTTAAGGATAGGATCAAGGGTAGGATCAAGGGCAGGATCAAGGGTAGTGTTAAGGATAGGATCAAGGGTAGGATCAAGGGCAGGATCAAGTGCAGGATCAAGGGAAAGATCGAAGGTAGGATCAGCGGCAGGATCTAGGGTAAGATCAAGAGCAGGATTAAGCGCAGGATTAAGGGTATGATCAAGGACAGGAAAAATGGTAGGATCAAGAGCAGGATCAAGGTAGGGTCAAGGAAAGGATCAAGGGTAGGATTAATACAAAACTGAAAATTAATGTCTGGTAGGGGATATGTAATCTTCCCCTCTTCTTTTATGCGGTTAAGGAGGGGGAAAGGCAACAGAAAGGACAGAAGAAATGGGAGAAGGATGGGTGGAAAGGGTTGTTGAGAGTAGAGGGAGTGAGGAAAGATGTGGAGAGTGGTAGAGATGGGAGGGAGAGAGGGAGAATGTTGGAGGTAGGGAGGGGTTGTAGAGGGGGGAGGGTAATGAGTGGAGGTAAAAAGGGGAGGAAGGGATGTAGGGAGTGGAGAGGGAGGTAGGGAATGGAGAGGGAGGTAGGGAGTGGAGAGGGAGGTAGGGAGTGGAGAGGGAGGTAGGGAGTGGAGAGGGAGGTAGGAGTGGAGAGGGATGTAGGGAGTGGAGAGGGAGGTATGGAGTGAAGAGGGATGTAGGGAATGGAGAGAGATGTAGGGAGTGGAGAGGGATGTAGGGAGTGGAGAGGGAAGTAGGGAGTGGAGAGGGATGTAGGGAGTGGAGAGGGAGGTATGGAGTGAAGAGGGATGTAGGGAATGGAGAGGGGTGTAGGGAGTGGAGAGGGAGGTAGGGAGTGGAGAGGGAGGTAGGGAGTGGAGAGGGAGGTAGGGAGTGGAGAGGGAGGTAGGAGTGGAGAGGGAGGTAGAGAGTGGAGAGGAGGTAGGGAGTGGAGAGGGAGGTAGGGAGTGGAGAGGGAGGTAGGGAGTGGAGAGGGAGGTAGGGAGTGGAGAGGGAGGTAGGGAGTGGAGAGGGAGGGAGGGAGTGGAGAGGGAGGTATGGGAGTGGAGAGGGAGGTAGGGAGTGGAGAGGGAGGTAGGGAGTGGAGAGGGAGTAGGGAGTGGAGAGGGAGGTAGGGAGGGATGAAGCAGTGTGTGTGTGTGAACCTCCCTGGCAGCAGCGATAACAATATTCGTTATGTGAGAAGCCTACCCACGGCGGTCTTCACTTCCCCCTCCCCCTTCCCCCGTTTCCCTTCCTCCTCCTCCTCCCCTCTCTCTCTCTCTCCCTCTCTCCCCCTTTCTCTCTCTCTCTCATGTTATGTGAATGATAACATGCTCCTCTGGTCTCAGGTCAAGATTCACTACACAGAACTAACCATACACTGTCACGGGAACTACACATAACAAAATATCACTACACTTGGGGATGCAGTGCGTGACGGCTCCCCGTCACGCACTGCATCCTCAGATACTCACTGAGGTACAACAGTACCTTTGATCCACGCTTGTCAACAATGTAATTAAAAAACAGACCAAATGTCGGGTGTAGGTTCCTCTATAGATAGTCTCAGTGTCAACGTAATATTTTGTTGGGTTTTTCAACCCGGTGGAGAGTTAGCCACCCAGATGACCCTCTAAAGTTAGTGTGTCATCGAGGACTTTCTGTCTTATTTCCACAGTGATCCTGTAATCTTTTCCCCCAGGATGCCACCCCACACCAGTTGACTAACACCCAGTTGCCTTACATGTTGCTAGGTGAGCAGGGACAGCAGGTGTGAGGAAACATGTTCAACACTTCACCCGTACCGAGGAATCAGTCCCGCTACCTACCTACCTACCTAGAGGGGATTCCGGGAATCAATGCCCGCTGCCACGCTACCAACCAAGCCGGGAATAAAGACACTGGTAGCAGAGGATCCTTTTAATACACCTTTTCGCCCAGCTGCTGCACCGCGAGAACCACGAGGCCAGACGTAGAATTTTGGAACCAACGTTGATCCACCTCACCAAAACCACTGAGCAGAACAGTGGAATGTACACGTTGACTTTACCTGTTCCCACATTATCCAGGATTCACTTAATAAATATATACTTGTCACATCATTTACAGTCCGCATAGAGCCAATAGCGCATTTACAGCCCGCAGAGAGTCAGTAGAGCATTTAAATTACCAAGAACGCCTCAGAGTCCTAAATATTTTTTCGCCGGAGCGGAAGAAGAGAGAGAGAGAGAGAGAAGAGAGAGAGAGAGAGAGAGAAGAGAGAGAGAGAGAGAAGAGAGAGACAGACAGACAGATAGAGAGAGAAGAGAGAGAAGAGAGAGAGAGAGAGAGAGAGAGAGAGAGAGACAGAGACAGAGACAGAGAGAGATAGAGACAGAGAGAACAGAGAGAGAGAGAGAAGAGAGAGAGAGAGAAGAGAGAAGAGAGAGAGAGAAGAGAGAGAGAGAAAAAGAGAAGAGAAAAGACAGACAGACAGACAGATAGAGAAGAGAGAGGAGAGAGAGACAGAGAAGGAGAGAGAAGAGAGAGAGAGAGAGGGGAGAGAGAGAGAGAGAGAGAGAGAGAGAGAGAGAGAGAGAGAGAGAGAGAGAGAGAAAAGAGAGAGAGACAGAGAGAGAGAGAGACAGAGAGAGAGACAGAGAGAGACAGAGAGAGACAGTTAATATTCTTATAAGGTTAATATTCTTATACAATTAATATTCGCTTAACTATTACACTCACCTGATTTATTCATTTTAATAGTCGAGTTAAGTCTTATTTTTTCATGAATCTTATTTACCCAGTTTTATTTTATTTTTACTGTATTTCCCTTTCTTTATTGTGATTTATTTTCATGCAATAGATTTACTCGGTTTATTTTAATTGTTTTATTGTTAGTAATGGTGGGTGACTTCTCCCGTGTCTAAGTAGTCAGGCTGAGAGTGAGGGGATACCAGGACCTTCCCCCAGGGGAGATACCAGGACCTTCCCCCAGGGGAGATACCAGACCTTTTCCCCCAGGGAGATACCAGGACCTACCCCCAGGGGAGATACCAGGGCCTTCCCCAGGGAGATACCAGGACCTTTTCCCCCCGGGAGAATACCAGACCTTCCCCAGGGGAGATACCAGGACCTTCCCCCAGGGGAGATACCAGGACCTTCCCCCAGGGGAGATACCAGGACCTTCCCCCAGGGGAGATACCAGGACCTTCCCCAGGGGAGATACCAGGACCTTCCCCCAGGGGAGATACCAGGACCTTCCCCCAGGGGAGATGACCAGGACCTTCCCCAGGTGAGATACCAGGACCTCCCCCCGAGGGGAGATACCAGGACTTCCGCCCAGGGGAGATACACAGGATCTTCTCCCAGGGGAGAATACAAGGACCTTCCCCCAGGGGAATACCAGGACCTCCCCCAGGGGAATACCAGGACTTCTCCCATGGTGAGATACCAGGCCCTTCCCCAGGGGAGATACCAGGACCTTCTCCAGGGGAGATACCCATGACTTACCCCCGGGGGAGATACCATGACCTTCCCCCGGGGGAGATACCAGGACCTTCCCCCGGGGGAGTACCAGACCTTTCCCCCAGGGAATACCAGGACCTATCCCCCAGGGGAGATACCAGGACTTCCCCAGGGAGATAACCAGATACCAGGACCTTCCCCCCAGGGAAAATACCAGGACTTTCCCAGGGAGATACCAGTACCTTCCCAGGGGAGATACAGGACTTCCCCCAGGGAGATACCAGGAACCTTCCCCCAGGGGAATACCAGACCTTCTCTCTCCAGGGGAGATACCAGGACATTCTCCAGGGGAGATACCAGGAACATTCACCAGGTGGAGATACCATGACATTCCCCCCAGGGGAGATATCAGACCTTCCCCCGAGGAAGATACCAGGACCTTCCCCAGGGGAGATACCAGGACCTTCCCCCAGGGGAGATACCAGGACCTTCCCCAGGGGAGATACCAGGACCTTCCCCCAGGGGAGATACCAGGACCTTCTCCCAGGGGAGATACCAGACCTTTCCCCTTTCAGGGGGAGATACCAGGACCTTCCCCCAGGGGAGAAAACAGGACCTTCCCCCCTGGGGGAATACCAGGACCTTCCCCCAGGGGAGATACCAGGACCTTCTCCCAGGGGAGATACCAGGACCTTCCCCCAGGGGAGATACCAGGACCTTCCCCCAGGGGAGATACCAGGACCTTCTCCCAGGGGAGATACCAGGACCTTCCCCCAGGGGAGATACCAGGACCTTCCCCCAGGGAGTTTACCAGGACCTTCTCCCAGGGGGGGATACCAGGACCTTCCCCCAGGGGAGATACCAGGACCTTTTCCCAGGGGAGATACCAGGACCTTCACCCAGGGGAGATACCAGGACCTTCCCCCAGGGGAAATACCAGGCCCTTCCCCCAGTTGAGTTTACCAGGACCTTCCCCCAGGGGGAGTTCCAGACCTTCTCCCAGGGGAGATACCAGGACCTTCCCCCAGGGAGATACCAGGACCTTCCCCCAGGGGAGATACCAGGACCTTCTCCCAGGGGAGATACCAGGACCTTCCCCCAGGGGAGATACCAGGACCTTTCCCCAGGGGAGATACCAGGACCTCCCCCAGGGGAGATACCAGGACCTTCCCCCAGGGGAGATACCAGGACCTTCCCCCAGGGGAGATACCAGGCCCTTTCCCCCCAGGGAGATCCCCAGACCTTCCCCAGGGGAGATACCAGGACCTTCCCCCAAGGGAGATACAGGACCTTCCCCCAGGGGAGATACCAGGACCTTCCCCCAGGGGAGATACCAGGACCTTCCCCCAGGGGAGATACCAGGACCTTCCCCCAGGGGAGATACCAGGACTTTCCCCCAGGGGAGATAAGCCACTTTGACTTGTTTTAGGGGAGTTTCTTGGGTCGTTTACACTTGTGTAAACGATTGTAATCATCCGAAACTGTGTAATTGTACCTAAATAAACTTATCTACTTTCTTTATTTATATTTTTTGTCTTTCTATTTATCTGTCTGTCTCTATTTACACAAGAGTTTTTACAGGGGTTAAGTTAAGAGCTCCTACCTTTATTTACAAGCTTAGAGCTGTTCTCTCTCTCTCTCTCTCTCTCTCTCATCTCTCACTCTCTCTCTTCCCCTCTCCTCTCTCTCTCTCTCCTCTCTCTCAATTTCACTCTCTTAAATATGTAATAAATTATGCCAAGACGTAGTAACCCAAATGTAATAGTAACTCCAGTTCTGCAAGACCGACACTTGCGTAGCTGCTATAGTTATTGCACACCAGCGACACTCGTGCAGATTTCAACGTTTCCTAGCTACTTTGAGCAGTCTCCCTGCCAGACTTTTAAACTCACAAATGCATTTTTTTTCACAGATTTATTGAAGCTAACGTAACTTTACAGCGGGTGTGGTTAGTTCCTCTAAAGCGTTGTTTTCCCACGCAGGCTGTTCAGGTGGGTGGAGTAAGGGGATCACAGCGAACCTACTTTAAGTCCCACTCTGCGAGTGTATATAACTTTCTTAGACAATCCCTCACTAACTAAGGATAATCAAGTTCTCACCGATCCATTATCTATCCTTATTAATCTTTCTTCTCTCCTCTTACGTCTCCCCTCCTCCCCTTTCTCCTTCCTTTCTCTCCCCACCTCCCTCCCTCCCTCCCTTCCCCTCTGCTCTCTCCTCCCTCGTGTCATGTTGCGCAGACACAACACGGCCAAGGTCGCTGGCTACACCAGCTCACTCTACACAGCTTGTGGGTCATTTTGACCTGCTACCATGACCGGGCACATACACTGTCAAGGAGGAGGAAGAGGAGGCGAATAAGACAAAAAATAATAAGAAATATAAGCGGAAAACAAAATAAGAAGAAAAGAAGGGAAAGAGAACTAGGGATTTAACATATGATAACCTCACGAGAGTCATGTAGGGGGTTTCCACCAGGATGCGACCCACAACATTTGCATAACACCTAGGTTCCTATTTACTGCTCGCTGAACGTGGCCAGCAGATGTGGGGGAGGCTTGTCCATGCGTCTCATCCAACCCAGCAATCTAACCTGAGTCCTTTTCTATTGGAGCCAAATAAACTCTTTACCACTAAGTTTACGATATGCCCCATGAGCCTTACCGATTTAATTAATATACGTAGTTGATAATGTCTGGACCATTAGCTCTTGGCCAGCGCTGCGTTACTTCTGACCTGGCCACGGAGACTGTGGCCCACTAGTGTGACACTGGGACCACTTGTGTCCAGTATGGGTGAGCTAGTGGTCAGGTTTGCTATAGCCGGCAGCAGGGCCGACGCTATTGAGAGTCAGTTGCCAAATAACGACAAACATCAGTGTCAGCAGAGTTTTCCCTACCGTGTAAAAAAACCAACAACAACTCGCTGCTGTGTGTTTATCGCCTTTATTCCATTAGTTATGAGAGTATATATTTTTGTTTTTTTCCTTTGGTGGTCAAAATATATACCAATGAGCTGCTACCCTATTCTGTATGACAGTTTGCATAGCTGAAACGAAAGTCGGGTATAATTCTCTGTCATAATCTATCAACCAGGATAGATTCTAAGACTTTAGAAGGGTAGTGAGACATAATCAAGTATCACATTAAAGGTTCATCAGCTACAAAGGTTTCTCCTTGAGAGATGTGAGTTTTCGTTACGTATGAATTTCCATCTCTCACAATGGTCCATCCCATAAACACAATAAACTCAAATTTTAGGAAATTATCCGCATCATTACATAGCGGGGTGACCAAAATTATACAATATACAATACAATACAACATTATTTCTTTTCTGCGGTATACAAACTGTAGTTTATACGAGGCCTGGTTATGGACCGGACCACGGGGGTACTGCTTCCCGGAATACCCTCCAGGTAGGTAGGTTACCACCCTCCAGGTAGGTAGGTAGACAGTATACAGCCACTAACGTGCGGTACACTCTGGTAGAGAAAAAAAACGGCGAGGGTATGAGTGTCCGGGACCCAAGACTGTTCAACAGCCTCTCACCAGCCATAAGGGGAATTACCAATAAGCCCCTGGCTGCCTTCAAGAGGGAGCTGGACAGATACTTAAAGTCAGTGCCAGATCAGCCGGGCTGTGGTTCGTACGTTGGACTACGTGTGGCCAGCAGTAACAGCCTCGTTGATCAAGCCCTGATCCACCGGGAGGCCTGGTCGTGGACCGGGCCGCGGGGGCGTTGATCCCAGGAATACCCTCCAGGTGGGTAGGTATGCGTTTAGTGCAGTGGTCTAAAGTATTTACAATGTCTCGCCTATTAGGGCATCAGAGGCGGGTGGTCAGGCGTACTTGAGGATCACTGCAGGAGGTCTACTGGCCCACGCTGCGTTTCTTTTGTTTCAAGATGATAAGGGCAACCAGCTGCGTATAGACTTGTACACGACTCCAAGTGCAGTATTCCACTAGGTATAAAGTCACCGATAACCAGACACTCAACTGGACACTCAGTGTCATCTGTTTATAATCATCAGAGTTATATGTGATGGCGTGATCTTCAGATTCTTTTCAATACATTCTTTGAAAGTAATGTATGTTCAGATTGGCGTTTCTGCTGAGAACAACTGCGTCAGGGAGTTCATCTCACTCCATGAACACCCTTGCCAGTCCTTGAACACCTCAGTCCTGCCCACTCCCACCTCCCCAAGCACACCCAAACCTATCCCCGCCCACCCCCACCCATCCCCCGCTAACTCCCACCTCCAGCAAAATAAACAGCTTGCGATAAGAGTCAGTGGTGTTGTTTTTAGCTAGGTGTTATATTCTAATTACCGAGGGTGTGAGGTGACGGTAATGTAGCGGCAGGTGGCAGGTGGCAGACTGACCAGTTACGTCTCTCTCTCTCTCTCTCTTTCTCTCTCTCTCTTTCTCTGTCTGTCTGTCTGTCTGTCTCTGTCTCTGTCTCTCTCTCTCTCTCTCTCTCCTCTCTCTCTCTCTCTCCTCTCTCCTCTCTCTCTCTCTCTCTCTCTCTCTCTCTCTCTCTCTCTCTTTCTCTCATTTTGACGTTTGTTTTTTTTTTCTAGGTAATTTACACACTATGTATGATAACTACTTATGTGTACATGTGCCTAAATTTACTTACATACTCTCGTCAGTATCCACACTACCATCTTCCTCGAACACCATTCTCGTCATTCTCATGCACCATTTCGCCATCCACACCATTTTCCTGCACCATCACTCCCCTGCACCAGACAACCTCCCTCAGGGCCGGGCTCCAAGAGCAGAAAGACTCAGGAAACTCAACAAAGGTAGGCAGGGATATCCAGTATCCCCACCATCCCTGTATATTCCTGGTATAGCTCAGACATAAGAACCCAACAATAGCTACATAAATCTATATAAAACATAGGTTCAGTTTTGAAGGTGTGTCGCCGGGATGTGAGAATGTAAACAGATGATTTTATTACTCGTGTACATTGCTGACACGTAGATGAGCGAGACACATGTGCACATATGGGTGTTATTACTATCGAAACGTTGCGTATTCGATAGAAGAAGCCTGCAGAGCAGGCGAAACGTTTCGACAATGAAGATATCCAACCGTTGCACATCTTCATAAATGTACAGGAGGATGTGTTCGGGGGTCAACGCCCCCCTCCCCTCCCGCGGATTGACATGGATCACGGCTGCCGGAGGATCCAGGCCTGATAAAACAGGCTATGACTGCTTTTCACACACAGCCTATTTTTTTTATTCCATTACAGAGGGTTCTTGGTACCTGACTCTCCTAATTCTGGACGTACGTAGCGAGGTTGACGATGTGGTGAGAGGCTAGAAGCTAGATGGTGCGGGAGAGGTAACACACACACACACAACCACACCATACACTGGACCTCACAGTATCAGTGCTTACCGACCATTATAATAAAATATAAACCGCTTGTTGTTGTGTGTTCCCGTGTGTGTGTGTGGGGGGGGGGGGGTGACCTGGCACGGCTCTCAGTGCCACCAGCGCTCAGTTGCTCGAAATCATTTTAGTTGTAACACTGAGGCTGACATTTTCCCCCCTTTTTTTCCCCCGATTCAGAATGTACGGTTTATCTTTGTTAATGAATCGCCTCTATTTTAACTCTAAGTTAACAAGTTAATCACATTTTTGCCTCATGAAATGAGTTACATTAGACACAAAGTGTCTAAAAGTGACTGAAAGGTATGGAAAAATATGTGGAAAAAGACACTTATGTACAGTTCAGGACATTTATTAAAGGAAACGTTTCGCCACGAGTGGCTTCTTCAGTCCTAATACAGAGAAAACTAAGAAAACACACATATATATAGTGGCGGGAGTCAGGTGAGGTGATGCGTGGGTAGAGGTGGTAGTAGTAGTTGTAGTAGTAGTAGTAGTAGTAGTAATGGAACTAAGGAGGTGAGGCTAGAGAGGGACCTGCGGGCTTTCAAGTAACCCCAGTTCCCGGATGGGTAAATATCCTCTTGCTTAGTAATTTTGAAATACTGTAACTACCGGATTTTGCTTTATAGTGTTACTGACAGAAATTAGTGCAGCTTAAAGCATTTTCTCCGTTTTAAGTCGTCTTCTTTAATACTGTTTAGCTTCATTGAATTTCATGAGGTGCCCAAACATCGTCTCTATGTTGAACACATGCGTTTTTGCGGTCATCTTTCTGCAAGCATTTTTGTGTTCTGCTATCCTAATGTCCAGAGTTCTGGCTGTTTCCCCTACATATACTTTGTCACCCCCCCCACAGGGTTTAAGTGTAGATTCCTGCACTTGTCCCAGAATCATGTTTGGGGTTTTTTTGTATCAGGTTCCTAATAGTAGTTTGAAGTGTGGTAGATATTTTAGCCGTTTTCTGTCAAACATTTTTTGAACATTAGTGGCAACGTTGCTGACCGGTAAAACGATGTAACTTGGAGGCTTTCTTTCAATTTGATAGGTGTTGGTGTTGCTGAGGATTCGTGTTGCCCGTTTCCTGCAGTCACGTATGAAGTGTGGGAAAGTGTAGTGAACTAAAAGAGTTGGTGATGTAAGTACATTCTTCTTCGAGGAACTGCGGACTGGAAATTCTGTAGGCTCTCAGAAAGAAGCCAATTAACTACCCCTCTTTAGTTCTTGTGTCATGGTGAGAGAAGAAATGTAGAAGATAATTCTTGTAGGTAGGCTCCGGTAGACTTAAAAGAAAGTTTGTTTTCCCCCGTGCGTAAGAGAACGTCGAGAAAGGTAAAATGGTTGTCCTTCTCCTCCTCTAGAGTAAATTTAAAAGTTTGGTTTCCCGAGTGTTGATGGTGTTGAGGATGCCCTGTAAAGTCAAGATTTTTGGGTACAATGACCAAAATATCATCTACGTACCGCATCCAAGTAACTGAACGAGGGATGTTATTGAGGATCCTTCTTGATTCCAGGTCCTCCATATATAAATTGGCAAGAACTGCACTAAGGGGGGATCCCATGGCTAGTCCGAAGAGTTGTTTGTACTTCTTGTCCTCGAACCTGAAACAGTTATAACGAACACAAAGTTCGACAAGGCTCACAAAATCTTGGCGGGGTACAGGTAACTCTGTATCATCTTTAATCACCCTGTTTGACAGAAAACTGGCTAAAATATCTACCAGCTCTTCAACTACTATTAGGAACCTGATACAAAAACCCAAGCATGATTCTGGCACAAGTGCAGGAATCTACACTATACCATGTGGGGTGTGTGACAAAGTATATGTAGGGGAAACAGCCAGAACTCTGGACATTAGGATAGCAGAACACAAAAATGCTTGCAGAAATGATGACCGCAAAAACGCATGTGTTCAACATAGAGACGATGTTGGACACCTCATGAAATTCAATGAAGCTAAACTAGTTATTAAAGAAGACGACTTAAGACGGAGAAAAATGCATTGAAGCTGCACTAATTTCTGGGCAGTAAAAAATATAAAGCAAAAATCCGGTAGTTACAGTATTTCAAAATTACTAAGCAAGAGGATATTACCCATCCTGGGAACTGGTGTTACTTGATGCCAGCAGGTCCCTCTCTAGCCTCACCTCCTTAGTTCCATTACAACTACTACTACTACTACTACAACTACTACTACCACCTCTACCCACGCATCACCTCACCTGACTCCCGCCACTATATATATGTGTGTTTCTTAGTTTTCTCAGTATTAGGACTGAAGAAGCCACTCGTGGCGAAACGTTTCCTTTAATAAATGTCCTGAACTGTACATAAGTGTCTTTTTCCACATCTTGTCGGTATCACCATACCATTTCCTCATGGAAAAATATGTTTGTGAACCTACAGAAAAATTTATGTATATATATATATATATATATATATATATATTATATTTTATATATATATATATATATATATATATATATTCTAGGTAGTAGGTTGGTAGACAGCAACCACCCAGGGAGGTACTACCGTCCTGTGGTAGTAGGTTGGTAGACAGCAACCACCCAGGGAGGTACTACCGTCCTGTGGTAGTAGGTTGGTAGACAGCAACCACCCAGGGAGGTATTACCGTCCTGTGGTAGTAGGTTGGTAGACAGCAACCACCCAGGGAGGTACTACCGTCCTGTGGTAGTAGGTTGGTAGACAGCAACCACCCAGGGAGGTACTGCCGTCCTGTGGTAGTAGGTTGGTAGACAGCAACCACCCAGGGAGGTACTACCGTCCTGTGGTAGTAGGTTGGTAGACAGCAACCACCCAGGGAGGTACTGCCGTCCTGTGGTAGTAGGTTGGTAGACAGCAACCACCCAGGGAGGTACTGCCGTCCTGTGGTAGTAGGTTGGTAGACAGCAATCACCCAGGGAGGTACTACCGTCCTGTGGTAGTAGGTTGGTAGACAGCAACCACCCAGGAAGGTACTACCGTCCTGCCAAGTGAGTGTAAAACGGAAGCCTGTCATTGTTTTACATGATGGTAGGATTGCTGGTGTCTTTTGTCTGTCTCATGAACATGCAAGATTTCAGGTACGTCTTGCTACTTCTACTTACACTTAGGTCACACTACACATACATGTACAAGCATATATATACACGCCCCTCTGGGTTTTCTGCTATTTCTTTCTAGTTCTTGTTCTTGTTTATTTCCTCTTATCTCCATGGGAAAGTGGAGCAGAATTCTTCCTCCGTAAGCCATGCGTGTTGTAAGAGGCGACTAAAATGCCGGGAGCAAGGGGCTAGTAACCCCTTCTCCTGTATAAATTACTAAATTTAAAAAGAGAAACTTTCGTTTTTCTTTTTGGGCCACTCTGGCTCGGTGGGATATGGCTGGTTTGTTGAAAGAAGAAAGATATATGTATATATATATATATATATAATATATATATATATATATATATATATATATATATATATATATATATAATATGTATATATATATATATATATATATATATATATATATATATATATATATATATATATATAATATATATATATATATATATATATATATATATATATATATAAAATGCAAAAATCGCGAACAAGCTATACAATAAGCAAAACAACCACAGATGGAGTTGAATGATAGATTTAGGCCTTTCGCGTTGCAGTCAGCACATCAGGAGCTTGCAGCATGGCAGAAATGAGTGAGAGGTTCCAGCAGATTAACGTAATATTACCTGAAGGATCAGTAGTATATTTTCAAAGCTGTTAAACAACTCTGTCGTTGCCCACACAGGTGACCCAGAGAAATAAAGGAAACATGGTCATCATCATTCACTCAGTCACTATTTTGCCAGAGGCTCAGACGACCCTCCAGACGTGTCACATGCTCGCCCCTCCTTCAGCGTGCAGGTATTGTACTTCCCACCTCCAGCACCGACGAACCCGACCGTTCCGTCAAACTTTCACTTCTGGTTCAGTATCAGGTAACTATTTAAAAAAAATATTGCATATATAAAGCTATACGATAATCTGTAGGCACAAAGGATGCAAAAAATTTAGGGAGATACTTAAACCTAGTTTTAGAATCTTCTTAATTAATGGTCAGTAATGACCTACAGGGAGACATGAACTCTGTAAATTAAGTCATCTGTATATTTCGACCCCCTTTTGGGGTCCTCTTCAGCAGATCTTCTGAAGAGTTATTATTGAACTTTGACAAGTGTTTATTACAATTTATTTAGTCTTTTTACATATTATTATTTTTAATGGTGTAATACATGGTATTAGAGGAACTTAATAAAAAAAAAAGAATGGACTAGAGGAAGCTCGATCCTACGTTCGTGAATTGTTGCTGTCTCTGATCAGTCAGGCTGTTCAACCGAATAGAAAGACAATTTGTGGCATAGAGCAGGAATTCCAACCTTTTTGTCGCTCTGTGCTCATCGAGAATTAATTCTGACAGGTTCCCATCTATCCCCAAAAATTAAGAATAAAAAATTGATAAAACTCTATTAATTTTTTATAGTATTTTATTTTGAGATCTATATGTGTAGAGTTTATTTAAGGTTATCATATTATTGATAACAGTGATAACGTGAACTCAGTAAATTTATAAAACGTCTAGAGGTGTCCCACACATATTTGTTATATACACTAATCATCAATAATGGGCAAAAGTATACAAAACTTGTCAAAATAATATATTACAAACTAATTACTAATACAAATGAGATGGTTGAGCCTGTTTTTTTATTTTTTTTTGGTAATAAATTGATTAATACGAGGGTAAACTTTAGTAACTGTACAACGAATGTCATGTTCAGGTCTTCTGAGATATGATGTGAATTAATTTAATTCCCAACAGCAACAAAAATGTTGACTCGCAGAGTCATGCTGACGGTAATAACAACAGTGCTTGTATAGCAGGATCAGCAACCCCTTTGTACGAGTTTAGCACCCCTAAGGCAAAAATCACATAAATCCTTCTTCTTCAAGTGGAGAATCGTCATGCTGGAGGTCTATCAGCTCCTCGTGTATACCTGTCCCAGCCTGGTAAACCTCAGCTTCTGCGGTGAAAGTATTCCAAAGATATATTAATTCATCACTCACGAAATCGTAATGACACGACTGCAAACAAACCATACCACGGGTGGGGTTGGAACCCGCGGTCAGAGAGTCACAAAACTCCAGACCGTCGCGTTAGTCACTGAACCAACTGGTCACAATAAGATTCATCCAACTAGGTATATTTATAACCCCGCCTGAGGTATGGTTAATTAATTCATCTTGTTGTCTGTGGATGAAGTTCGCTAAATGGCAGCTCACTGTAAGAAGTAAAAACAGTAACTAACGAGTACGTCTGACCTGAAAAATACGCAGGTAATTCTGGTCATCAGTGACAACAACTTACCTGTCGCCACTAATGCTTGTGGATAAATTTAGCTGATTGATTCAACTATTCTCATTTTCTCCCCATTATTTATTTCCGTTATCTCTACCTTCCTCCATTTGTCAATCCGCGTCTTCAGTTCCCTTTATTATTTATATTTTTTCCTCTTCCCATCCTCTTTTTCGGTATTTCTTCGTTTCTCTCTCTCTCTCTCTCTCTCTCTCTCTCTCTCTCTCTCTCTCTCTCTCTCTCTCTCTCTCTCTCTCTCTCTCTCCCTACAACCCCCTCCCTCCCTCCCATTCTCTCTCTCCCTCTCTTTCTTCCTACTTTATCTCCACTTTCTCTTCCTGCTACTTTACTGTGTATAATATGGTGCGCATAACGTAGTGTATAAGTGTTTAAGATTGTATATAACAGTATAACGAAGTGTACAACAGTATAACGAAGTGTATAACAGTATAACATAGATGAATAAGACACGAGTAACACTTCGTTCTGTTTCTGAGACGTTTCGCTCACACAGTAGGTTTCTTTAGTGGAATACAGAGGTGACTACAATTAGAGACAGCAGAAGCAGTGGAGAGGTAAAGATATAATCAGTCCATTAGCTTTTGAAGAGGTAGCTTTTAGGCGGTCAGTCCCTCAGTCATGAGAAGCGTCCCGCTTCATAGTCTCGACGGACTGACCATCCCAAAACTGCTTCTTCAAGACTGGGGACTGACCATCCCAAAACTGCTTCTTCAAGACTGGGGACTGACCATCCCAAAACTGCTTCTTCAAGACTGGGGACTGACCATCCCAAAACTGCTTCTTCAAGACTGGGGACTGACCATCCCAAAACTGCTTCTTCAAGACTGGGGACTGACCATCCCAAAACTGCTTCTTCAAGACTGGGGACTGACTACCTCAAAATTACTTCTTCAAGACTGGGGACTGACCACCTCAAAATTACTTCTTCAAGACTAGGGACTGACCACCTCGAAATTGCTTCTTCAAGACTGGGGACTGACCACCTCAAAATTACTTCTTCAAGACTGGGGACTGACCACCTCAAAATTACTTCTTCAAGACTGGGGACTGACCACCTCAAAATTACTTCTTCAAGACTGGGGACTGACCACCTCAAAATTACTTCTTCAAGACTGGGGACTGACCACCTCAAAATTACTTCTTCAAGACTAGGGACTGACCACCTCAAAATTACTTCTTCAAGACTGGGGACTGACCACTTCAAAATTACTTCTTTAAGACTAGGGACTGACCACCTCAAAACTGCTTCTTCAAGGCTGAGGGACTGATCACATCATCCCTCTCCACTGCTTCTGCTGTCGTCCCTATTGTAGGTCGCCTCTGCATTAGACTGAAGAAGCCTACTGTGTAGACGAAACGTTTCAGGAATAAAGATACCGAAGTGTGGAACACGTGTCTCGTTCATCAACTTGCGAGTATTTTATAACGTCAACAGCGTCCATGGACTGAGCCACGGGGGCGTTGACCCCCGGAACACCCACCTTACATAAGAACATAAGAATGGAGGAACACTGCAGGAGGCCTACCGGCCTATGCAAGGCGGGCCCTACCTGGAGTCTACCTGGAGGGCATCTTGGGGATCAACGCCCCCGCGGCCCGGTCCACGACTAGGCCTCCCGGTGGATCAGGGCCTGATCAACGAGGCTGTTACTGTTGGTAGCACGTAGTCCAATGTACGAACCACACAGCCCGGCTGATCCGGCAGTGACTTTAAGTATCTGTCCAGCTCCGTCTTGAAGACATCCAGGTGTCTATCAGTAATGCTTCTTTCCTTCCACCTTTTCTCCCCTCTCCTTCCCTCTCTATTTCCCTCTCCTTCCCTCCCTCTTTCCCCCTCCCTCCTCCCTCCTGCTATCTTACAGTTATACAATCAATAGACAGGAAGCTTGGTGCTGGTAAGGTACGTTAATCTACTTCAGCTGATAAAGCTTACCGCTTACCACTTAATTACTTACTGTGAGGTAAGACTTCTCCCTGGGAACCGGGAGGGGAATTGGAGGGGGGTCACGGGGGTGGGGGTGACTGCTGGATGCATGATGGGTGAAAGATTGGTGGGGGGTAGAAAGGGGAGTCGAGGGATGAGAGGTGCTGAGGTGTTAGAAGGAATTTCCACAAGAAAGAGGATAGGAGGTAGTGATAAACACCAGGAAAGAGGGGAAAGGAGGGGAGAGGGGGAGAGAAGAATCAGGAGAAAGAGGGGAGAGAAGAGATGCCCTCCGGGGGGGGGGAAAGAACCACAGAAGAGGGGAGGAAAAGGGGAGGGTGAGAGGTAGGGAGGGATTTAGGGAGGGAGGGGAGAGGAAACAGAGAGGGGGAGAAGACTGGGGAGGGAAGATGACCGTGGGAGAGGGGAGAGGCGGACCACACTTACCTCTCACGCCTGATAAGAGCATAAACAAATACTTTCTTACCAACAACAAATAATCATTAGAGACCAGACACCTTGTGTTCAGGTTATTGTTTTGAGGGATTGTTGTTTGCCCTGATTGTTTTGTGTCCTTAGTGATTGTTGGGTGTCCTTAGTGATTGTTGAGTGTATTTAGTGATTGTTGGATGTCCTTAGTAATTGTTGGGTGTCCTTAGTGATTGTTGGGTGTATTTAGTGATTGTTAGGTGTATTTAGTGATTGTTGGATGTCCTTAGTAATTGTTGGGTTTTCCTTAGTGATTGTTGGGTGTATTTAGTGATTGTTAGGTGTATTTAGTGATTGTTGGATGTCCTTAGTAATTGTTGGGTGTCCTTAGTGATTGTTGGGTGTCCTTGGTGACTGTTGGGTGTATTTAGTGATTGTTGGGTGTCCTTAGTGATTGTTAGGTGTATTTAGTGATTGTTGGATGTCCTTAGTAATTGTTGGGTGTCCTTAGTGATTGTTGGATGTCCTTAGTAATTGTTGGGTGTCCTTAGTGATTGTTGGGTGTCCTTAGTGATTGTTAGGTGTATTTAGTGATTGTTGGATGTCCTTAGTAATTGTTGGGTGTCCTTAGTGATTGTTGGGTGTCCTTAGTGATTGTTGGGTGTATTTAGTGATTGTTGGGTGTATTTAGTGATTGTTGGGTGTCCTTAGTAATTGTTGGGTGTTCTTAGTGATTGTTGGGTGTCCTTAGTGATTGTTGAGTGTTCTTAGTGATTGTTGGGTGTCCTTAGCGATTGTTGGGTGTTCTTAGTAATTGTTGGGTGTCCTTAGTGATTGTTGGGTGTCCTTAGTGATTGTTGGGTGTCCTTAGTGATTGTTGAGTGTCCTTAGTGATTGTTGGGTGTCCTTAGTGATTGTTGAGTGTCCTTAGTGATTGTTTGGTGTCCTTAGTGATTGTTGAGTGTTCTTAGTAATTGTTGGGTGTCCTTAGTGATTGTTGGGTGTCTTTAGTGATTGTCGGGTGTACTAAGTGATTGTTGGGTATACTGAGTGATTTTTGGATATCCCGAGAGATTATTGGGTATCCTGAGTGATCGTTGGGTGCCCTAAATGATTGTTGGGTACCCTGAGTGTGGGTGCAATGAGTGATTGTTGGGTCCCCTAAGTGATTGTTGGGTACCCTGAGTGTTGGGTACCCTGAGTGTTGGGTACCCGGAGTGTTGGGTGCCCTGAGTGTTGGGTACCATGAGCGTTGGGTGCCCTGAGTGTTGGGTACCCTGAGTGTTGGGTACCCTGAGTGTTGGGTACCCTGAGTGTTAGGTGCCCTGAGTGTTGGGTGCCCTGAGTGTTAGGCACCCTGAGTATTGGGTACCCTGAGTGTTGGGTAACCTGAGTGTTGGGTACCCTGAGTGTTGGGTACCCGGAGTGTTGGGTGCCCTGAGTGTTGGGTACCATGAGCGTTGGGTGCCCTGAGTGTTGGGTACCCTGAGTGTTGGGTACCCTGAGTGTTGGGTACCCTGAGTGTTATGTGCCCTGAGTGTTGGGTGCCCTGAGTGTTAGGCACCCTGAGTATTGGGTACCCTGAGTGTTGGGTAACCTGAGTGTTGGGTACCCTGAGTGTTGGGTACCCTGAGTGTTGGGTAACCTGAATGTTGGGTACCCTGAGGGTTGGGTGCCCTGAGTGTTGGGTACTCTGAGTGTTGGGTAACCTGAGTGTTGGGTACCCTGAGTGTTGGGCACCCTGAGTGTCGGGTACCCTGAGTGTTGGGTAGCCTGAGTGTTGGGTGCCCTGAGTGTTGGGTGCCCTGAGTGTTGGGTACCCTGAGTGTTGGGTACCCTGAGTGTTGGGTGCCCTGAGTGTCGGGTGCCCTGAGTGTCGGGTGCCCTGAGTGTTGGGTGCCCTGAGTGACCGAGGTCAGACTTCATCACCTACCATCTCGTAAACACGACCCTCACATCACCTACCATCTCGTAAACACGACCCTCACATCACCTACCATCTAGTAAACACGACCCTCACATCACCTACCATCTCGTAAACACGACCCTCACATCACCTACCATCTAGTAAACACGACCCTCACATCACCTACCATCTAGTAAACACGACCCTCACATCACCTACCATCTAGTAAACACGACCCTCACATCACCTACCATCTAGTAAACACGACCGTCACATCACCTACCATCTAGTAAACACGACCCTCACATCACCTACCATCTAGTAAACACGACCCTCACATCACCTACCATCTAGTAAACACGACCCTCACATCACCTACCATCTCGTAAACACGACCCTCACATCACCTACCATCTAGTAAACACGACCCTCACATCACCTACCATCTAGTAAACACGACCCTCACATCACCTACCATCTAGTAAACACGACCCTCACATCACCTACCATCTAGTAAACACGACCCTCACTGCTCTAGCAGTGTCGTCAAAACAAAACCTAGATGTACTTCAGTTGCTTAGCGACCCGACCAAAGTATCCCTGTACTGCATAAGCCCAGCTTCATGTACGCCAGTGCACGCTAAAGGAACAGTGCCTAGTGAGGCATAAGCTTCTAATCCAGTTAGATATTAGCACTGAAGATTTGAAGCGTTAACAAGTTATCACATGGAAACTAATATTAATTTTTTTTTCAATGAAAGTGGATACGCAGTCCAAAACGATGATACTAGCTTTGAAGTCAAGGTGAAGAGGCACTCTCTCGTTATCTGAGAGGGACCAGTTGCCTAAAATATACAGGCATATTAAGTTTGAAGCCTCGCAGAATTAGCATTACTGAGTTATTACATGAAGGCCACAATTAAAATTCTGCTAGATTTTTAACTACAAATGGCAGCATAGGTTCAGAGTAGGTCGCTCCTGCCTCTCACAACTACTAGACTATTATGTCATGGTCTTGGATGCACTGGAAGACAAACATGATGCAGATGTAGTATACACAGACTTTGCTAAAGCCTTTGACAAATATAATTGTGGTGTAATTACACACATATTGTTTCCCAAGGGAATAACTGGAAAAAAGTGAACAGATAGATTTTTAACTTTCTGTATTTAATAAATGTGGAAAAATCAGTATCAGTATTTAATAAATCTGGAAAAATCTGCATCAGTAATTAATAAATCTGGAAAAATCAGCATCAGTAATTAATAAATCTGGAAAAATCAGCATCAGTATTTAATAAATCTGGAAAAATCAGCATCAGTATTTAATAAATCTGGAAAAATTGGGACTTAGGCAGGGCGGTAACAACAGCAACTATTCTCTCGGGAAAACACACCGAGGCAGAAAATTTGAAGACGCTCGGAAGAGGCATTCTCCAGTTTTCACATGGATTCAAAGTTTGAGAAAAACAAAAAAACAATAGCGCATTAACAGATTTCCGGCACACAAAATCAACTTAATGGAAGCTATCCTGGCTATGATCTTCCTCAGTCATTAAATACTGAAGCCACTGGGAAGGTCCTGACTCTGATATATTTTAACGTGCCTCAAGTGTAATAAACTAATGAGGCTAGGTCTCAGACTGGGCAGCGGGGGCGTTGACCCCCGGAAAAACCCTCCCCCGGTATACTCCAGGTAATATTTGTCAGTGCTCAATAATACCCCACATGGAGACAAAAACATTGATTAACTTATCTGTATATTTTGATCCCTTTCTGGGATCGATCAGTGCCCCCTCCTGAAGGTTGTTGTAGGGGTCAGCACCCCCACCAGGAGGTTGTTGGGGTAAGTGCTCCTCTGGAGGCTGTTAGGGGGTCAGTGCCCCCTCCTGGAGGTTGTTGGGGTCAGCGCCCCTTTCTGGAGGTT
This sequence comes from Cherax quadricarinatus, assembly GCF_026875155.1. Classification (NCBI taxonomy): domain Eukaryota; kingdom Metazoa; phylum Arthropoda; class Malacostraca; order Decapoda; family Parastacidae; genus Cherax; species Cherax quadricarinatus. The sequence goes on along the minus strand of NC_069426.1, from coordinate 41,410,391 downwards.
GTTGGGGGGTCAGTGCCCCCTCCTGGAGGTTGTTGTGAGGGTCAGCGCCCCCTGTGGAAGTTGTGGGGGTCAGTGCCCCATCTGGAGGTTGTAGGGGTCAGCGCTCCCTCTGGAAGTTGTAGGGGCTAGCGCTCCCTCTGGAAGTTGTGAGGGTCAGCGCCCCTCTGGAAGTTGTGAGGGTCAGCGCCCCTCTGGAAGTTGTGGGGGTCAGCGCCCCTCTGGAAGCTGTGGGGGTCAGCGCTCCCTCTGGAAGTTGTGGGGGTCAGCGCCCCCTCGGCCCGGTCTCCGATCATACTATGTATTCCTCATATGAAAACAAACATTTATTGAAGTCTGATACGAAACTGAGCAAAATATTGAAGGTAAATGAGAAACGAAGAATTTTGTTGAGAAAAATTCTTAATTTCTCATCATTTATCTTCATTATTCTGCACAGTTTAATATCACAGTTCAAAAAAAAAGTTTATTTTTAAATATTAGAAATACATAGTATGGTCGAGGACCGGGTCGAGGGGGGCGCTGACCCCCACAAGATCCCCCAGTAGGGGTCACTGACTCCCACAAGAACCTCCAGTAGGGGGCGCTGATCCCCCTACAAGAACCTCCGAAAAGGGGCACTAACCCCCCACAAGAACCTGCAGGAGGGGGCACTGACCCCCACAACAACCTCCAAGAGGGGGCACTGACCCTCACAACAACCTCCAAGAGGGGGCACTGACCCTCACAACAACCTCCAAGAGGGGGCACTGACCCTCACAACAACCTCCAAGAGGGGGCACTGACCCCCCACAACAACCTCCAAGAGGGGGCACTGACCCCCACAACAACCTCCAAGAGGAGGCACTGACCCTCACAACAACCTCCAAGAGGGGGCACTGACCCCCACAACAACCTCCAAGAGGAGGCACTGACCCCCACAACAACCTCCAAGTGGGGCACTGACCCCACAAACAACCTCCAAGAGGAGGCACTGACCCTCACAACAACCTCCAAGAGGGGGCACTGACCCCCACAACAACCTCCAAGAGGAGGCACTGACCCCCACAACAACCTCAAAGAGGGGGCACTTATCATGTGGGGGTTCGAACACGTGGATAGGGTAAAGTAATACTCACGTAGGCTGGAAGTACGTATATTATGGATAATGTGGGAAGCGCCCAAACAGCCGTGACCTGCCTCCTTGCTCACTCTCGTATAACTTCATCCCAAGTTTCACTGTTGGGATTGATAGTGGCTCTCAAGACATCAAGTACTTTCTTATTGGTTCGTTCCGCTAACCCATTGCTGGCAGGATGATGAGGAACAATGGTGGATTTAGAGATCTTGTACAAGGTACACAAATTTTCAAGAATCTCATTACAGAATTCACCTCCATTATCTGTTACTAGGGACTTAGGGGTGGTATGCCTGCAGATAATGCGTTCTTTAAACGCTTTAGCTACTGTCTCGGCAGTCTTATCTGCAATAGGAACTAACTCACAATATCTGGTGAAATGGTCTACCATAACAAAACAGATGTTTGTTGCCTTGGAGGGAACATTGGAAATTAGTTAAACAAATCTAGCACAACTCTTTCACGGTTCGCTAGTAGTTGGATACACTTGGATTGGATTAGGGCCATTAGCATTCCCTTTTTATGTTGCATGCAGACACTACATTTCTTAACATACTCAGAAATATCAGTTGCCATACGAGGCCAAAAGTATTTCAATCTGGCTTGTTTTACTGAACGATCCATACCAGGGTGTGCAACACTGGTTGCATCATGAATTAGCTGTAAGGCTACTTCACTAGTGACTGTGGAATTACTAACTGGTATACTCTTCTGCTAGGAGTACCCAACTCGGCTGTTCGATACAGTAATTCTTGGTTCATGACAAAGTCACTGATGGGTGCTGGTGGCTTCACAGTCAGAATAAGATCTTCCTGGAGCAGGAATCGAATCACACCAGACCACATGGGATCTGTTCGTTGAGCATTCTTTACATCTTCAGCACTAAATGGAGGGTCTGCAGTTACTATACTAACATGTCGCGATAAGGCATCTGCTACTACATTTGACTTGCCAGGTAAGTGTTCAAAGGTGGGATTGAACTCTTGGATAGTCAAGGTCCATCTGGCTAACCTTCCAGTAGGTTGTTTGTTCTGGAATAAAGGTATCAGTGGAGCATGGTCTGTCAAGACATGAACGTCTCGGAAGTGCTTTAAAGACCATACTATTGCTAAAGCTTCTTGCTCAGTTACTGTATAATTACGTTCAGCCTTTGTAAGGACTCGGCTAGCAAATGCAACTGCGTTGTACTTGCCATTGGTCTTCTGAGCTAGTACGGCGCCTATGCCAATGGAACTAGCATCAGTTGTCAGATAGAAGGGCTTAGAAAAATCTGGAAATTTCAAAATTGGAGCAGATGTTAGCTTTTCTTTTAGAGTTTGGAATGCTCTTTCTTGACGGAAGGTCCAAACAAAAGGAGCATCTTTCTTAAGCAACTCAGTTAGAGGAGCAGCTATGGAAGAAAAATTGGCAATGAAAGATTTATAAAAACCTGCTAAGCCCACAAAGGATCTTACAGCATCAGCAGTTTTGGGTGCTGGAAAATTTAGTACTGCAGTTACTTTACTTTGGTCAGTCGTAACCCCTCTAGGAGTGACTACGTGACCAAGAAACTTAATTTCTGATCTGAAAAATTGACATTTAGACAGTTTGATCTTTAAATTGGTTCTTCAAGCTTACCAAGTATACATCAAGTCTTTTCAAGTGTGTATCCACGTCTTTAGACATGGACGATTACGTCATCTAAGTACACCATAGTGCATTACCTATGAGACCTCTAAAGATATTAGTCATGAGCCTTGAGAACGTGATAGGGGAGGATCGTAATCCAAACGCCATACAGAGGAAGTGATAATGACCTGTAGGAGTGGAGAATGCAGTTAGCTCTTGGCTGTCCTCGTGAAGAGGGACTTGCCAGAACCCTTGTAACAAATCTAGGGTTGAAAAGACTTTGTTATCTCCGATGTTACGTAAAAGATCACCCAGTACAGAAGTGGGAAGCGATCTGGAATAGTTTTCACATTTAACTTCCTTTACTGGGCGCCAAGTACCATCCTTCTTAGGTACTAGGATCAAGGGTGCATTCCAAGGTGAATTGCTAGGTGCAATAACTCCATCATCAAGCATTTGATTGATCAATTCTTCTGCAACAGCAACTTGTGAATGAGGCATTCTGTACGCAGGTATGTAGATAGGTCTAGTACCAGGTTCAAGTGGAATACGATGGGACAATAAGTTCGTTATACCCATCTTCTCACCTGGTAAGGCAATGGCTTTACGACGTTTGTTCAACAGAGTCAACAAACGTTTGACTTCACTGGGAAGTCAGTGGGAGCTAGTCTTTCTCCTCAATGGTGGAACAGATTGATCCAGTGAAGTGGATGAGGTCTCCCCGGTAGAAATAGCACCGACCCACTGGTCAGGTGACAACTCATCCTCTACCTGAACAGGGTAAGGATAGTGAACTAGGTCAACGAGGTTGGTATTAGCTCTGAGACGAACACTGTGACCAGAAGTGTTGGCCAGGAAGAAATGGATCTTACTATCTCTTACAACATGTAAGGATGGTTCAACAAATAGACCTTTTACTTTGCAGGAATCACTGTCAACTAGGACGTTATCACCATCTGGAACACAACAACAGACACTCTAGTGAGGGCACTAGCTGCGACAAAAACGTCTTTCTGCAGACGGCATGTGACATCAACAAGTGATGGCATTACTAGTTGCAAGTAATTGTTTTCGCAAAAGGGGTCCTGTGGAAAACTACTACTTGAACTAGCAGACATTGCAGGGATAGGCTCAGCACTCAAGGTAGTCAGAGCGTCCTCGGACACTTGAGGTAACTGGACACTATCTTGCAAGTCTGAAGTTGCAGGAACACAGACAGAAGTGACAGGATCATCAGTGCCTGACCGCTTGGGTACGCTACTGGAAAATGCACTGGCCTGTAAGGACTTAATTCGAGTGTCATACTCTGCGGCAGTATGGCAGATCTCGGATCCCAAACTGGTAACCCCAAAATTGGTACGATCAAGTCATCAATTTGGGCATGCCATAGATAAGGGTCGAGCACAATGCATAAGTCTCGCATGGAAGCAAAGCCAGTAGAAGGTCACCAGGGAAAGTAATCTGGTCGACAACAAGGAAGGAAGCAGTGAAGTCTCTACCTTGGATAGAAAAGGTGAGGGAAGTCCGACCTCGGACACGCAGGTGAGAACCAGCTACTCCACTAAGGGAGGACACATGAGTCGGTTCTACGAGAAGGACATGTCGTAACTGCTTATCCTTAAACAAACTAGACCTAATAATATTGACTTGCGCACCAGAGTCCATGAACAAATGACGGGCGCATTATGACAGATGCTTGCACTATAGGGCCTATGGTTGCATTGGAAGTTATGTGCAAACAAAAAGGTGGATTGTCATCAGAAAAGACTTGTTCTACTTCATCCCCCAAAAACATCTACTCAGAGACATGTGAAGCAACATCATCAGCAGGATTGTCATTCTCGAGACTGCTTAAGGCTTCAAAGGAATTGTGAACGGGGGATGGTGTACTCATTATCACCTACTGTCACCATGGGACGGTTTGACTGGGGCGCTCGAATTCCCCCGAATTGGAAGAATGAGCCTGGTTCTGGTTAGTTTGAGAATTGGAAGAATAAGCCTGGTTCTGGTTATTTTGAGAACCACGATATCTGTTTCCTCTATGGGTTCTGCGGTTGGAACGGGCCACGGAAAGACTAGATGTACTGAAGGTTGTAGAGAGCATTGCACTCAGATGTGTCATGTCCATGTATTCTATGATAAGTACAGTACGGCAGTGACTGGTACTCATCATCAGTACGACGTCTCTTAGGGTAACTATCAGGACAATTAATTGCAATATGGCCACGGAAACCACAGTTGTAACAAGTCCACTGACTATGGTTACTGAATGTACTATGAATACTACGAGGTTTATAACGACTCTGTACACTGGTCCTTGGTGATCTCTGAGATGGTTGACGACCACGATTTGTCTCTGTGGCGCAAACAAGAGGTGGTGCAGACTGAGGCATATGTGTGAAATTACTTTTGATACATGGGAAAATACCTGGGGGCCCAAGGAACGTACATTTATTTAAGGCTTGTAAGTGGTTCCATCGTCACAGTTGGAGGATGAGCCTCATAAGCACACACGGAAGCAGGCGGCATTAGTTCTTTGATTGCTCCAAAAGCTGCTATTTTAGCAAGCGATTCTGTAAATGGTTTAGCCTCTTCAGGGAGAAAAGCTGATGACTGGACAGCATTGATAAATGATAAAAGTTTGTCTAATCTAACAGCAAATGCACTCAACGATTCATTACTCATGGGTGTAGCATTCACTAGTTCCCTAAGAACGACATATGGATCAGCTGTTTTTACTGGGACAAGCAAAGAACGAATCAGTTCCTAATATTGTGACCACTTAGTAAGATTCCTGAAGTCATGCATATCAAGGAGATCAACAACGTGAACAGCAGCAGGGGATCGATGAAGAGCTTCTTTAGCAAGTCTGATAAGACTTTCCTCTGAAGGAGGACCTTCAACTAGAGCATTAGCACGAGAACGAATGGCCGCAAACCATGCTTCAAGACTATGTACATGGCCATTGAATAAAGGTAACACATCAAGGGAATCACGAGTATAACTATAGTATCTCGGTGTCTGGGTCCTGCAGTCTAGTAACCAGTTACCAGTAACCAGTGTACCAGTAGATGACTCACTACCAACCGTCTCTGCCTGAGTCACTGTCTGTATTCATATTGCCGCTGACCACAGCAGTATTTCAAAGACCCCCTCACATATGGGTACTGTGGGCGGTCAGTTATATGAGAGTGAGCAAGGAGGAAGGTCACGGCTGTTTGGCTCTTCCATACTTACCGTTATAATTATACGTACTTCCAGCCTACGTGAGTTTACCCTATCCACGTGTTCGAACCCCCACATGATACACTGACCCCCACAACAACCTCCAAGAGGAGGCACTGACCCCCACAACAACCTCAAGAGGGGCACTGACCCCAAACACCTCAAGAGGAGGCACTGACCCTCAACAACCTCCAAGAGGAGGCACTGACCCTCACAACAACCTCCAAGAGGGGGCACTGACCCCCACAACAACCTCCAAGAGGAGGCACTGACCCTCACAACAACCTCCAAGAGGGGGCACTGACCCTCACAACAACCTCCAAGAGGGGGCACTGACCCTCACAACAACCTCCAAGAGGGGGCACTGACCCCCACAACAACCTCCAAGAGGAGGCACTGACCCCTGCAACAACCTCCAAGAGGGGGCACTGACCCCCACAACAACCTCCAAGAGGAGGCACTGACCCCCACAACAACCTCCAAGAGGAGGCACTGACCCTCACAACAACCTCCAAGAGGGGGCACTGACCCTCACAACAACCTCCAAGAGGGGGCACTGACCCTCACAACAACCTCAAGAGGGGGCACTGACCCTCACAACAACCTCCAAGAGGGGGCACTGACCCCCACAACAACCTCCAAGAGGGGGCGCTGACTGATCCCAGAAGGGGATGGAAATAGAGACCAATTAATCTTCTGTGTTGTTGTCTCCACGATGGTTATTACTGATCATATTGAACCTGCTTAAACGGGAAAAAAATATGTGACTCCATTACATATAAAACAGACAGATGTGTTCCGCCACACACATGAATTTCAGTCTCCACCGTCGCCGACTTACAAAACGTCGTTTTTTGAACGTTTGATGCTACGCAGCTGAGCGTTTTTATGGTTTTCGAAGCTATTCCAGGATACTGGGAATAGGTTCTAAAACTCCGGTCGTAGGGCACCTACACTTGACTAATGTTCCCTACAATTTTGGCCTAGTTACCGTACACCAGCCTTGAAGATTTGAGGTCGAATCTGGCAACTATTTTGAGGGTTCCAGTTGATCGGTCTACGTCAGACTGATCATCCAGGCTGTTGTGTCTGCGTCAGACTGATCAGCCAGGCTATTGTGTCTGCGTCAGACTGATCAGCCAGGCTGTTGTGTCTACATCAGACTGATCAGCCAGGCTGTTGTGTCTACGTCAGACTGATCAGCCAGGCTGTTGTGTCTGCGTCAGACTGATCAGCCAGGCTGTTGTGTCTGCATCAGAGTGATCAGCCAGGCTGTTGTGTCTACGTCAGACTTATCAGCCAGGCTGTTGTGTCTGCGTCAGACTGATCAGCCAGGCTGTTGTGCCTACGTCAGACTGATCAGCCTCATTGATCGTCTGGTGGTTAATCCCCCATATTATATAACATTATGCTTTCCCAGTAGGTCCGGTTACCCTCTCTCTCTCTCTCTCTCTCTCTCTCTCTCTCTCTCTCTCTCTCTCTCTCTCTCTCTCTCTCTCTCTCTCTCTTCTCTCTCTCTCTCTCCTCTCTCTTCTCGTCTCTCTCTCTCTCTCTCTCTCTCCCTCTCATCCTCTCTATTGTTTCTATCTCTCTTCCTCTCTCCATTCACCATTCTTCTAATACCTTCTCACCACTCTTTCGCACACATCACTCTCAACTCTTCCCGTTTCACCTTCCTTCTCATCTCATTAATTCTCCCCTCCTCTCTTCCCGCTTCGCCCCCCCTCAATTTTTTATTATCGCTCACTGAATAATAAAATACTGAATAATATCTAGAATATAAAAAAATAATGAAATTATTTAAAAAAAAAAGAGTACACAATATTGAACTGAGGTAGAGGGAGCTTAGACACGGCAGTCAGCCCCCACAGTCATCGTAAACAACGCGAACAGCCCCACTCCACAAAGGTGGCTGGAAAACAACAGCAAAGAACTGTAGACCGATAGTGTCGTGGGGGTTCGGAAGGAGATGATGGTTGAAGTTAAACACACTTGTGGATGGTAACACTATATTGTCAGACTGTGGTAAGGGAAGGGGGCCCAGCCTGCCGTGTTACTGCCTGCTGTATGTCTAAGCGTGGAGTGAGGGCGAGGTAGCGCGTCTCACTCCCTCATGCTGCATCCCGTGACGTCATACAGTCACTAGACCTAAGGATCTTCTATATAAACACATGGAGCTATACAAAACGTCCCTTGTTGTAAAAATATCTTTGGAAAGCGTTCTAGGAAGCAAGATCACCCAACCCCATGGATACACAACAGTTACACAACGTAGGGTAGCTTGGGTTTAGAGCAGGTCACTCCTGCCTCTCACAGCTACTGGACTACTGCAACGTGGTCTTGGATACACCGGAACACAAAGAGAATGCTGATGTAGCGCTCACAGACTTTGCAAAAGTCATCAGTAAATGCGATTATGGTGCAATTGCGTACAAAATGCATGCAAAAGGAATAACTAAAAGGGTGGACACATGGATTTACTTTGTAACAAGCAGAACGCAAAGAGTAACAGTAAACAGAGTTAAGTCATGGACTGCCACAGTGAAAAGCTCTGTTCCCCAAAGTACAGTGCTCGCCCCCATAGACAGGGGCATAAATTATAGCACTGTATAATCATTTGCAAACCATATTTGAATCTGCTTGAGAGTGACAACCCTCGAGGACACTGCAACTCTCCAAGCTGATATAAACAATGTCTTCCAATACACGGCAGATAATAGCGTAATATTGAATGAAGAAAAATTTCAGTTACTTCTTTTTGAGAAAAAAATGTGTATATGAAAGCTAGAATGGAATATAAAACTAATTCTAACGATTCAGTCGAGCAAAAAAAAAAAAAATTAAAGAACTTAAGAGTGATAATGCTCGGGAATCTCATCTTCAAGGGTCACAACAGTCTCATTATCACTCCCGCGAGGAAACTGATAGAGTGGATAAAGAGAACCTTGAAAACAAGGGATGTCATGCTAATGATGATCCTCTTTAAGTCACTTGTTTTCTCTGTCCCCGAACAACAACAGCCCCTTTTAAAGCAAACGAAATAGCAGACCTAGAGAGTGTACAGAGAACCTTCACTGCATGTATGAGTCAAGAACCTAAATTACTGACTGGGAATGTTAGAAATTCCTAGACCTATACTCCTTGGAATGCAGGTGAGAATGATGCTTCATATTTTATGCCAGGAAGGTGATGGTCCCAAATCTGCATACAGAAATCATTCCCCATAGAAGGAAGAGGTTCGGCAGACGGTACAATGTTCACCCACTGAAAAGCAGGGGTCTCTTACACAATGTAAGAGGGCCAAGACTATTCAACAGCCTCACATCATACTCTAAAAACATCCACCAGGAAATATCTACACAATTTATGAAGAGTAAATTTAATAAAGAGTAAAAGTAAATAATATACAGGACAGAAAATTATTATGAAGCTTGAAACTCACCGATGAAGGTTTGGTGCAGCTGGATGGTTCTGAACCATGCAATGGTTCTGTACCATGCAGTGGTTCTGAACCATGCAGTGGTTCTGTACCATGCAGTGGTTCTGTACCATGCAATGGTTCTGTACCATGCAATGGTTCTGTACCATGCAATGGTTCTGTACCATGCAATGGTTCTGTACCATGCAATGGTTCTGAACCATGCAGTGGTTCTGTACCATGCAATGGTTCTGTACCATGCAGTGGTTCTGTACCATGCAATGGTTCTGAACCATGCAATGGTTCTGAACCATGCAATGGTTCTGTACCATGCAATGGTTCTGAACCATGCAGTGGTTCTGTACCATGCAATGGTTCTGTACCATGCAGTGGTTCTGTACCATGCAGTGGTTTCTGGACCATGCAATGGTTCTGTACCATGCAATGGTTCTGTACCATGCAATGGTTCTGTACCATGCAATGGTTCTGTACCATGCAGTGGTTCTGTACCATGCAGTGGTTCTGGACCATGCAATGGTTCTGTACCATGCAATGGTTCTGTACCATGCAATGGTTCTGTACCATGCAGTGGTTCTGGACCATGCAATGGTTCTGTACCATGCAATGGTTCTGAACCATGCAGTGGTTCTGTACCATGCAGTGGTTCTGTACCATGCAATGGTTCTGTACCATGCAATGGTTCTGTACCATGCAATGGTTCTGAACCATGCAATGGTTCTGTACCATGCAATGGTTCTGTACCATGCAATGGTTCTGAACCATGCAGTGGTTCTGGACCATGCAGTGGTTCTGTACCATGCAATGGTTCTGTACCATGCAATGGTTCTGTACCATGCAATGGTTCTGAACCATGCAATGGTTCTGGACCATGCAGTGGTTCTGTACCATGCAATGGTTCTGTACCATGCAATGGTTCTGTACCATGCAATGGTTCTGTACCATGCAATGGTCTGTACCATGCAATGGTTCTGTACCATGCAATGGTTCTGTACCATGCAATGGTTCTGTACCATGCAGTGGTTCTGAACCATGCAGTGGTTCTGTACCATGCAATGGTTCTGTACCATGCAATGGTTCTGAACCATGCAATGGTTCTGAACCATGCAATGGTTCTGTACCATGCAATGGTCCTGTACCATGCAATGGTTCTGTACCATGCAGTGGTTCTGAACCATGCAATGGTTCTGAACCATGCAATGGTTCTGAACCATGCAATGGTTCTGAACCATGCAATGGTTCTGTACCATGCAATGGTTCTGTACCATGCAATGGTTCTGTACCATGCAGTGGTTCTGAACCATGCAGTGGTTCTGAACCATGCAATGGTTCTGAACCATGCAATGGTTCTGAACCATGCAATGGTTCTGTACCATGCAATGGTTCTGTACCATGCAATGGTTCTGTACCATGCAATGGTTCTGTACCATGCAGTGGTTCTGAACCATGCAGTGGTTCTGAACAATGCAATGGTTCTGAACCATGCAATGGTTCTGTACCATGCAATGGTTCTGAACCATGCAATGGTTCTGTACCATGCAATGGTTCTGTACCATGCAATGGTTCTATACCATGCAATGGTTCTGTACCATGCAATGGTTCTGTACCATGCAGTGGTTCTGAACCATGCAGTGGTTCTGAACCATGCAATGGTTCTGAACCATGCAATGGTTCTGTACCATGCAATGGTTCTGAACCATGCAATGGTTCTGTACCATGCAATGGTTCTGTACCATGCAATGGTTCTATACCATGCAATGGTTCTGTACCATGCAATGGTCTGTCATGCATGGTTCTGTACCATGCAATGGTTCTGTACCATGCAATGGTTCTGTACCATGCAATGGTTCTGTACCATGCAATGGTTCTGTACCATGCAATGGTTCTGTACCATGCAATGGTTCTGTACCATGCAATGGTTCTGTACCATGCAATGGTTCTGTACCATGCAATGGGATTCTGTACCATGCAATGGTTCTGTACCATGCAATGGTTCTGTACCATGCAATGGTTCTGACCATGCAATGGTTCTGTACCATGCAATGGTTCTGTACCATGCCATGGTTTGTGCAATGGTTCTGTACCATGCAATGGTTCTGTACCATGCAATGGTTCTGATACCATGCAATGGTTCTGTACCATGCAATGGTTCTGTACCATGCAATGGTTCTGTACCATGCAATGGTTCTGTACCATGCATGGTTCTGTACCATGCAATGGTTCTGTACCATGCATGGTTCTGTACCATGCAATGGTTCTGTACCATGCAATGGTTCTGTACCATGCAATGGTTCTGTACCATGCAATGGTTCTGTACCATGCAATGGTTCTGTACCATGCAGTGGTTCTGAACCATGCAATGGTTCTGTACCATGCAATGGTTCTGTACCATGCAATGGTTCTGTACCATGCAATGGTTCTGTACCATGCAATGGTTCTGTACCATGCAATGGTTCTGTACCATGCAGTGGTTCTGTACCATGCAGTGGTTCTGTACCATGCAGTGGTTCTGTACCATGCAGTGGTTCTGTACCATGCAATGGTTCTGTACCATGCAATGGTTCTGTACCATGCAATGGTTCTATACCATGCAATGGTTCTGTACCATGCAATGGTTCTGTACCATGCAATGGTTCTGTACCATGCAGTGGTTCTGTACCATGCAATGGTTCTGTACCATGCAATGGTTCTGTACCATGCAGTGGTTCTGTACCATGCAGTGGTTCTGTACCATGCAGTGGTTCTGTACCATGCAGTGGTTCGTTACCATGCAATGGTTCTGTACCATGCAGTGGTTCTGTACCATGCAGTGGTTCTGTCTTTCTTACCATGCAATGGTTCTGTACCATGCAGTGGTTCTGTACCATGCAGTGGTTCTGTACCATGCAGTGGTTCTGTACCATGCAGTGGTTCTGAACCATGCAGTGGTTCTGTACCATGCAGTGGTTCTGTACCATGCAGTGGTTCTGACCATGCATGGTTTCTGTACCATGCAGTGGTTCTGACCATGCAATGGTTCTGAACCATGCATGGTTCTGGACCATGCAATGGTTCTGAACCATGCAATGGTTCTGGACCATGCAATGGTTCTGACCATGCAATGGTTCTGAACCATGCAATGGTTCTGACCATGCAATGGTTCTGGACCATGCAATGGTTCTGGACCATGCATGGTTCTGAACCATGCAATGGTTCTGAACCATGCAATGGTTCTGAACCATGCAATGGTTCTGAACCATGCAATGGTTCTGGACCATGCAATGGTTCTGAACCATGCAATGGTTCTGAACCATGCAATGGTTCTGGACCCATGACCAATGAGTTCTGACCATGCAATGGTTCTGAACCATGCATGGTTCTGGACCATGCAATGGTTCTGAACCATGCAATGGTTCTGACCATGCAATGGTTCTGGACCATGCAATGGTTCTGGACCATGCAATGGTTCTGAACCATGCAATGGTTCTGAACTATGCAATGGTTCTGAACCATGCAATGGTTCTGAACCATGCAATGGTTCTGGACCATGCAATGGTTCTGGACCATGCAATGGTTCTGAACCATGCAATGGTTCTGGACCATGCAATGGTTCTGAACCATGCAATGGTTCTGGACCATGCAATGGTTCTGAACCATGCAATGGTTCTGGACCATGCAATGGTTCTGAACCATGCAATGGTTCTGGACCATGCAATGGTTCTGAACCATGCAATGGTTCTGAACCATGCAATGGTTCTGAACCATGCAATGGTTCTGGACCATGCAATGGTTCTGGACCATGCATGGTCAGATGGTAAGAGGGACCCAAGAACTAGAGCTCACTAAATCATAAAATCTAAACCTATGCAGGAGATATTACAACGTATATGGAAATACATATATAAACAGGATACACCTCCCGAAGACCTGGCAAAGTTATATACACCGAAAGATATATTTTGTTTCTCAGTGTATATATACACTATGAGGCGTACGTCTCTTAGTGTATATATACACCGTCAGGCGTACGTCTCTTAGTGTATATATACACCGTGAGGCGTACGTCTCTTAGTGTATATACACGGTCAGATTTACGTCTTAAGTGTATATAGGACGAGAGTATAATTCCTATATTAGGCACTGAAGTATCCATGACTAGAGGTATACAGGGGTGACATGCAGCCTCAGCGACCCTCGTGTAGTTGATAGGTTTGAAACCCAGGCACGAAAGCAAGCAAGCAAGCAAGCAAGCAAGACCAGGAGGTGAGCGTGGTGGTGGGTAGGGAAGGGGGTTGCCAGAACCTGAACCACCACCACGCAATATTGAAGAATTCTTGACTGTGAGATCACACCGCTTCTATTAGTCCATATTAAACGCATCCATTAAGCTGCTGTTTGATTCTTCTGGCCAATCGTATGGCCAATCGTTTGTAATCATTAGCGCCCCGGACGCGACCCAATCAAGGCCAAGCGTTTCGCGCGCGTAAATGCCAGTTAGGCTTTCTCTAAATTATTCAAAGCCGATCTAAATCGTTCAAAGTTGTTCGCGCGTCATTGAAGATAGATTTTTTGTCTTCTGCCAGCGAGCCGTCATCAGTTATTACGACACAAGTGCCTCTCTTCTCTCGTGTAACGGGTAACGAGAACTGGGCTTTTCATTATTTTTTTTTTTTGAGGGGGATGGGCGGGGAGGGTATCCTTTTTTGTTTACTTTGAGTCAGTAATCTAGGGCCGCGGCTGATGCGTTTGCCGACTGATGTTTGTGATGGTTTCTTTGCACTTGTGCTTTTCTGCCGTTCTGCAAATGATTCCGGGACCGCTACATCTGATGAAGTGAAGAGGAGGAAAGGTAATGTCATGGTGCTGGAGTGGTAATGTCATGGTGTTGGAGTGGTAATGTCGTGGTGTTGGAGTGGTAATGTCATGGTGTTGGAGTGGTAATGTCATGGTGTTGGAGTGGTAATGTGTGGTGTTTGGAGTGGTAATGTCATGGTGTTGGAGTGGTAATGTCATGTGTTGGAGTGGTAATGTCATGGTGTTGGAGTGGTAATGTCATGGTGTTGGAGTGGTAATGTCATGGTGTTGGAGGGTAATGTCATGGTGTTGGAGTGGGTAATGTCATTGGTGTTGGAGTGGTGATGTCATGGTTTTGGGAAAGTGGTATGTCATGGTGTTGGAGTGGTAATGTCATTGTGTTGGAGTGGTAATGTCATGGTGTTGGAGTGGTAATGTCATGGTGTTGGAGTGGTAATGTCATGGTGTTGGAGTGGTAATGTCATGGTGTTGGAGTGGTAATGTCATGTGTTGGAGTGGTAATGTCATGGGTTGAGTGGTAATGTCATGGTGTGGAGTGGTAATGTCATGGTGTTGGAGTGGTAATGTCATGGTGTTGGAGTGGTAATGTCATGGTGTTGGAGTGGTAATGTCATGGTGTTGGAGTGGTAATGTCATGGTGTTGGAGTGGTAATGTCATGGTGTTGGAGTGGTAAGTCATGGTGTTGGAGTGGTAATGTCATGGTGTTGGAGTGGTAATGTCATGGTGTTGGAGTGGTAATGTCATGGTGTTTCGGAGTGGTAATGTCATGGTGTTGGAGTGGTAATGGTATTGTGTTGGAGTGGTAATGTCATGGTGTTGGATGTGGTAATGTCATGATGTTCTGGAGTGGTTAATGTCATGGTGTTGGAGTGGTAATGTCATTGTGTTGGAGTGGTAATGTCATGGTGTTGGAGTGGTAATGTCATTGTGTTGGAGTGGTAATGTCATGGTGTTGGAGTGGTAATGTCATGGTGTTGGAGTGGTAATGTCATTGTGTTGGAGTTGGTAATGTCATGGTGTTGGAGTGGTAATGTCATGGTGTTGGAGTGGTAATGTCATGGTGTTGAGATGGTAATGTCATGGTGTTGGAGTGGTAATGTCATTGTGTTGGGAGGTAATGTCATGGTGTTGGAGTGGTAATGTCATTGTGTTTGGAGAGGTAATGTCATGGTGTTGGAGTGGTAATGTCATTGTGTTGGAGAGGTAATGTCATGGTGTTGGAGTGGTAATGTCATTGTGTTGGAGAGGTAATGTCATGGTGTTGGAGTGGTAATGTCATGGTGTTGGAGTGGTAATGTCATGGTGTTGGAGAGGTAATGTCATGGTGTTGGAGTGGTAATGTCATTGTGTTGGAGAGGTAATGTCATGGTGTTGGAGTGGTAATGTCATTGTGTTGGAGAGGTAATGTCATGGTGTTGGAGTGGTAATGTCATTGTGTTGGAGAGGTAATGTCATGGTGTTGAGTGGTAATGTCATTGTGTTGGAGAGGTAATGTCATGGTGTTGGAGTGGTAATGTCATTGTGTTGGAGGGTAATGTCATGGTGTTGGAGTGGTAATGTCATTGTGTTGGAGTGGTAATGTCATGGTGTTGGAGTGGTAATGTCATTGTGTTGGAGTGGTAATGTCATGGTGTTGGAGTGGTAATGTCATGGTGTTGGAGTGGTAATGTCATGGTGTTTGGAGTGGTAATGTCATGGTGTTGGAGTGGTAATGTCATTGGTGTTGGAGAGGTAATGTCATGGTGTTGGAGGGTAATGTCATTGTGTTGGAGTGGTAATGTCATGGTGTTGGAGTGGTAATGTCATGGTGTTGGAGTGGTAATGTCATGGTGTTGGAGTGGTAATGTCATGGTGTTGGAGTGGTAATGTCATGGTGTTGGAGTGGTAATGTCATGGTGTTGGAGTGGTAATGTCATGGTGTTGGAGTGGTAATGTCATTGTGTTGGAGTGGTAATGTCATGGTGTTGGAGTGGTAATGTCATGGTGTTGGAGTGGTAATGTCATGGTGTTGGAGTGGTAATGTCATGGTGTTGGAGTGGTAATGTCATGGTGTTGAGGGTAATGTCATGGTGTTGGAGTGGTAATGTCATTGTGTTGGAGAGGTAATGTCCATGGTGTTGGAGTTGGTAATGTCATGTGTTGGAGAGGTAATGTCATGGTGTTGGAGTGGTAATGTCATTGTGTTGGAGAGGTAATGTCATGGTGTTGGAGTGGTAATGTCATTGTGTTGGAGTGGTAATGTCATGGTGTTGGAGTGGTAATGTCATGTGTTGGAGTGGTAATGTCATGGTGTTGGAGTGGTAATGTCATTGTGTTGGAGAGTGGTAATGTCATGGTGTTGGAGAGTGGTAATGTCATGTGTTGGAGTGGTAATGTCATGTGTTGGAGTGGTAATGTCATGGTGTTGGAGTGGTAATGTCATTGTGTTGGAGTGGTAATGTCATGGTGTTGGAGTGGTAATGTCATGTGTTGGAGTGGTAATGTCATTGTGTTGGGAGTGGTAATGTCATGGTGTTGGAGTGGTAATGTCATTGTGTTGGAGAGGTAATGTCATGGTGTTGGAGTGGTAATGTCATTGTGTTGGAGTGGTAATGTCATGGTGTTGTGGAGTGTGGTTAATGTCATGGTGTGTTGGAGTGGTAATGTCATGGTGTTGGAGTGGTAATGTCATGGTGTTGGAGTGGTAATGTCATGGTGTTGGAGTGGTAAATGGTCATGGTGTTGGAGTGGTAATGTCGTGGTGTTGGAGTGGTAATGTCATGGTGTTGGAGTGGTAATGTCATGGTGTTGGAGTGGTAATGTCATTGTGTTGGAGAGGTAATGTCATGGTGTTGGAGTGGTAATGTCATGGTGTTGGAGTGGTAATGTCATTGTGTTGGAGAGGTAATGTCATGGTGTTGGAGTGGTAATGTCATGGTGTTGGAGTGGTAATGTCATGGTGTTGGAGTGGTAATGTCATGGTGTTGGAGTGGTAATGTCATTGTGTTGGAGTGGTAATGTCATTGTGTTGGAGAGGTAATGTCATGGTGTTGGAGTGGTAATGTCATTGTGTTGGAGAGGTAATGTCATGTGTGTTGGAGTGGTAATGTCATTGTGTTGGAGAGGTAATGTCATGGTGTTGGAGTGGTAATGTCATTGTGTTGGAGAGGTAATGTCATGGTGTTGGAGTGGTAATGTCATTGTGTTGGAGTGGTAATGTCATGGTGTTGGAGTGGTAATGTCATTGTGTTGGAGTGGTAATGTCATTGTGTTGGAGAGGTAATGTCATGGTGTTGGAGTGGTAATGTCATGGTGTTGGAGTGGTAATGTCATGGTGTAGCAGTGGTAATGTCATGGTGTTGGAGTGGTAATGTCATGGTGTTGGAGTGGTAATGTCATGGTGTAGCAGTGGTAATGTCATGGTGTTGGAGTGGTAATGTCATGGTGTTGGAGTGGTAATGTCATGGTGTTGGAGTGGTAATGTCATGGTGTGCAGTGGTAATGTCATGGTGTTGGAGTGGTAATGTCATGGTGTTGGAGTGGTAATGTCATGGTGTATGCAGTGGTAATGTCATGGTGTTGGAGTGGTAATGTCATGGTGTTGGAGTGGTAATGTCATGGTGTAGCAGTGGTAATGTCATGGTGTAGCAGTGGTAATGTCATGGTGTTGGAGTGGTAATGTCATGGTGTAGCAGTGGTAATGTCATGGTGTTGGAGAGGTAATGTCATGGTGTTGGAGTGGTAATGTCATTGTGTTGGAGAGGTAATGTCATGGTGTTGGAGTGGTAATGTCATGGTGTTGGAGTGGTAATGTCATGGTGTAGCAGTGGTGAAATGTCATGGTGTTGGAGTGGTAATGTCATGGTGTTGGAGTGGTAATGTCATGGTGTAGCAGTGGTAATGTCATGGTGTTGGAGTGGTAATGTCATGGTGTTGGAGTGGTAATGTCATGGTGTTGGAGTGGTAATGTCATGGTGTAGCAGTGGTAATGTCATGGTGTTGGAGTGGTAATGTCATGGTGTTGGAGTGGTAATGTCATGGTGTAGCAGTGGTAATGTCATGGTGTAGCAGTGGTAATGTCATGGTGTTGGAGTGGTAATGTCATGGTGTAGCAGTGGTAATGTCATGGTGTTGGAGTGGTAATGTCATGGTGTTGGAGTGGTAATGTCATGGTGTAGCAGTGGTAATGTCATGGTGTAGCAGTGGAAATGTCATGGTGTTGGAGTGGTAATGTCATGGTGTAGCAGTGGTAATGTCATGGTTTTGCAGTGGTAATGTCAGGGTGTTGGAGTGGTAATGTCATGGTGTTGGAGTGGTAATGTCATGGTGTAGCAGTGGTAATGTCATGGTGTTGGAGTGGTAATGTCATGGTGTTGGAGTGGTAATGTCATGGTGTAGCAGTGGTAATGTCATGGTTGTAGCAGTGGTAATGTCATGGTGTTGGAGTGGTAATGTCATGGTGTAGCAGTGGTAATGTCATGGTGTAGCAGTGGTAATGTCATGGTGTTGGAGTGGTAATGTCATGGTGTTGGAGTGGTAATGTCATGGTGTAGCAGTGGTAATGTCATTGTGTTGGAGTGGTAATGTCATGGTGTAGCAGTGGTAATGTCATGGTGTTGGAGTGGTAATGTCATGGTGTTGGAGTGGTAATGTCATGGTGTTGGAGTGGTAATGTCATGGTGTTGGAGTGGTAATGTCATGGTGTAGCAGTGGTAATGTCATGGTGTTGGAGTGGTATGTCATGGTGTTGGAGTGGTAATGTCATGTGTAGCAGTGGTAATGTCATGGTGTAGCAGTGGTAATGTCATGGTGTTGGAGTGGTAATGTCATGGTGTAGCAGTGGTAATGTCATGGTGTAGCAGTGGTAATGTCATGGTGTTGGAGTGGTAATGTCATGGTGTTGGAGTGGTAATGTCATGGTGTAGCAGTGGTAATGTCATTGTGTTGGAGTGGTAATGTCATGGTGTAGCAGTGGTAATGTCATGGTGTTGGAGTGGTAATGTCATGGTGTTGGAGTGGTAATGTCATGGTGTTGGAGTGGTAATGTCATGGTGTTGGAGTGGTAATGTCATGGTGTAGCAGTGGTAATGTCATGGTGTTGGAGTGGTAATGTCATGGTGTTGGAGTGGTAATGTCGTGGTGTTGGAGTGGTAATGTCATTGTGTTGGAGTGGTAATGTCATGGTGTTGGAGTGGTAATGTCATGGTGTTGGAGTGGTAATGTCATGGTGTTGGAGTGGTAATGTCATGGTGTTGGAGTGGTAATGTCATGGTGTTGGAGTGGTAATGTCATGGTGTTCACTCTCTTAACTAAGGAAGTGATTAATCGTTCAGAAACCCGACAAGTTGATAAGATAAGATAAGATAAGATTTCGTTCGGATTTTTAACCCCGGAGGGTTAGCCACCCAGGATAACCCAAGAAAGTCAGTGCGTCATCGAGGACTGTCTAACTTATTTCCATTGGGGTCCTTAATCTTGTCCCCCAGGATGCCACCCACACCAGTCGACTAACACCCAGGTACCTATTTGCTGCTAGGTGAACAGGACAACAGGTGTAAGGAAACGTGTCGAAATGCTTCCACCCGCCGGGAATCGAACCCGGGCCCTCCGTGTGTGAAGCGGGAGCTTTAGCCACCAGGCCACCGGGCCACAATTGTGCAACACTTGTGCAACAATTGTGCAACACTTTTGCAACACTTGTGCAACACTTGTGCACCAATTGTGCAACACTTGTGCAACAATTGTGCAACACTTGTGCAACACTTGTACAACACTTGTGCAACACTTGTACAACACTTGTGCAACAATTGTGCAACACTTGTACAACACTTGTGCAACACTTGTACAACACTTGTGCAACACTTGTGCAACACTTGTGCAACACTTGTGCAACACTTGTACAACACTTGTGCAACACTTGTACAACACTTGTGCAACACTTGTGCAACACTTGTGCAACACTTGTACAACACTTGTGCAACACTTGTGCAACACTTGTGCAACACTTGTGCAACACTTGTGCAACAATTGTGCAACACTTGTGCAACAATTGTGCAACACTTGTACAACACTTGTACAACACTTGTGCAACACTTGTACAACACTTGTACAACACTTGTACAACACTTGTGCAACACTTGTGCAACACTTGTACAACACTTGTGCAACACTTGTGCAACACTTGTACAACACTTGTGCAACAATTGTGCAACACTTGTACAACACTTGTGCAACACTTGTACAACACTTGTGCAACACTTGTGCAAAACTTGTGCAACACTTGTGCAAAACTTGTGCAACACTTGTGCAACACTTGTACAACACTTGTACAACACTTGTACAACACTTGTACAACACTTGTGCAACACTTGTGCAACACTTGTACAACACTTGTGCAACACTTGTGCAACACTTGTGCAACACTTGTACAACACTTGTGCAACACTTGTGCAACACTTGTACAACACTTGTACAACACTTGTACAACACTTGTGCAACACTTGTGCAACACTTGTGCAACACTTGTGCAACACTTGTGCAACAATTGTACAACACTTGTGCAACACTTGTACAACACTTGTGCAACACTTGTACAACACTTGTGCAACACTTGTGCAACACTTGTGCAACACTTGTACAACACTTGTGCAACACTTGTGCAACACTTGTACAACACTTGTGCAACACTTGTGCAACACTTGTGCAACACTTGTACAACACTTGTGCAACACTTGTGCAACACTTGTGCAACACTTGGTATCTTTATATGTGGAAGCATTTCGCCACTCAGTAGCTTTCTCAGTCCGATAAGCAGAAGAATAGTTGAAGATCAGAAGGAGTTTGAGGAAATCAGTCCTTCAGCTTGGAGACGATGTGATCACTCCATCAAGACTGTTCACATCGACTCCAGGGACTGATTACCTCAAGCTCCTTCTGATCTTCAACCATTCTTCATTGTACTGGACTGATGAAGTCACTGTGTGGTGAACGTCTTATCAGTTTAATATATTAATAAGACATATAAACAAGGCTTAGATAACTAAGGGACTGATTACCTCAAACTAACCGTCCCTCTTAAATTAGACTGAAGAAGCCTGCTGCGCAGACGAAACCTTTCGTCAACAACGATAACCGTATAATACTAACTACGTGTCACCCACACAGTGGATTTTATCAAGTCTATTTTTATCAAGTTTATTTTTTCCCATCGTGTCGGTATTTATACCATTTATCTTCACCTGCAATGTTGCATCTTAATATGTCTTACTCATCACCTACTCGACGCCACTGTATACTCTTTATATGATTGTGACGTTATTGTATACAATCAGTGACGTTATTGTATACAATCAGTGACGTTATTGTATACAATCAGTGGCGTTATTGTATACAATCAGTGACGTTGTTGTATACAATCAGTGACGTTATTGTATACAATCAGTGACGTTGTTGTATACAATCAGTGACGTTATTGTATACAATCAGTGACGTTGTTGTATACAATCAGTGACGTTATTGTATACAATCAGTGACGTTGTTGTATACAATCAGTGACGTTATTGTATACAATCAGTGACGTTGTTGTATACAATCAGTGACGTTATTGTATACAATCAGTGACGTTGTTGTATACAATCAGTGACGTTATTGTATACAATCAGTGACGTTGTTGTATACAATCAGTGACGTTATTGTATACAATCAGTGACGTTGTTGTATACAATCAGTGACGTTATTGTATACAATCAGTGACGTTGTTGTATGTGACGTTATTTACAATCAGTGACGTTATTGTATACAATCAGTGACGTTATTGTATACAATCAGTGACGTTGTTGTATACAATCAGTGACGTTATTGTATAAAATTAGTATATACGTGCGGATATAAACGTTTCGAAGAGCAGAGACAAAGTACAGCGCTGCCAACACCAGTTTCCCTGGCCGGTTTCATGTTTATTTTTAATATACTTTTATTGTTGTTCACACAGCTAACCCAGCTAACCCCAACTAAACCCAGCTAACCCCAACTAAACCCAGCTAACCCCAACTAAACCCAGCTAACCCCAACTAAACCCAGCTAACCCCAACTAAACCCAGCTAACCCCAACTAAACCCAGCTAACCCCAACTAAACCCAGCTAACCCCAACTAAACCCAGCTAACCCCAACTAAACCCAGCTAACCCCAACTAAACCCAGCTAACCCCAACTAAACCAGCTAACCCCAACTAAACCCAGCTAACCCCAACTAAACCCAGCTAACCCCAACTAACCAGTAACCCAACAGCTAACCCCAACTAAACCCAGCTAACCCCAACTAAACCCAGCTAACCCTAGTTAACCCCAGCTCAACCCAGCTAACCCCAGCTAACCTTAATTAAATGAAGAAAGTGATGCTTGTAAACCTACGTTCAGAATGTGACGCCGTACTATAAGTAACAAGTATATTGTAGTAAAATTAGTGTATATATATATATATATATATATATATATATATATATATATATATATATATATATATATATATATATATATATATGTATATATATATATATATATATATATATATATATATATATATATATATATATATATATATATATATATTATATATATATATATATATATTATATATATATGTATATGGGTAGCATTGAAAATTGGGTAGGTCAAATGTTTGTTAGTGGGATGAATTGTAAAGGACCTGCCTAGTATGGGCCAACGGGCCTGCTGCAGTGTTCCTCCTTTCTTATGTTCTTATGTTCTATATATATATATTATATATTTATATATATATATATATATATATAATATATATATATATATATATATATATATATATATATATATTATATATATATATATATATATATATTATTATTATCACATTGGCCGATTCCCACCACGGCAGGGTGGCCCAAAAAAGAAAAACTTTCACCATCATTCACTCCATCACTGTCTTGCCAGAAGGGTGCTTTACACTACAGTTTTTAAAAACTGCAACATTAACACCCCTCCTTCAGAGTGCAGGCACTGTACTTCCCATCTCCAGGACTCAAGTCCGGCCTGCCGGTTTCCCTGAACTCCTTCATAAATGTTACTTTGCTCACACTCCAACAGCACGTCAAGTATTAAAAACCATTTGTCTCCATTCACTCCTATCAAACACGCTCACGCACGCCTGCTGGAAGTCCAAGCCCCTCGCACACAAAACCTCCTTTACCCCTCCCTCCAACCTTTCCTAGGCCGACCCCTACCCCGCCTTCCTTACACTACAGACTGATACACTCTTGAAGTCATTCTGTTTCGCTCCATTCTCTCTACATGTCCGAACCACCTCAACAACCCTTCCTCAGCCCTCTGGACAACAGTTTTGGTAATCCCGCACCTCCTCCTAACTTCCAAACTACGAATTCTCTGCATTATATTCACACCACACATTGCCCTCAGACATGACATCTCCACTGCCTCCAGCCTTCTCCTCGCTGCAACATTCATCACCCATGCTTCACACCCATATAAGAGCGTTGGTAAAACTATACTCTCATACATTCCCCTCTTTGCCTCCAAGGACAAAGTTCTTTGTCTCCACAGACTCCTAAGTGCACCACTCACTCTTTTTCCCTCATCAATTCTATGATTCACCTCATCTTTCATAGACCCATCCGCTGACACGTCCACTCCCAAATATCTGAATACATTCACCTCCTCCATACTCTCTCCCTCCAATCTGATATTCAACCTTTCATCACCTAATCTTTTTGTTATCCTCATAACCTTACTCTTTCCTATATTCACCTTTAATTTTCTTCTTTTGCACACCCTACCAAATTCATCCACCAATCTCTGCAACTTCTCTTCAGAATCTCCCAAGAGCACAGTGTCATCAGCAAAGAGCAGCTGTGACAACTCCCACTTTGTGTGTGATTCTTTATCTTTTAACTCCACGCCTCTTGCCAAGACCCTCGCATTTACTTCTCTTACAACCCCATCTATAAATATATTAAACAACCACGGTGACATCACACATCCTTGTCTAAGGCCTACTTTTACTGGGAAATAATTTCCCTCTTTCCTACATACTCTAACTTGAGCCTCGCATTGCAACACTTGTGCAACACTTGTGCAACACTTGTACAACACTTGTACAACACTTGTACAACACTTGTGCAACACTTGTGCAACACTTGTACAACACTTGTACAACACTTGTACAACACTTGTGCAACACTTGTACAACACTTGTGCAACACTTGTGCAACACTTGTACAACACTTGTACAACACATTGTACAACACTTGTGCAACACTTGTACAACACTTGTGCAACACTTGTGCAACACTTGTGCAACACTTGTGCAACACTTGTGCAACTCACTATCCTCGTAAAAACTCTTCACTGCTTTCAGTAACCTACCTCCTACACCATACACCTGCAACATCTGCCACACTGCCCCCCTATCCACCCTGTCATACGCCTTTTCCAAATCCATAAATGCCACAAAGACCTCTTTAGCCTTATCTAAATACTGTTCACTTATATGTTTCACTGTAAACACCTGGTCCACACACCCCCTACCTTTCCTAAAGCCTCCTTGTTCATCTGCTATCCTATTCTCCGTCTTACTCTTAATTCTTTCAATAATAACTCTACCATACACTTTACCAGGTATAACTCAGCAGACTTATCCCCCTATAATTTTTGCACTCTCTTTTGTCCCCTTTGCCTTTATACAAAGGAACTATGCATGCTCTCTGCCAGTCCCTAGGTACCTTACCCTCTTCCATACATTTATTAAATAATTGCACCAACCACTCCAAAAAATATATCCCCACCTGCTTTTAACATTTCTACCTTTATCCCATCAATCCGGCTGCCTTACCCCCTTTCATTTTACCTACTGCCTCACGAACTTCCCCCACACTCACAACTGGCTCTTCCTCACTCCTACAAGATGTTATTTTCTCCTTGTCCTATACACAGAAATCACAGCTTCCCTATCTTCATCAACATTTAACAATTCCTCAAAAATATTCCCTCCATCTTCCCAATACCTCTAACTCTCCATTTAATAACTCTCCTCTCCTATTTTTAACTGACAAATCCATTTGTTCTCTCTAGGCTTTCTTAACTTGTTAATCTCACTCCAAAACTTTTTCTTATTTTCAACAAAATTTGTTGATAACATCTCACCCACTCTCTCATTTGCTCTCTTTTTACATTGCTTCACCACTCTCTTAACCTCTCTCTTTTTCTCCATATACTCTTCCCTCCTTGCATCACTTCTACTTTGTAAAAACTTCTCATATGCTAACTTTTTCTCCCTTACTACTCTCTTTACATCATCATTCCACCAATCGCTCCTCTTTCCTCCCGCACCCACCTTCCTGTAACCACAAACTTCTGCTGAACACTCCAACACTACAATTTTTAAACCTACCCCATACCTCTTCGACCCCATTGCTTATGCTCTCATTAGCCCATCTATCCTTCAATAGCTGTTTATATCTTACCCTAACTGCCTCCTCTTTTAGTTTATAAACCTTCACCTCTCTCTTCCCTGATGCTTCTATTCTCCTTGTATCCCATCTACCTTTTACTCTCAGTGTAGCTACAACTAGAAAGTGATCTGATATATCTGTGGCCCCTCTATAAACATGTACATCCTGAAGTCTACTCAACGGTCTTTTATCTACCAATACATAATGCAACAAACTACTGTCATTTCGCCCTACATCATATTTTGTATACTTATTTATCCTCTTTTTCTTAAAATATGTATTACCTATAACTAAACCCCTTTCTATACAAAGTTCAATCAAAGGGCTCCCATTATCATTTACACCTGGCACCCCAAACTTACCTACCACACCCTCTCTAAAAGTTTCTCCTACTTTAGCATTCAGGTCCCCTACCACAATTATTCTCTCACTTGGTTCAAAGGCTCCTATACATTCACTTAACATCTCCCAAAATCTCTCTCTCTCCTCTACATTCCTCTCTTCTCCAGGTGCATATATATATATATATATATATATATATATATATATATATATATATATATATATATATATATATATATTATATATATATATATATATATATGTTATAATATATGTATAATGTATATATAATATTATATATATTAAATATGTAATATATAAATATATATCTATATATATATTTATATTAATATTAGAAGATATTATTCATATAAAGTGATATATATAGTAATATAAAAGAATAGCAAAAAACCCACTCTGAATATGAATAGAGAAATTCCAAGTGCTTCGTGGACTACTCACATTATCAAGAACTAAATTCCTTGATAATGTGAGTAGTCAAAGAAAGCGCTTGAATTTTCTCTATTCTTTCAGAGTGTTGTTTTGCATATTTGAATCACCTGTTCACTGTGATCTTATTGCATATATATATATATATATATATATATATATATATAATATATATATATATATATATATATATATATATTATATATATATATATATATATATATATATATATATATATATATATATATATATATATATATATATATATATATATATTATATATATATAATATATATATATATACATATATATGTGTGTGTGTGTGTGTGTGTGTGTATTTCACTCACCTAGTTGAGTTGCAGGTGTCGGAGTCCAAGCTCAGGCGCCTCTTCACTAGTCGCTACTGGTATCTCCCTGAACAGTGAGCTTTTCATACTCTGCTTAAAGCTATGTATGGATCCTGCCTCCACTACATCGCTTCCAAATATAATTCCACTTCTGACTACTCTGTGGATGAAGAATATACTTCCTAATATCCCTGTGATTTCAATCTTGTCTTCACTTCAACTGTGTCCTTGTTGCTGTGTGTCCATCTCTGAACATCTGTCTTTGTCACCTGTCAATTCTGCCTCAGTATTTTGAATGTCGTTATCATTCCCCCTTATCCTGTCCTCCAGTGTCGTCAGATCGATTTCCCTTAACCTCTCCTCGTAGGACATACCCCTTAGCTCTGGGACTAGTCTTGCTGCAAACCTTTGCACTTTCTTCAGTTTCTTTACGTGCTTGGCTAGGTATGGGTTCCAAACTGGTGCCGCATACTCCAATACAGGCCTGACATACACGGTGTACAGTGTCCTGAACGATTACTTATTAAGATGTCGGAATGCTGTTCTGAGGTTTGCTAGGCGCCCATATGCTGCAGCCGTTATTTGGTTGATGTGCGCTTCAGGAGATGTGCCTGGTGCTATTCTCACTCCAAGATCTCTTTCCTTAAGCGAGGTTTGTAGTCTCTGCCCCCCTAGAGTGTACCCCGTCTGCGATCTTCTGTGCCCTTCCCCAATCTTCATGACTTTGCACTTGGTGGGGTTGAACTCCAGGAGCCACTTGCCGGACCAGGTCTGCAGCCTATCCAGATCCCTTTGTAGTTCTGCCTGGTCTTCGATCGAATGAATTCTTCTTCAGCTTCACGTCATGTAAAACAGGGACATTTCGGAGCTTTTCTTTCCGTCATGTCGTTCACAAATCCCAGAAACGCACGGGCCCAAGGACTGACCCCTGTGGGACCCCCTGGTCACGGGCGCCCACTCTGACCCCTCGCCACGCCCATGCTCGGCTGTTTTCCCGAAAAAGTTTTTCCCGTCCATTGTAGTGCCTTTCTGTTATCCCTTTTTGGGTCCCCCATTTTTTGCACAAATCTCTTGTGTGGAAAATTGGTAAAAAACCCGCGCGCGCGCGCGCGGGTGTGTGTGTTTGTTTGTTTTGTGTGTGTGTGTGTTTTTCGAGTTTTCCCCCGTAACTGCAGGGGGGAGTATATACGAGGGTGAAAAAGAACATAAGAAGGAACACTCAGCAGGGCCTACTGGCCCATGCGGGCAGATCCAATTCTCTCCCCGGCTTATGCCAATGCCTTAAACTACAGGTCTTCACACCCCACCCACACCCATAGTTTTTATCCAAACCCTTTTTTAAAAATACAAAACGTCTTAGCTTCAATGACGGACTCGGGATTTTGTTCCACTCATCCACAACTCTATTACCAAACCAGGCTTTCCTATATCCTTTTTGAATCTGATAGCAAAACTGGCGGTTTTGAATACGGATATACAAGGGGGGGGTTTGAGTATTACGGCGGTGTTATGGTTTTTATGGGGGTGTTATGAAACTAGTAATACTAAGGTGTTTGAGAATACGGGCAGTTTTACGAATTTATACTAGCAGTGTTAAAGTATATACCCCCAAAATAGGGGTATATGCAAATTTCTAATCTTTTTGGGATAATTTTTATCCCCCCTTTATCTTTCTTTCCTCTCCTCTCGATTTTTTTCCTTCTTCCCCCTCTTCTTACCTTCCCTTCTTCCTCCCTCTCTTCCCCCCCTCTCCTTTCTCCCCATTCCCTCTCCTCCTTTGCCTTTACTTCCCCTTTTCTCATTTTTCCTCTCCTCTCTTAAAACCTTGTCTTTTCCCCCTCTCTTCGCCAACCCACTCTTTCCATCTCCTCATTCTCTCTCTCCTCTTCTCCCCACGTTCTCTCCTCCCCATCTCTTTCCCTGAATCGAGACTCCCCACAATCTTGTGTGTGTATGTGTGCTAGTGTGTGTGTTTGTATATGTGCGTACGTGTGCGTGTGCGTGAGTTCCCCGCCTCTCCCATCCATCCCAACAACAAAACTGACGATCTCACCTTAGATAAACAAGGATAAACGATGGGAATCTGTTTAAACGCTGCTGCTGCTGGGTCCCTTCCGTTCCCTGGCCGTCGCTACAAGGGATCCGATCTCATGGCCGTCCGGCGTAAGATAGCATCTGAAGCGTTTCCGTTGAACAAAGCGCCTGGAGGAGGACTCTGGCATCATACAGCTTCATACGTGAAGACATCACCACAAAGTATCGGCGATCTTTTAAATCGCGCGACAGACGTCTATATGAAGGTCTGGGGGATTTCAATCCCATAAAAATAAAAAAAGATGTCCTAATTATGGCCCTTCCAGACAACCGTTCGGTAATCGGATGAGAAGATCCGTAGCCGGATGAGCGGATCACTGCCGGATGAGTGAACCCACGGCCGGATGTGCCGCTGATGATGATTTTGATAGTTTTCAAGGGAAGTATTAGAACCTGTCCGTGTAAGTTCACAACCCACAATTGTCTGTGATAGCCCTCCTCCAGGAGCAAATTTGAAGGTCCAGATGCTGCTCTCTGCTGTGATGGTAGCTTGGATGCTGTCTTCTGCTATGATAGTAGCCTGGATGCTATTCCTCTCTCTGTGGATAGTAGCCTGATGCTGTCCTCGTTCGATAGTAGCCAGGTTGGCTTTTCCTCTCTGGATAGTAAAACTGGATGCGTCCTCTGCTGTGATAGTAGTCTGGATGCGCCTCTGTTTGTGATAGTGCCTGGATGCTTTTTCCCCTGCTGTGATAGTACCCCGAGGATCTGTCCTTTGGACAGCCTGGATGCAGTATCGGGCGTGATAGACCAGGATGCTGTCCTCTGTTGTGATAGTAGCCTGGATGCTGTCCCTTCTGATAGCCTGGATGCTGTCCTCTGCTGTGATAGTAGCCAGATGTTGCCCTCGCTTGATAGAGCCTGGATGCGCCCTTGCTGTGATAGAAGCCTGGATGCTGTCCTCTGCTGTGATAGTATCCAGGATGCTGTCCTCTTCTGTGATAGTAGCCTGGATGCTGTCCTCTGCTGTGATAGCCTGGATGTTGTCCTCTGTTGTGATAGTAGCCAGGATGCTGTCCTCTGCTGTCATAGTGCAGCCAGTCATAGTGCTGTCATAGTGCAGCTAGCAGCAACAGCCTGGTTGATCAGGCTCTGTTTCACAGGGGGCCCTGGTCAAAAGCCCGGGCCGGGGGGGCGTTGACCCCCGGAACTCTCTCCAGGTCTCCAGGTAATAGTAGCCAGGATGCTGTCCTCTGCTGTGATAGTAGCCAGGATGCTGTCCTCTGCTGTGATAGTAGCCTGGATGCTGTCCTCTGCTGTGATAGTAGCCTGGATGCTGTCCTCTGCTGTGATAGTAGCCTGGATGCGTCCTCTGCTATGATGTAGCCTGGATTGCTGTCCTCTGCTTGTGATAGTAGCCAGGATCTGTCCTCTGCTGTGATAGTAGCCTGGATGCTGTCCTCTGCTCTGATAGTAGCCTGGATGCTGTCCTCTGCTGTGATAGTAGCCTGGATGCTGTCCTCTGCTGTGATAGTAGCCAGGATGCTGTCCTCTGCTGTGATAGTAGCCTTGATGCTGTCCTCTGCTGTGATAGCATCCAGGATGCTGTCATCTGCTGTGATAGTAGCCTGGATGCTGCCCCTCTGCTGTGATAGTAGCCTGGATGCTGTCCCTCTGCGTTGATAGTACCCATGGATGCTGTCCTCTGCTGTGATAGTAGCCTGGATGCTGTCCTCTGCTGTGATAGTAGCCTGGATGCTGTCCTCTGCTGTGATAGTAGCCAGGATGCTGTCCTCTGCTGTGATAGTAGCCGGATGGCTGCCCTCTGCGGGTTGATAGTAGCCAGGATGCTGTCCTTTGCTGTGATAGTATCCAGGATGCTGTCCTCTGCTGTGATAGAAAGCCTGGATTGTTGTCCCCCTGCTGTGATAGTAGCCTGGATGTTGTCCTCTGCTGTGATAGTATCCAGGATGCTGTCCTCTGCTGTGATAGTAGCCTGGATGTTGTCCTCTGCTGTGATAGTATCCAGGATGCTGTCCTCTGATGTGATAGTAGCCTGGATGTTGTCCTCTGCTGTGATAGTAGCCTGGATGTTGTCCTCTGCTGTGATAGTATCCAGAATGCTGTCCTCTGCTGTGATAGTAGCCTGGATGTTGTCCTCTGCTGTGATAGTATCCAGGATGCTGTCCTCTGCTGTGATAGTAGCCTGGATGTTGTCCTCTGCTGTGATAGTATCCAGGATGCTGTCCTCTGCTGTGATAGTAGCCTGGATGTTGTCCTCTGCTGTGATAGTAGCCTGGATGTTGTCCTCTGCTGTGATAGTATCCAGGATGCTGTCCTCTGCTGTGATAGTAGCCTGGATGTTGTCCTCTGCTGTGATAGTATCCAGGATGCTGTCCTCTGCTGTGATAGTAGCCTGGATGTTGTCCTGTGCTGTGATAGTAGCCTGGATGTTGTCCTCTGCTGTGATAGTATCCAGGATGCTGTCCTCTGCTGTGATAGTAGCCTGGATGTTGTCCTCTGCTGTGATAGTAGCCTGGATGTTGTCCTCTGCTGTGATAGTATCCAGGATGCTGTCCTCTGCTGTGATAGTAGCCTGGATGTTGTCCTCTGCTGTGATAGTATCCAGGATGCTGTCCTCTGCTGTGATAGTATCCAGGATGTTTGTCCTCTGCTGTGATAGTATCCAGGATGCTGTCCTCTGCTGTGATAGTATCCAGGATGCTGTCCTCTGCTGTGATAGTACTATGCTCTGAACTTGTTTCACATTGTTGCCACATTATCATTGCTCGTGCTGGTGTGAAAATACAAACACCCTAGAAGTGCCGTTCGTGTCCCTGAACTATCTGACATAGGCACCCCCATCCTCCCTTCCCTGCCTCCCTTCATCCCCAGTATCCCCCATTTTATGTATTCTCCATCCTCTTTATAACCTATTCCTTTAATCTCCCCATTCTGTCCCCGCCCTTTCCTCAATTTCTCCCTTCCCATATATTTCCAAGCCCCAGGGTTCATTAATTTTTTTACTGATAATCCTTTGGTCTAGCGACAACTATATAAATATATATATATTTTATATATATTATTTTATATTATATATAATATATTATATTATATTAATATATTATATATATATATATATTATATATTATATATATATTATATATTATTATATATAATATATTATATATACTCGGAGCGAAACAGAGGGGACTTCAAGAGTGTTTTCAGTCTGTAGGGGAAGGAAAGGCGGGGTTAGGGGTCGGCCTAGAAGGTTTGGGAGGAAGGGTAAAGGAGGTTTTTGTGTGCGATGGGCTTGGACTTCCAGCAGGCATCCCGTGAGCTTTTGTTTGATAGGAGTGAATGGAGACAAATGGTTTTTAATATTTGACGTGCTGTTGGGGTGAGCAAAGTACATTTGAAGGGTTCATTGAAACCGGCAGGCCGGACTTGACCCTGGAGATGGAAGTACAGTCCCCTGCACTCTGACGGAGGGGATGTTAATTTGCAGTTTAAAAACTGTAGTGTAAGCACCCCCCTTCGGGCAAGACATGATGGAGTGAATGATGGTGAAGTTTTTCTTTTTCGGGTCACCCTCCCCTTTGGTGGGAATCGCCGTGTGATAATAAATATTAATAAATAATTTAAATGATAAATAAAATATATTATATATATATATAAAATATAATTATAATTTTATATATATATATATATATATTTTATATATTTTAAATATATATATATATTGTCGATGCCGAATAGGCAAACTTGCGATCTTGGCTTAAATAGCAACGCTCTTTCTTGCCATATAGACAGTGAAAATTGTGTATGCAATAATTATCGCCAAATCATTTGAACCTAACAAAACAAAAAATATGTTTCACTGGGGTTTGGGTAGTACTAATTATTGTAAACAAATCTAAAATATTTTTAGTTGGGTAGGCTAAAAAATTGCGCTTGTTTTTAATAAGGTAGGTAAGTTTTCTAAGTTCCTTTGGTGCAAAATTATAATTTAAATAACTTAATTTGAAAAAATATATCTTTAAACGTATAAGAGAAATTTTAGAAAGGCTTAATTTTAAATGAGTTCTTGCTAATGACCATTTACATTATTCGGCAACGAATTATAAAATTATATATATATATATATATATATATTATAATATAAAATATATATATATATATAATAATATATATAATATATTTATATAAATATATTATATAAAATATATATATATAATATATAATATATATATATATATATATATATATTTTATATATAAAAATGTTTCAATCTTAACTCATCCTGAAGTTGAAACATCAACAATCATCTACACAAAACTGAAATTTTGGAAAAATAAACAGTCATAAACTACTCATCGATGTAACTGAAGCATAAAATCATACTACTCATCCTGAACTAAAACATCACAATCATCACTCCCAAAATCATTTTAACTGAAGAAATCAAAATCATCACCATCATGAAACTGAAACAACAATCGTCAGTAACATTCACGAAACTGAAAACAAACAATCATCACTAACATCACTGAAACTGATATATCAATAATCAACACTACCATCAGAGAAACTGAAACATTCAAAATCACCACTACACATTAGAAACAAAACATAAACCACCACCATACTCTTCAGTGAAACTGAAAATCAACAATCACCACTACTCCTCAGTGAAACTGAAACATCAACAATCACCACTAATAAAAGGGTGAAACTGAAAACATCAACAATCATCACTACACATCCCCGAAACATCAAAATCCCCATTTACCATCCCTGAATATTGAAACACCCAACAATCACCGCTTCACATCACTGAAACTTAAACATCAAATTTCACCATATCTATCACAAAAATCAACAATCACCACCAACATCACATGAAACTGAATCATCACCAATTACACACACATCACTGAAAACTGAAACATCAACAATACCATAAACCCATCACTGAACTGAAACACACAATGCCACTACACATCACATGAAACAAAAACAATCACCACTTACATAAGAAATTTGAAACCCCCAAACAATCATCACTACACATCACTGAAACTGAAAAAACAATCATCACTACACATACTGATAACTGAACACCAACCATCATCACTACACATACTGAAACTGAAACATCAACAATCACCCACTACACATCACTGAAACTGAACACCAACAACACCCTACATCACTAAAACATCAACGTTTCGTCATACACATCACATGAAACTGAACATCAACAATCACACCACTACCATCACTAAAAAAAATCAACAATCACCATACACATCACTAAAACATCAACAAACGTCCATACAAAAACACTGAAACTTAAAAAATCAACAATCACCACTACTCATCACTAAAACATCAACAATAAACCGCTACACATCACTGAAACTTAAACCCAACAATCATCACTGCACATCACTGAAAACTAAAACATCAACAATAACCACTACACATCACTAAAACATCAACGATCGTCACTACACATCACTGAAACTGAAACATCAACAATCACCACTACACATCACTACAGCATCAACAATCACCACTACACATCACTGAAACTGAAACATCAATAATCACCACTACACGTCACTGAAACATTAACAATCATCAATACACATCACTGAAACTAAAACATCAACAATCACCACTACTCAAGAAAGAAGAATTTAAGAATTCCATCATTGCTTAATTACTATCAAACTGCTTATTTATGTCTGCGATGTTATCTCTTGGTAATAGAATTTATCTCTGATTTTTTTCCTCTTGCTTCTTTAGACACTGTGATAAAGAAGTACTTTGACAATTTCGAAGAGAGTCTATTTCTCTACTTTTGCGAACTCGTATAAATGGCTTTGAAAAAGCGTCTCCGTAGACGCTTCGATCACATCGTCCCGGAACTGAGCCAGAGCGCTGTAGACATGTTAACGGATGGAACCCTGATAATTGCAACAAAAAGAAACTTACACATCAGTTTTGCGTTTATTTATGTTAATGATGATCTAGTTTTCGTGATTAAGAACTTTAAAAAGTAATGGCATTAAATCAAAGAGAGTTATTACATCTGCCTCTTTTAGAAAGTTCTAGGAGTTATGAGGCTGATAGGCGTTTGCTTACCAACACTGCAAATGCTCTCATACTACGCTGGACCAACATTATTGACGTTTCTCAGGTCATATCCAGGTATCCCTGACAAAAATATTCTATTAAATGTTTTCCTCCAATTATGCCAAGCTGTGGAAAACATCCATAGCTTGGGATTTGCCCACAATTCCTTAAAAATGGCAAATGTATGTTTTAATCAGGAGAAAAATTTTCTGTGTCTTATTGACTTTGGGTAGACGCAGCCTTTCGGGTAGCCTGTGCCGAGGTTCTTCAAGGCAAGAAAGAAGGGAGTTGAGGAGAGAAAAATAAGATATTCACGGTACGCACCTGAGCTCGTCGAAGGCTAACCTTGTTCAGCTGCCAGTGATATCTACAGTGTAGGATACATGGCGAATATACTCATAGGTTAGAGAAGAATGAGTAGCCTTTTGTATGAATGGTACATGAAAACCTAGCTTATTGATCCTGAACTGCGGCCTACCCTTTCATCAATTATATGTAAAATTGAGTGCTTTTTTAACAAGGCTCTCAAGAAGGAAAGGAGGAAGGTGTCTCCCGTCACTTACGTTCAATTAACCCCTCCAGGAAGGAGTGCAAAGAAGGAAGTAAAACGAGTCCCTTCATTTACGTCTCGGCCAAAAAATAAAAATAAGCGGTAACGTAGCAGATCACCATCGACTTCATTAGGATCATCTTCATCATCCAGTTTTGAGACTATGGATGGCAAGAGAACGTTTACCTTCTCTGACGACAAGAAGGCATAGAAATGGCGGAAAATTTCTCATTTGAATTCAATACGCTCATTCAGTACACGAACGAAGGCTTAGAAAAGAAAGATATCGTTCTCAGATAACGTGAAGGGCCTAAAACGACGGAAAATGTCAATTTCGAGTTCAGAAATGGTGTCCTCGGACTCAGAATGGTTATCTTCGGACTCAGAAGTGCCATCTTCACGATCATTGTCATCAGAGTCATCATCTACCGATTCATAATTAATTGAGTCTTTGTCGTCCAGGCCAGAGATCATAATTGTCAAGAGAAAGTTATTGTTCTCAGATAATGAATCGGGAAAAAAGAAACGGATTAAAATGTCACCATCGAGTTTAGAAATATCATCTTCAGGCTCAGAAGTGTCAAGCTTAGAAGTGTCATCTTCAAGCTCAGAAATGTCAAACTCAGAAGTGTCATCTTCAAGCTCTGACGTGTCATCTTCAAGCCTTGAAGTGTCAGGCTCTGAAGTGTCATCTTCAAGCCTTGAAGTGTCAGGCTCTGAAGTGTCATCTTCAAGCCTTGAATTGTCAGGCTCTGAAGTGGCATCTCGTTCAGAAGTGTCGTCTTTTGGATCATTATCTTCAGAGTCATTATCTACATATTCATGGATAATTGCGTCTCAGTTATATATCCCAGAGATCAAGGCTGGTAAGAGAAAGTTGTTCTCAGAGGATGAAAATTTGGGAAAACGGCGAAGAATGTCACCTTCAGGGTTATTATCCTCGATAAGATCGTCGGTGTTGTCATCATCTTCGGGATCATCACTACTGGGACTGTCATCGGAGTCAACAACTCCAGGGTCATCTCACGAGCTATAGTCACCATAGTCATCATCCTTCGGGTCATCTCCTGAGTTATCATTTTCGGAGTCGTCACCTCTGGGGTTATCATCGGAGTTATCATCTCCAGAGTCATCACCTCTGTAATCATCATCAGAGTGATTTCCCGATTGGTCAGGTGTTAATAACATCGGAGTCAAGACAACTAAGACAACTTCTACCACATTTCTACCATACAGTTCATCTTCCATTTATACATTATTTATATCTTTATTTATTCTTCTTTTCCATTTGTAGATTTTAATCATATCCACCGTAAATCTACGTACATAAGAAAGTAGGAACACAGCAACAAGTGTACTGACCCACTAACAAAAATATTTGCCCAACCAATATTTACTGCAACCCAATTAATAAATTTTGATAACCTTGTTAACTCATATGGTGCAAGTTGCACTTAAATCCAACTCCTCCCGCTCATGTATTTATCATACCTATACTTGAAGCTACCGAAAGTTTTAGCTTCAATTACCTTACTAGAGAGACTGTTCCTCTTATCAACTAACCTATTTTCAAAACCACTACTTCTCTATATCTTTTTTTAAAACTAACTTATCCAATCTGGGTCCAGTTTTTTTTGATTCCTTAATGGAAATCCTCGGATATTTTTATCTTCATTTCTGCTCATCTTCCATTTATAAAAGATTAGTAATATCTTCTCTCATTCTTATGTTCCAAGATAAATAGACATGTTAACGAAGCACATATATTATTCAGTAATTTTAAAACTAATTATGCTAATAATTATTATTATTATTATTCATGTTGCCGCGCTAAAACAACCAGGGAATTCCTATTCTTAAGGTCTAAATTAAACAGACAAACTTTAACTAACAGTGTCTGACCTGACCTAACCTAACCTAACCTGAGATGACCTAACTTAGCTTTACTTAATCGAGAGTAACTTGTTCAAACCTGACTTGACCTAACCTTCATTACCTCTCATCACTACTTTAAAACTATCATCACTACTCATCACTCAAATTGCAACTTCAAGATTAACAATCATCACTGCTCTTCAGTGAATCTTCAACTGCAATATATATAATCAATACCAACATCGATAAACGAGCTAAACATCAGTAACGCAATGGAACATCAGTTACTGCAACTGGAACATCAGTTACTGCAACTGGAACATCAGTTAGTGCAACTGGAATGCCATCAGTAATAATCACCACTCATGACTCAACTGCAACTACAACATTAATGATTCTGAAACATCATCACTACTGATCATTGACACTGTAACATCAAAAGCCATTGTCTCTTCTCAACACTGAAACTGCAATATCAGCAATTTGCAATATCTCTTCCATAGTTTTTCATGAAATTCGAATCAACACATGACTCGAGTTTCATGAAGTACACACGAATACAGCCTTCGTGGCCATGCCAGGTAAACTAAGTTACTTCCCGCATCGATTTCATTCGTTTCAATCGCAATATACTCTTGGAGGTTCAGTTCGTCACTATACCTGGAGATTACCTGGAGGTTATTCCGGGGATCAACGCCCCCGCGGCCCGGTCCATGACCAGGCCTCCCGATGGATCAGGGCCTGATCAACTAGGCTGTTACTGCTGGCCGCACGCAGTCCAACGTACGAGCCACAGCCCGGCTGATCCGGCACTGACTTTAGGTATCTGTCCAGCTCTCTCTTGAAGGCAGCCAGGGGCTTTATTGGCAATTCCCCTAATGCTTGATGGGAGGCTGTTGAACAGTTTTGGGCCCCGGACACTTATGGTGTTTTCCCTTAGTGTACCATGGCGCCCATACTTTTTATTGGGGGCATTTTGCATCGCCTGCCCAGTCTTTTATTTTCCTAGGGAGTGATTTTCGTGTGCAGATTTGGGACCATTTCCCTTTCCCAAGATTTCCAAGTGAAAATTATGATATATCCTCCCTCCTGCGTTCCAACGAGTACAAGTCAAGTGCTTTCCCAAACGTTCCCAGTAGTTAAGGTGCTTGACAGAACTTTACGTGCAGTAAAGGATCTCTGTACACTCTCTAGATCTCCCATTTCACCATTTCTGCTAATTATGTCTGATGGGCATAGTTATCAGCTATGACGACTTAACTGGACCAAGGCCTGTAGATTCCTTGACTCCAAGGTGTTTGTGTTGAGTATAATGCCTAACTATGTTTTTCGGGTTTTAGTTAATTTTTCTACAAAAAATTTTACTGGTCTTACGAAATAGACACTAAACATTTTAGTTAATAAATAAAAATAATAATAATATAATAATAATAGTAATAAAATAATAATATAAATAATAACAATAATAATAATAAATAATAATAAAACGCAACAACACGAACTGATAAAAAAATCGTAAATTTGCACAAAGGCTGAATTTAAGAATTCTATGATTACTTAATTAAAAAGTTAACTGCTTATTTCCCTTAATGAGTTTACCTGTGTTGAGAGTTGAGTTTATCCAAGAACAGGAAATACTGCATTTTTTATATTTTCTTTAATAGTCCTCCGAACTCTTGCTAATGATCAATAAAAGGCGTTTTCCGTAATTAATTTCGTTCACACTGTCCCAGAACTGTACCCAAGTGCTTTTAGAAATACTGACTGATGGAGCATGTTAATTGAAGTAGTGGAAACCGCGACATCAGTGTGGGAAGTTTATGTTAATGATGATTTGTCTTCGTGATTAAGAACATAAAAAAGGAATGGCATCTTCTTTGGGAAGCTCATACCTCGGGCCTTTAGAACGTTCCTGGAGTTATGAGGTTAATAGGCGTTTGCTTATCAGCAATGCAGATGCTCTCCTATTACGCTGGAATAACATTACGAGGTTTATCAGGAAAATCCATATGCTGATAGAAACACCCTATTAAACATCTTTTCAGTTGTGCAAGGGGAGTGGAAGAAGTCCATAGCATGGGTTTTTGCCCACAATTCACTGAAAGTCCGAAAATTTTGTCTTAATGAAAAACATTTTCTGCGTCTTATTGACTTCGGGGTAGACGCAGCATCTCGGACTCCGGTGCCGAAGTTTTTCAAGAGAAGTTACAAAAGAGTTGAGTAGAGAAAAGAAAGATATTAGCGGTACGCACCTGAGCTGGTTGAAGGGAAACCCTTGCTCTCCTGCCAGTGACATCTACAGTGTAGGATTTATTGCGAATAAACCATAAACAAGAAAAGAATGAAAGGCGTTCTCAAGGAATGGTATGAAAAAACCTAGCTTGTAGATCCTACGTAGCGGCCTACTCTCTCATCAAATTTTTTGTAAAACTGAGTGTTTTTTAAACAAAAACAATCAATGAAGAAAGAAGGTAGGTGTCTCCCGTCACCTATGTTCATTAACTCCACCAAGTCTGCAAAGAAGGAAGTTTAAAAAGAGTCCTTTCATTTAGGTCTCGGAATAAAAATAAAAATATACGGTAACAGCAGGTCACCACCCAGTCCAGTGGGATTATCGCCTTCAAGTCCTGAGACTATGGAACACGAGAAGGAGCAGAAAAAGTCGTAAAATGTTACCCTTTAGCTCCAAAAGATCATCCAGAGGTTGCAAACGAACGCGAAGTTTCGCTTCAGATGACGAAAAGATACAAAAACGTCTAAAATTTCTCCTCTGAGTTAAACAGTTTCGTCAGCACACGAACCGAGGCTGCGAAAGAGAAAATTATCATTCTCAGAAAACGAGAAGGTCCGAAAAAGACATAAAGTGGCATCTTCGGACTCAGAAAGATTACCTTCTGACTCGGAAGCATCATCTCCCGGTCATTGTCTTCGGAGTCATCGTCCGGATGATTCATAGTTAATTGCGTCTCATCGTCTAGGTCAGAGATCAAGAGTGGCAAGAGAAAGTTATCATCGTCAATTTAAAAAAAAGTATAAAAAAAGGGTTAAAATGTCATCTTCGAGCTCAGAATCGTCATGTTCGGGCTCAAGGTGTCCTCTTCAAACACAGAAGTACATTTTCCGGTTCAGAAGCGTCATTTCGGACCCGAAGGGTTATCTCATTCAGAGGTACAATCTTCGGAATCTTCTTCCTCGGAATCATCATCAAGTAATCATCTCTAGAGTTGTCATTCTTGGTGATTGTCTTTTAACCCACTGATGATTTCCTTGTGTCATACAGAGGCAGCAAAATCAGTAGAAATTTAAAAACGATGTATAGAGACTCAGATACTGTCAGAAGTGAGGCGCAGACACAGGAGAAGTAGAGGTAAAACTAATAATCATTGAGAGGGCAGGTACGTCTCAATCCATCCCTTTTCATTGGAATTAGTGGTCAGGCAAAAAAGGTATCGAATACCTTTCCTGTACCAAGATAAACCCTTCTGTGTCTGACAGAATGAATTGATAATGGGTATACAATACAAGTAATAAGTAGATAAATTAGACACATGGGCAACACTTTAGTATTTTTATTGAGGAAACGTTCTCGCCACGCTTGGCTTCATCAGTCCTATACAAAGAATGGCGAAGAGCAGAGGAGTTTTGGGGGTAAACCCGTCCCTCAGCCTGGAGTCCATGCAAAATTTGTCCACCATCCTTCAAGACCGGGCTGGCAAAATAAGAACTTAAGAAAGGAGGAACAGAGCAACGGCATACTGGCCTGGTCAAACTCACCCGCCCACGCCTACTCTTGTACTTGTCTAACTTTCTTTAAAGAAACACAAGGTTTTCGCTTCAATGACGGTACCAGGAGTTGTTCCATTCGTCCGAAATTCTATTACCAAACCATTCTTTCCTAAAAATCTCGTAAATCACCATATACGCTATCATCACAGTTCAAATCGTCCCCCCAATTTGCCTTCCATCTTCGACGGGTCGTTTCATTAGCGTTTCCTTTTAATAATAATAATAATAATAATAATAATAATAATAATATATATATATATATATTTTAAAAATATATATATTAAATATATATATATATTTTATATTTCATATTTATTTAAATATAAAATAAATATATATATATATTATTATATAAAATTTAAAAATATATATATATATATAATATAATATATATATATATATATATAT
Source organism: Cherax quadricarinatus (assembly GCF_026875155.1). Lineage (NCBI taxonomy): Eukaryota > Metazoa > Arthropoda > Malacostraca > Decapoda > Parastacidae > Cherax > Cherax quadricarinatus. The sequence continues at coordinate 41,368,794 of NC_069426.1, read as the reverse complement.
ATATATAATCATTCACCAAACTGCGGCAGGCCAGGACTCGACCCTACGAACCTTGTACCGCCTCCGAGACAGCACAATGTACGCATCACCTTACCACTCAGCCAGCAACCCTACAAAACCAAGCACACAGCACGGAGCTATGTGTTTGCCGTGGTCTAAGGACTTAGTGGCAGTGGTATCTCAAGGATTAATTTCAGCCTCATTTTTTTGAATACCCGCCTCAACAATTCAGTGATTTCATTGCTATATAGAGTGCTTGTTGAGGCGGTATTCACACAGGATGAGGCTGAAATTAACCCTTGATATATCACTGCACGAGTGTCCTCGGACCAAGGCAACACATAGTCCGTGCTGTGTGCTTGTTTTCTGTAGGATCGCTATTCTAGTGGTAAAGTGATGCTTTACATTGTGCTGTCACTGGGGGCGGACAAGGTTCATAAGGTGGGTCTTAGCCTGACGCATTTTGGGTAAATGATTTAAAATCACTTGTTTCGTTGATTTCAGATATATATATAATATTATTTTATATATATATATATTTATATTTTTATATATATAATATATTTTATATATTATTTATATATATATTTATATATATATATATATATTTTATGTTATATATAAAATATATATATATAATATATTATATTATATATATATGTCGTGCCGAATATGTAAAACTGGTCAATTAGCAAGAACTCATTTAAAATTAAGTCCTTTTAAAAAATTTTTTCTCATACGTTAAAGGTATATATTTTTCGTTAATGTTAATGTAAAAAAATTTAATTTTGCCCCAAAAAGAATCTTAGAAAACTTACCTAACCTTATTACACCCAAGAACAATTTATTTTAGCCTAACCCAACTAAATTATTTTAAATTTGTTTACCGAAATTTTTAATACTAAACAAACACAGTGATATATATTTTTCTCTTTAGGTTCGGAATGATTTTGGCGAAATTATTGCATACACAAATTTTCCCTTGTACTATATGTCAGAGGAACGTTGCTAATTAAGCCAAGATCGAAAATTTCTGCCTATTCGGCACGACAATATATTTATTATATATATATAATATTATATATTTTATATATATATATATATATATATATATATATATATATATATATATATATAAAATATATCATATATATATATATATATATATATATATTATATATATATATATATATATATATATATATATATATACATTAAATATATATATATTTATATATATATATATATATTATATAATATATATATATATATATTTTATAAATATATATTTTATATATATTTAATATATCGTCCCAAATATGTAAAACTGGTCAATTAGCAATAACTCATTTAAAATTAAATCCTTTCTGAAATTTTCTCTTAAACGTTTAAAGGTATATTTTTTTCGTTAATGTTAATGTAAAAAATTTTAATTTTGCACCAAAAGAATCTTAGAAAACTTACCTAACCTTATTATAACAAGAGCAATTTATTTTAGCCTAGCCCAACTAAATATATTTTAAATACGTTTTCAATAATTTAGTACTAAAAAAACACAATCAAATATATTTTTTTCGTTAGGCTCAGAATGATTTTGGCGAAATTATTGCATACACAAATTTTCATTTGTCCTATATGGCAAGATGAGCGTTGGTATTTAAGCCAAGATCGCAAGTTCTGCCTATTCGGCAGGACATACATATATATATATATATATATATATTTTATATATATATATATATATAATTTTATAAAATATATATATATATATTATATATATATAATATATATATTTATATATATTTATATTTATATATATATATATATATATATATATATATTTATGTATACTATATATATATATATATATATATATATATATATAATATATATATATATATATATTATATATAAAATTATATATATATATTTATATTTTATATATATATACATACGGTAGTAGGTTGGTAGACAGCAACCACCCAGGGAAGTACTACTGGTTTCTTGTTCTGTCTCATAAACACGCTAGATAACAGGGATATCTTGCTACTCCTACTTACACTTTGGTCACACTTCACAGACAGCACATGCAATATATTTCATACATTAGGTTTTTCTCCTTTTTCTAAATAGTCTTGTTCTTCTTTATTTCTTCTATTGTCCATGGGGATGTGGAAAAGAATCTTTCCTCCGTAAGCCATGCGTGTCGTATGAGGCGACTAAAATGCCGGGAGCAATGGGCTAGTAACCCCTTCTCCTGTAGACATTTACTAAAAAAGAGAAGAAGAAAATTTTTATAAAACTGGGATGCTTGAATGTGCGTGGATGTAGTGCGGATGACAAGAAACAGATGATTGCTGATGTTATGAATGAAAAGAAGTTGGATGTCCTGGCCCCAAGCGAAACAAAGCTGAAGGGGGTTTGGGGAGTTTCGGTGGGGGTGAAATAAATGGGATTAATCTGGAGTATCTGAGAGAGTTTTGAGCAAAGGAAGGGGGTAGCAGTTTAAAGTTGAAGGATCAGTTATGGAAGGAGAAAAGAGAATATGAATGTGTAAATTCAAGAATTATTTTGGGATTAAAGTAAAGGTTGGGTGCGAAAAGTGGGTCATAATAGCGTAGTATGCACCTGGAGAAGAGAGGATGTAGAGGGGGAGAGAGAGATTTTGGGAGATGTTAAATGAATGTATAGGAGCCTTTGAACCAAGTGAGAGAGTAAATTTTGATAGGGAACTGAATGCTTAAAGTAGGAGAAACCCTTTTAGAGAGGGTGTGGTGGTAAGTTTGGGGTGCCAGGTGTAAATGATAATGGAAGCCCTTTGATTGAATTTTTTTATAGAAAAGGGTTTAGTTATAGGTTTAAAACATGTTTTAAGAAAAAGAGGATAAATAAGTATACAAGTTTATGTATGGCGAAATGACAGTAGTTTATTGGATTATGTATTGGTAGATAAAAGATGTTGAGTAGACTTCAGGATGTACATGTTTATAGAGGGGCCACAGATATATCAGATCACTTTCTAGTTGTAGCTACACTGAGAGTAAAAAGGTAGATGGGATACAAGGAGAATAGAAGCATCAAGGGAAAAGAGGGGGTGAAGGTTTATAAACTAAAAGAGGAGGCAGTTAGGGGTAAGATATAAACAGCTATTGGAGGATAGATGGGCTAATGAGAGCATAGGCAATGGGGTCGAAAAAAGGTTGGGGTAGGTTTACAATGTAGTGTTGGAGTGTTCAGCAGAAGTTTGTGGTTAAGGAAGGTGGGTGCGGGAGGGAAGAGGACGATTGGTGGGGAAAGATGATGTAAAAAGAGTAGTAAAGGGAGAAAAAGTTAGCATATGAGAAGTTTTACAAAAATAGAAGTGGATGCAAGGAGGGAAGAGTACATGGAGAAAAAGAGAGGGGGTTAAAAGAGTGGTGAAGCAATGTAAAAGAGAGCAAATGAGAGAGTGGGTGAGATGTTATCAACAAATTTTGTTGAAAAAAAGAAAAAGTTTTTTGGGGTGAGATTAACAAGTTAAGGAAGCCCAGAGAACAAATGGAAATTTGTCAATTAAAAATAGGAGAGGAGAGTTATTAAATGGAGAGTTAGAGGTATTGGGAAGATGGAGGGAATATTTTGAGGAATTGTTAAATGTTGATGAAGATAGGGAAGCTGTGATATCGTGTATTAGGGCAAGGAGGAATAAAAATCTTGTAGGAGTGAGGAAGAGCCAGTTGTGAGTGTGGGGGAAGTTCGTGAGGCAGTAGGTAAATGAAAGGGGATAAGGCAGTCGGGATTGATGGGATTAAGATGAAATGTTAAAAGCAGGAGGGGGTATAGTTTTGGATTTGGTTGGTGCAATTATTTAATAAATGTATGGAAGAAGGTAAGGTAACCCGGATTTTGGGAGAGAGCATGCATAGTTCCTTTGTATAAAGGCAAAAGGGGGCAAAAGAGAGTGCAAAAATTATAGTGGGTAAGTTTGTTGAGTATACCTGGTAAAGTGTATGGTAGAGTTATTATTGAAAGAATTAAGAGTAAGACGGAGAATGGATGCGATGAACAAAGGCTTTTGAAAGTAGGGTGTGGGACCAGGTGTTTACAGTGAAACAATAAGTGAATGTATTTAGTAAGGCTAAGAGGTCTTTGTGGCATTTATGGATTTTGGAAAAGGGTTTTGACAGGGTGGTTTGGGGGGCAATGTGGCAGATGTTGCAGGTGTATGGTGTAGGAGGTAGGTTACTGAAAGCAGTGAAGAGTTTTAAAGGATAGTGAGGCTCAAGTTAGAGTATGTAGGAAAGAGGGAAATTATTTCCCCGTAAAAGTAGGCCTTAGAAAAAGGATGTGTAATGTCACCATGGTTGTTTAATATTTTATAGATGGGGTTGTAAGAGAAGTAAATGCGAGGGTCTTGGCAAGAGGCTGTGGAGGTTAATAAGATAAAGAATCAACATAAAGTGGGAGTTTCACAGTTGTTTTGCTGATGAAAATGTGCTCTTGGAGATTCAAAAGAAAGTTGCAGAGATTTGGGGTTTGAATTTGGAAAGGGTATGCAAAAGAGAAAATTTAAATGGATCAGAAAGAGTAAGGTTATGAGGGATACAAAAGATTGGGTGATGAAATATTGGATATCAGTTTGGAGGGAGAGAGTAATGGAGGAGGTGAATGTATTCAGATTTTGGGAGGGGGAAAGTGTCAGCGGATGGGTCTTGAAAGATGGGGTTTGAATATAGAATTGATGAGGGGAAAAAGGGTGAGGGGTTTTGCATTAGAGTTGTGGAGACAAAGAACTTTGTCCTTGGGGGGAAAAGAGAGGAATGTATTAGAGTATGTTTTACCAACGCTCTTATATGGGTGTGAAGCATGGGTATGAATGTTGCATTTGAGGTGAAGGGGGGAGGCAGGGAGATGTCATGTCTGAGGGAAATGTGTGGTGTGAAAATATGCGAGAATCAAAAGTTTGGAAGTTAGGAGGAGTGGGATTCCCAAAAACTGTTGTCAGAGGTGAGGAAGGGTTGTTGAGGGTGGTTCGGACACATCGGTGTAACTGAAATATCAACATAAATCATACTCAACATAAAATGAAACATTCGAAATCATCCTACTACCCGATAATAAAAGCTCAGCAATTCATACTATCACTGAAACTGAAGCATCAACAATCATGACACTTCATCACTAAAACTAAAACATCAACAATCATAAATACTCATCGATATAACTGAAGCATAAACAATCATCACAACATCAACTGAAACTGAAACAACAATCGTCACTACACATCATAAAAACTAAAAACAACAATCATCGCTACCATCACTGAACTGATATATCAAAAATCAACACTACACATCAGAGAAACTGAAACATCAAACCCACCACTACACATTATTGAAACTAAAACATAAACCCCCACCATACTTTCTGAAAACTGAAACATCAACAATCACCACTACTCACCAGTGAAACTGAAACATAACAATCACCACTAATATTCAGTGAAACTGAAACATCAACAATCATCACTACCATCACCGAAAATCAACAATCACCACTACCACATCGCTGAAACTCAGCAATCACATAAAAACACTGAAATTGAAACAAAACCCAATCACCACTAACATAAACTGAAACATTAAAACATCAACAATCACCATGCACATCACTGAACTGAAACATCAACAATCCCCACTACACATCACTAAAAACATAAAACGATCGCCCACTACACATCACTGAAACTTAAACATCAACAATCACCACTGCACATCACTGAAACTGAACATCAACAATCACCACAAACACATCACTAAACTATCAACTGTCACTCACATCACTAAAAATGAAACATCAAACAATCACCACTACACATCACTAAAAAATCAACAATACCGCTAAACATCACTAAAACATCAACAAATCGCCCACTACACATCACTGAAATTAAAACATCAACAATCCCACTATCATCACTAAAACATAAACATTCACCCTACCTCACTGAAACTTAACACCAACAATCATCACTGCACATCACTGAAATTGAAACATCAACAATCACCACTACACATCACTAAAACATCAACGATCGTCACTACACATCACTGAAACTGAAACATCAACAATCACCACTAACATCATACAGCATCAACAATCACCACTACACATCACTGAAACTGAAACATCAATAATCACCACTACACGTCACTGAAACATTAACAATCATCAATACACATCACTAAAACTAAAACATCAACAATCACCACTACTCAAGAAAGAAGAATTTAAGAATTCCATCATTGCTTAATTACTATCAAACTGCTTATTTATGTCTGCGATGTTATCTCTTGGTAATAGAATTTATCTCTGATTTTTTTCCTCTTGCTTCTTTAGACACTGTGATAAAGAAGTACTTTGACAATTTCGAAGAGAGTCTATTTCTCTACTTTTGCGAACTCGTATAAATGGCTTTGAAAAAGCGTCTCCGTAGACGCTTCGATCACATCGTCCCGGAACTGAGCCAGAGCGCTGTAGACATGTTAACGGATGGAACCCTGATAATTGCAACAATAGAAACTTACACATCAGTGTGCGTTATTTATGTTAATGATGATCTAGTTTTCGTGATTAAGAACTTTAAAAAGTAATGGCATTAAATCAAAGAGAGTTATTAATCTGCCTCTTTTGAAGTTTAGGCGTTTGAGGTTTTGGCTTTTTGTTCCCAACACTGCAATGCTCTCATACTACGCTGGACCAACATTTTTGACGTTTCTGGTCTTTTTATCCAGGTTTTCCCTGACAAAAAATTCTATTAAATGTTTTCCTCCAATTATCCCAAAAGTGTGGAAAACATCCATAGCTTGGGATTTGCCCACATCCTTAAAAATGGCAAATGTATGTTTTAATCAGGAGAAAAATTTTCTGTGTCTTATTGACTTTGGGTAGACGCAGCCTTTCGGGTAGCCTGTGCCGAGGTTCTTCAAGGCAAGAAAGAAGGGAGTTGAGGAGAGAAAAATAAGATATTCACGGTACGCACCTGAGCTCGTCGAAGGCTAACCTTGTTCAGCTGCCAGTGATATCTACAGTGTAGGATACATGGCGAATATACTCATAGGTTAGAGAAGAATGAGTAGCCTTTTGTATGAATGGTACATGAAAACCTAGCTTATTGATCCTGAACTGCGGCCTACCCTTTCATCAATTATATGTAAAATTGAGTGCTTTTTTAACAAGGCTCTCAAGAAGGAAAGGAGGAAGGTGTCTCCCGTCACTTACGTTCAATTAACCCCTCCAGGAAGGAGTGCAAAGAAGGAAGTAAAACGAGTCCCTTCATTTACGTCTCGGCCAAAAAATAAAAATAAGCGGTAACGTAGCAGATCACCATCGACTTCATTAGGATCATCTTCATCATCCAGTTTTGAGACTATGGATGGCAAGAGAACGTTTACCTTCTCTGACGACAAGAAGGCATAGAAATGGCGGAAAATTTCTCATTTGAATTCAATACCTCATTCAGTACACGAACGAGGCTTAGAAAAGAAGTATCGTTCTCAGATAAGGAAGGGCCCAAAACGGACGGAAATGCATGTCGAGTAAGAAATGGTGTCTCGGACTCAGAAAGGTTATCTTCGGACTAGAAGTGCCATTCACGTCATTGTCATCAGGTTCTCTACGTTATAAATTTAATTTAGTCTTTGTCGTCCAGGCCAGAGGTCTAATCGTCAAGGAAGTTATTGTTCTCAGATAATGAAACGGGAAAAAGAAACGGATTAAAATGTCACCATGAGTTTGAATTTCATCTTCCGGTCAGAATTTCAGCCCTTAGAAGTGTCATCTTCAAGTCAAAATGTCAAATGAAGTCATGTTCTCAAATTGCGGTCACTTCAAGCTTGAAAATGTCAGGCTCTGAAGTGTCATCTTCAAGCCTTGGGAAGTGTCAAGGGTTGAAGTGTCATCTTCAAACCTTGAATTGTCAGGCTCTGAAGTGGGATCTCGTTCAGAAGTGTCGCTTTTGGATTTATATCTTCAGAGCATTATCTACTATTCATGGTAATGGTCTCGTTATTATCCCAGAGTTTAAGGTTGGTTAAGAGAAAGTTGTTCTCAGAGGTTTAAAATTTGGGGAAAACGGCGAAGAATGGCACCTTCGGGTTATTACTCGATAAGATCGCGGTGTTGTCATTATCTTCGGGTCATCATACTGGGACTGTCATCGGAGTAAACTCCAGGGTATTCACGAGTATAGTCAACCATAGTATCTCCTTCAGGGTTTTTCTCCTGAGTTATCATTTTCGGAGTCGTCACCTCTGGGTTATCCTCGGAGTTATCATTCCGAGTCATCACCTCTGTAATCACTTCAGAGTGATTTCCGATTGGTAGGTGTTAAAACATCGGGAAGTCAAGCAACTAAGCAACTTCTACCACATTCTACCATCAGTTATCTTCCATTTATACATTATTTTTATCTTTAAATTTTTTTTCTTTCCATTGTAGATTTAATATTCCACCGTAAATCTACGTACATAGAAGTAGGAACACAGCAACAAGTGTATGACCCACTAAAAAATATTCCCAACCAATTTTTTACTGCAACCCAATTAATAATTTTGATAACCTTATTAACTTTATTTGGTTTCAAGTTGCACTTAAATCCAACTCCTCCCCCTCATGTATTATCCATAATAAATTGAAGCACCGAAAGTTTTAGCTTCAAATTTTCCTATAGAGAGATGTTCCTCTTATTAACTACCCTATTTTTTAAAAACCATTTCTTCTCTATATCTTTTTAAATCTAAACTTATCCAATCTGAATGAATTTTTTTGATTCCTTATATGAAATCCTCAGAAATTTATTTTATTCTTTATATATGTTTCATTTCCATTTATACAGATTAGTAATATCTTCTCTATTTTGTTCAGATAACTAAACATGTTAACGAAACACATTTATATTCAATAATTTTGAAAAAATTGTGCTAATAATTTAAAATTATTTTTATTTTAATAATAATAAAATTAATAATAATAATAATAATAAAAATAATAAATAATAATAATAATTATTTATTTTATTATTATTATTATTATTATTATTATTATTAATTTGGCAATGAGAGCAAATCTTCGCAGTTTGCGTACAGATGATCGAGCCTCCTCCTTTCCGTGAGTGTTAAATTGTCCTGAAGTAGGTTCTCTTCGACGCTACTACCAGCACCACCACTATTACCACAACAATCATCACAACTACTATCTCCTTAGCCACCATCTCCTTCTTGCTGGTTTAGTCAGGTCGATATTATTATTGTTGCCGCGCTAAAACAATCACGGACATACCTTTTCTCAAGGTCCAAAATCACTAGACAAACTTTAAGTAAGAGTACCTGAGATGACCTAACCTAACTTAATCTAACTTTACTTAATCAAGAGTAACTTGATTTAACCTGACTTGACAGAACCTTGGTTACCTGTCATCACTACTTTAAAACTATCATCACTACTCATCACTCAAATTACAACTTCAACATCAACAGTCATCACTGTTCTTCAGTGAATCTTTAACTGCAACACACACAATTAATACTACTCAGTGAACAAACTGCAACTGGAATGTCATTAGTAATAATCACCACTCATGACTCAAACTGCAACTACAACCTCGCTGAAAATGAATCATCAGGCTCTGATCCACCAGGAGGCCTGGTCACAGACCGGCCGCGGGGGCGTTGACCCCCGGAACTCTCTCCAGGTAAACTCCAGGTAAACTATTGATCATTTACACTGTAACATCAAAAGCCATCCTCTTTTCTCAACACTGAAACTGCAACATCAGCAATTTGCAGTATCTCTTCCATAGTTCTTCATAAAACTCGAATCAACACATGACTCGAGTTTCACAAAGTACACATGGATACAACCTTCATGGCCTGGCCGGTTAAACTAGGTCACTTGCTACATCGAGGCTCAGTTCATCCATGATTACTTAATTAATAGTTAACTGCTTATTTCTGTTAATGAGGTTACCTGTGTTGAGAGTCGAGTAGGAAGTACTCTGTTTTTTTATATTTTCCTTAATAGTCCTGCGAACTCTTACAAATGGTCATTAAAAGGCGTCTTCGTAATTAATTCGATCACACTGTCCCAGAACTCGGCCGAAGTGCTGTAGAAATACTGACTGATGGAGCCCTGATAACTGAAGTCGTGGACACGGGGTCATCAGTGTGTTAGATTTATGTTAATGATGATTTGTCTTTCGTAATTAAGAACTTGAAAAAGAAATTTCATGTTGTCAGGGAGAGCTTGTATGTCTGGCGACTTTAGAAAATCGATGGAGTTTTGAGGTTGATAGGCGTTTGCTTACCTGCAAAGTAAATGCTCACATACTATGCTGGAATAACATTAGAAATGTTTATCAAATAAAATAAATATACTGACAGGAACACGCTATTAAGGATCTTTCTTCAGTTATGCGTAGCAGTGGACGAAGTCCATAGCATGGGATATGCCCACAATTCACTGAAAGTCGAAAATGTATGCCTTAATTAAGAAGAAATTATTCTTCGTGTAATTGACTTTGGGTAGCTGCAGCCTTTCGGGAGGCCTGTACCATGGCTTTTCAGGCGAAGAAAGAAAAATATCGAGGAGAGAAAAAGAAGATTCAAGCGGTACGCACCTGAGCTGGTTGAAGGCAAACCTTGCTCTCCTGCCAGTGACATCTACAGTGTAGGATTTATTGCGAATAAACTCATAGACAAGAAAAGAATGAAAGGCGTTCTCAAGGAATGGTATTAAAAAACCTAACGTGTAGATCCTACGTAGCGGCCTACTCTCTCATCAATTATTTGTAAAACTGAGTGTTTTTTAAACAAAACAATTAAGAAAGAAAGAAGATAGGTGTCTCCCGTCACCTATGTTCATTTAACTCCACCAAGGTCTGCAAAGAAGGAAGTAAAACGAGTCCTTTCATTTAGGTCTCGGAATAAAAATAAAAATAAACGGTAACGTAGCAGGTCACCACCGAGTCCAGTGGGATCATCTTCACCTTCAAGTCCTGAGACTATGGAACAAGAGAAGGAGCAGAAACGTCGTAAGATGTTACCCTTTAGCTCCAAAAGACCATCCAGAGGTTGCAAACGAACGCGAAGTTTCGCTTCAGATGACGAAAAGGTGAAAAAACGTCGTAAAATTTCTCCTCTGAGTTAAACAGTTTCGTTCAGCACACGAACCGAGGCTGCGAAGAGAAAATTATCATTCTCAGATAACGAGAAGGTCCGAAAAAGACATAAAGTGTCATCTTCGGACTCAGAAAGATTACCTTCTGACTCGGAAGCATCATCTCCCGGGTCATTGTCTTCAGAGTCATCGTCCGATGATTCATAGTTAATTGCGTCTCTATCGTCTAGGTCAGAGATCAAGAGTGGCAAGAGAAAGTTATCATCGTCAGATAATAAAAAGTATAAAAAAAGGCTTAAAGTGTCATCTTCGAGCTCAGAATCGTCATGTTCGGACTCAGAGGTGTCCTCTTCAAACACAGAAGTAACATTTTCCGGTTCAGAAGCGTCATGTTCGGACTCAGAAGGGTTATCTCATTCAGAGGTACAATCTTCGGAATCTTCTTCCTCGGAATCATCATCATAGTAATCATCTCTAGAGTTGTCATTCTTGGATGATTGTCTTTTAACACACTGATGATTTACCTTGTGTACGTACGAGCCACAGCCCGGCTGATCCGGCACTGACTTTAGGTATCTGTCCAGCTCTCTCTTGAAGGCAGCCAGGGGTTTATTGGCAATTCCCCTAATGCTTGATGGGAGGCTGTTAAACAGTTTTGGGCCCCGGACACTTATGGTGTTTTCCCTTAGTGTACCAATGGCGCCCCTACTTTTTATTGGGGGCATTTTGCATCGCCTGCCCAGTCTTTTATTTTCCTAGGGAGTGATTTCTGTGTGCAGATTTGGGACCATTCCTTCCAAGATTTTCCAAGTGTAGATTATGATATATCTCTCCCTCCTGCGTTCCAACGAGTACAAGTCAAGTGCTTCCAAGCGTTCCCAGTAGTTAAGGTGCTTGACAGAACTTATACGTGCAGTAAAGGATCTCTGTACACTCTCTAGATCTCCGATTTCACCAGTTTCTGCTAATGTATGTCTGATGGGCATAGTTATCGGCTATGACGACTTAACTGGACCAAGGCCTGTAGATTCCTTGACTCCAAGGTGTTTGTAGTTGAGTATAATGCCACTAACTATGTTGTCAGGTTATAGTTATTTTACTACAAAATTTTACTGGTCTTACGAAATAGACACTAAACATTTTAGTTAATAAAATAATAATAATAATAGTAATAATAATAATAATAATAATAATAATAATAATAATAATAACAATAATAATAATAATAATAACAACAGCAACAACACGAACTGATAAAAAAATCGTAATAGCACAAAGGCTGAATTTAAGAATTCCATGATTACTTAATTAATAGTTAACTGCTTATTTCCGTTAATGAGGTTACCTGTGTTGAGAGTTGAGTTTATCCAAGAACAGGAAATACTGCATTTTTTATATTTTCTTTAATAGTCCTCCGAACTCTTGCTAATGGTCAATAAAAGGCGTGTCCGTAATTAATTCGTTCACACTGTCCCAGAACTGTACCCAAGTGCTGTAGAAATACTGACTGATGGAGCACTGTTAATTGAAGTAGTGGAAACCGCGACATCAGTGTGCAAGATTTATGTTAATGATGATTTGTCTTTCGTGATTAAGAACATAAGAAAGGAATGGCATCTTCTTAGGGAGAGCTCATACCTCTGGCGCCTTTAGAACGTTCCTGGAGTTATGAGGTTAATAGGCGTTTGCTTATCAGCAATGCAGATGCTCTCCTACTACGCTGGAATAACATTACGAAGGTTTATCATGGAAAATCCATATGCTGATAGAAACACGCTATTAAACATCTTTCTTCAGTTGTGCAAGGCAGTGGAAGAAGTCCATAGCATGGGTTTTGCCCACAATTCACTGAAAGTCCGAAATATTTGTCTTAATGAAGAACATTTTCTGCGTCTTATTGACTTCGGGTAGACGCAGCATCTCGGGACTCCGGTGCCGAAGTTTTTCAAGAGAAGATACAAAAGAGTTGAGTAGAGAAAAGAAAGATATTAGCGGTACGCACCTGAGCTGGTTGAAGGCAAACCTTGCTCTCCTGCCAGTGACATCTACAGTGTAGGATTTATTGCGAATAAACTCATAAACAAGAAAAGAATGAGAGGCGTTCTCAAGGAATGGTATGAAAAAACCTAGCTTGTAGATCCTACGTAGCGGCCTACTCTCTCATCAATTATTTGTAAAACTGAGTGTTTTTTAAACAAAACAATCAATCAAGAAAGAAGGTAGGTGTCTCCCGTCACCTATGTTCATTTAACTCCACCAAGGTCTGCAAAGAAGGAAGTAAAACGAGTCCTTTCATTTAGGTCTCGGAATAAAAATAAAAATAAACGGTAACGTAGCAGGTCACCACCGAGTCCAGTGGGATCATCGCCTTCAAGTCCTGAGACTATGGAACACGAGAAGGAGCAGAAACGTCGTAAGATGTTACCCTTTAGCTCCAAAAGATCATCCAGAGGTTGCAAACGAACGCGAAGTTTCGCTTCAGATGACGAAAAGATGCAAAAACGTCGTAAAATTTCTCCTCTGAGTTAAACAGTTTCGTTCAGCACACGAACCGAGGCTGCGAAGAGAAAATTATCATTCTCAGATAACGAGAAGGTCCGAAAAAGACATAAAGTGTCATCTTCGGACTCAGAAAGATTACCTTCTGACTCGGAAGCATCATCTCCCGGGTCATTGTCTTCGGAGTCATCGTCCGATGATTCATAGTTAATTGCGTCTCTATCGTCTAGGTCAGAGATCAAGAGTGGCAAGAGAAAGTTATCATCGTCAGATAATAAAAAGTATAAAAAAAGGCTTAAAGTGTCATCTTCGAGCTCAGAATCGTCATGTTCGGACTCAGAGGTGTCCTCTTCAAACACAGAAGTAACATTTTCCGGTTCAGAAGCGTCATGTTCGGACTCAGAAGGGTTATCTCATTCAGAGGTACAATCTTCGGAATCTTCTTCCTCGGAATCATCATCAGAGTAATCATCTCTAGAGTTGTCATTCTTGGATGATTGTCTTTTAACACACTGATGATTTACCTTGTGTCATACAGAGGCAGCAAAATCAGTAGAAATTTAAAAACGATGTATGGAGACTCAGATACTGTCAGAAGTGAGGCGCAGACACAGGAGAAGTAGAGGTAAAACTATAATCATTGAGAGGGCAGGTACGTCTCAAATCCATCCCTTTTCACTTGGAATTAGTGGTCAGGCAAAAAGGTTATCGAATACCTTTCCTGTACCAAGATACCGTTCTGTGTCTGACAGAATGAATATGATAATGGTATACAATACAAGTAATAAGTAGATAAATTAGACACATGGGCAACACTTGAGTATTTTTATTGAGGAAACGTCTCGCCACGCATTGGCTTCATCAGTCCTATACAAAGAATGGCGAAGAGCAGAAGGAGTTGGAGGTAACCAGTCCCTCAGCCTGGAGTCGATGCAATTAGTCCACCATCCTTTCAAGACCGGGCTGGCAAAATAAGAACTTAAGAAAGGAGGAACAGAGCAACAGGCATACTGGCCTGGTCAAACTCACCCACCCACGCCTACTCTTGTACTTGTCTAACTTACTTTTAAAGAAACACAAGGTTTTCGCTTCAATGACGGTACTCAGGAGTTTGTTCCATTCGTCCGAAATTCTATTACCAAACCATTCTTTCCTAAACTTTCGTAAATCACCATATAGGCTATCATCACAGTTCAAATCGTCACCCAATTTGCCTTCCAACTTCGACGGGGTCGTTTCATTAGCGTTTACTTTTAATAATAATAATAATAATATTATGATAATATATATATATATATATATATATATATATATATATATATATTTATAGATATATATATATATATATATATTTATATATATTTATATATATATATATTTATATTTATATATAGTTTTTTTTATTATACATGGCCAATTCCCTCCACAAGGCAGGGTGCACGGAAAAAAGTAAAACTTTCACCATCATTCACTCCATCACCTGTCTTGCCAGAAGGGTGCTTGTCACTACAGTTTTTAAAAACTGCAAACTTTAAAACCTCCTTCAGAGTGCAGGCACTGTTTACTTCCCTTCTCCAGACTCAAAGTCGGCCTGACGGTTTCCCTGAATCCCTTCATAAATGGTACTTTGCTCACACTCCACAGACGTCAAAGTATTAAAAACCTTTTGTATCCATTCACTCCTATCAAACACGCTCACGCATTGCCTGCGGAAGTCCAAGCCCCTCGCACACAACCTCCTTTACCGCCCTCCCACAAAACCCTTCCTAGGCCGACCCTACCCCGCTTCCTTCACTACAGATGATTACACTCTTGAAGTTCATTCTGTTCCGTCCATTCTATCTACATGTACGAAACCACCTCAACAACACTTCTAGCCCTCTGGACAACAGTTTTGTAAGCCCGACACCTCTCCTTAACTTTCCAACTAAGAAATTCCTGCATTTATATTCACACCACACATTGCCTCAGTACATCGGACTTCTCCACTGCCTCAGCCTTTCCTTCGCTGCAACATTCATCACCCACGCTTAACACCCATATAAGAGCGTTGGTAAATCTTACTCTCATACATTCCCCTCTTTGCTCCACAAGGACATAGTTCTTTGGTCTCCCAGACTCCTAAGTGCACCACTCACTCTTTTTCCCCTCATCAATTATATGATCCACCCATCTTTCTTGACCCATCCGCTGACACGTCCACTCCCAAATATCTGAATACGTTCTCCTTCTCCATACTCTCTCCCTCCAATCTGATTATTTCAATCTTTCATCCACCGAATCTTTTTGTTATCCTCATAACCTTACTCTTTACTGTATTACCTTTAATTTTTCGTCTTTGCACACCCTACCAAATTCATTCCACCAATCTCTGCAAAGTCTCTTCGAATCTCCATGACGCACAGTGTCTCAGCAAAGAGCAGCTGTGACAACTCCCATTTTGTGATGTGATTTCTTTATTCTTTTAAACTCCACGCCTCTTGCCAAGACCCTCGCATTTACTTCTCTTACACCCCATCTATAAATATATTAACAACCACGGTGGACATCACACATCCTTGTCTAAGGCTACATTTACTGGGAAAAAATTTCCCTCTTTCCTACATCACTCTAACTTGAGCCTCACTATCCTAGTAAAAACTCTTCACTGCTTTCAGTAACCTACTCCTACACCCAATACACTTGCAACATCTGCCACCATTGCCCCCTATCACCCTGTCATTACGCCTTTTCCAAATCCTTAAATGCCACAATGGACCTCTTTAGCCTTATCTAAATACTGTTCACTTATATGTTTCACTGTAAACACCTGGGTCCACACCTCCCCCTACCTTTCCTAAAAGCCTCCTTGTTCATCTGCTTCCTATTCTCCGTCTTACTCTTACTTCTCTTCAATTATAACTCTACCATACACCTTACCAGGTCACAACTCATACAGACTTATCCCCATATAATTTTTGCACTCTCTTTTATCCCCTTTGCCTTTATACAAAGGAAACTATGCATGCTCTCTGCCAATACCTAGGTACCTTACCTCTTCCATAAATTATTAAATAATTTCCACCAACCACTCAAAACTATATCCCACTGCTTTTATCATTTCTTATCTTTTATCCCACATCCCGGTGCCTTACCCCCTTCTTTTTACCTACTGCCTCACGAACTTTCCCCACACTCACAACTGGCTCTTCCTCACTCCTTACAAGATTTATTCCTCCTTGCCCTATACACGAAACTCACAGCTTCCCTATCTTCATCATACATTAAACAATTCCTCAAAAATTTTTCTCCCATTTCCCAATACCTCTAAACTTTCCCCCCTTTTTTCCATTTAATAACTCTCCTCTCCTATAACTTTTAACTGACAATCCATTTTTTTTTTTTTTCGTTCTCTAGGCTTTTCTTAACTTGTTAATCTCACTCAATACTTTTTCTTATTTTCACATAATTGTTGATAAAATTCTCACCCACTCTCTCTTTTGCTCTCTTTTTACTTTGCTTCACCACTCTCTTAACCTTCTCTCTTTTTCTACATTATACTTCCCTCATTGCATCCACTTCTACTTTGTAAAAATTTCATATGCTAACTTTTCTCCTTATACTCTCTTTAACATCATCATTCCACCAATCGCTCCTCTTCCCTCCTTGCACCCACTTTCTGTAACCACAAACTTCTATGTACACTCTAACTCTACATTTTTAAAGCTAGCCCTACCTTCTTCGACCCATTGCCTATGCTTATCAATTAGCCCATCTATCTCCCCCCAATAGCTGTTTATATCTTACCCATACTGCCAGCAGGCCAGGACTCGACCCTAGAACCTTGTACGACTCCGAGACAGCACAATGTACGGCTTCACTACCTCTCAGCCAGCAATCCTACAAAAAAACCAAGGCACACAGCACGGAGCTATGTGTTTGCCGTGGTCAAGGACACTAGTGGCAGTGGTATCTAAGAATTATATTTCGCCTCCATGTTTTATGAAATACCCGCCTCAACAATCAGAGATTTCATTGCTATATAGAGTGCTTGTTGAGGCGGGTATTCACCAGGATGAGGCTGTATTAATCCTTGATATATCACTGCCACGAGTGTCCTCGGGGACCAAGGCAAAACACATAAGCTCCGTGCTGTGTGCTAGTTTTTTTGTTAGGTCGCTATTCTAGTGGTAAAGTGATGCTTACATTGTGCTGTCACTGGAGGCGGCACAAGTTCATAAGGTCAGGGTCTTCAGGCCTGACGCAGTTGGGTAAATGATTTAAAAATCACTTGTTTCGTGATTTTCGGATATATATATATAGATATATATATATATTTATTTATATATAATATATATATATATATATATATTTTTTTTTTCAATTTATATATATATATATATATAACATATATATATATATATTATAATATTATATATATATTATTATAATATATATATATATCTATATTTATATCTCGTGTTGGCCTTCCTGCTCATGTCAATTCGGTCCCTCCTGTTCTTTCATGGGCCTCTTCTTCTGTCAGGGTTCCCCCGGCTCTGTCATGGGTCCTCCTGTTATGTCATGGGTCCCCCTGCCTGCTCGAGCAGGCTTGATATGCTAATCTAATTAATATAAATAATAATAATTTTTAGTTGCGAATGTAAATCGTTAGTCATAGCGTATGGATGATCAATCCTTTATACATATACACACACGCACACACTGCGACCAGCCGGGGAACTGAACCCGAGCCGTCTAGGTAGCCTCCTGGGAAGATAACTAAACTAGACCATGAAGATCTCTATTATCATCATGAAGATTACGAAGGTTCGATACCGTGACTGGAACAATAACAAATAGCTTTATGACGACGTTTCGGCCCGACTCGGACCGAAACGTCGTCATATAGATTCTTTTTCCTATGTGTAGGTTATTTGTATATTATTACCATGATTGTTACTACTACTAATGTTACCACGACTAGTAGTCGTGGTAACATTAGTAATAGTAGTAGTAACATAACTACTGTTACTACAACATCTAATCTACACTGCTACCTCCACGACTTCCAATCACTGACTTCTCACAACCCTATCACTCCCACCACTACTAATGACCTCAGAATTCCACTTCTAACTATCGTCCACTTACTCTTGTTATCTACCTCACTACTACTTGTTATCACCAACTATCACTACTACTACCACTCAGAACAACTAGACCAATTTGCTGTATCACCATATTTTAAAATATACATATACTCATTTACGCAGTCATACACACTTATACATGCTTATACACAGTTATACACACTTATACAGTCCCTAGGACTGAATCCATATGCCTACTATTAGTGCATTCCCTTAATAATAATAATAATAATAATAATAATAATAATAATAATAATAATAATAATAATACCCAATAAATGTTTCCTTACAGCACAGCAGACGAAAGTAAGAATTCCATGATAACTTAATAATTACTTATGTGTATACATGTGGTAACCTCTGTTGATAGTCGAGTTTATCTGTGAATGCTTTCCTTCTTGCTTCAGTAATTTGGAAGAGTCATTTCTCGTATTTGTTATTTACTAAAGACTATTGCGAACTCCAGTAAATGGCCAAGAATACGCGTATCCGTAGACGTTTTGATTGCACCGTCCCAGAACTGGGCGAAAGTGCTGTAGACATACTGACTGATGGAGCCACGAGAACTGAAACAATAATAACCTTCACGTCAGTATGCAATGTTTATCTTAATGGTGAAATGGCTTTCGTGATTAAAAGGTTCTATAAGAAGTGGTAAGTCGTCAAAGAGAGTTATTACGTCTGTCGCTTTTAGAAAGTTGCTGGAGTTATGAGGCTGATAGGCGTTTGTTTACCAGCAACGCAGATGCTCTCCTACTACGCTGGACCAACATTACGAATGGTTATCAAGTAATATCCAGGTCCTGACAAGGATACTCTATTAGACGTCTTTCTCCAATTGTGCAAAGCAGTGGAAGAGATTCATAGCATGGGCTTTGCACACAATTCATTAAAAATAGAGAATGTTTGTCTAGATTAAGAAAAAAATATTCTGCGTCTTATTGACTTTGGATAGACGCTGCATCTCGGGACGCCGGTGCCGAGGTTTTTCAAGCGAAGAAAGAAAGGGGTTGAAGAGAGGAAAAAAAGATATTAACGTTACGCACCTGAGCTTATTGAAGGCTAACCTTGCTCAGCTGCCAGTGATATCTACAGTGTAGGTTATATTGCGAATGAACTCATTGATAAGAGAAGAATGAAAGGCGTTCTCTACTATTGGTACAGATAAACCTAAAGACTCAGTCCTGAGCGCCGGCCTACTCTTTCATCAATTATATGTAAAACTGAGTGTTTTTTAAACAAGGCTATCGAGAAGAAAAGAAGAAAGGTGTCTCCAGTGAACTGCGTTCATTTAACGCCTCCAGAAGCGTGTGTACAGAAGGATACAAAACGAGTTTCTTCATTTGGACCAAAAAATAAAAATAAGCGGTAACGTAGCAGATCACCACCGAGTTCAGTAGGATCATCTTCGTCATCCAGTTCTGAGACCATGGGTGACATGAGAAAGTTTTCTTTCTCGGAAGACTAGAAGGCGCCGAAAAGTCGTAAGATGTTACCTTTAAGCTCCAGAAGATCATCCAGGGCTTGCAAACAAATGCGATGTTTTGCTTATGAGGATGAAATGGTGCAGAAACGTCGTAAACTTTCTCCTTCGAGTTAAATAGGTTCATCTTCGGATTCAGAATGGCCTTTATCCTCGAAGTCTCTATCGTCCAGCCCAGAGATCAAGGCTGTCAAGAGAACGTTTTCCTTCTCAGATGATTAAAATGTGCGAAAACGGCGTAAAATGCTACCTTCGGGGTGGTCACCTGTGAAGTCGTCACCTTTGGGATCATCGGACCCACCACATCTGGGGTCATCTCCGGAGTCATCATCTTCGGAGTCATCACTTCTATGGTCTTCATCAGAGTCACCACTTCTGGTGTCATCTCCCGAGTTATCTTCAGAGTCATCATCTCTGGAGTCAACTTTGGAGTCATCATCTCTGGGGTCATCTTCCTCGGATGATTGTCTTACAACAAACTGATGACTTAAGTTCTTTTGCAGGTATTAGTAGATATATGAATTGATAGATAGTTTTATATATATATAATATATATATATATATATATATATATATATAATATTATATATATATATATATATATATATAATATATATATAATATATATATAAATATTATATCAGCTGGCTACAGCAAAAATTTTTTGTTTGGCTAGCGTGAAATTCCCTCATCAGAGGGTGTTCAGCAGGGTGATCCACTTACTCCTCTTCTGCTTGGCAGTAAGAGAACTAACTTCCAGCCAATGCAGCGAGCTCAACATTTAGTACCTGGATGATGGCACTCTGGCAGGTACTGAAGAGTCCCTGTTAGAGGACCTACAACTGGTGAAGACATCCTCAATTCCTCCAGGTGTGAAATCACCGCAACGAGCCAGGAAATAATCAGTGTTGTGCAAACAATCCTCTCGGAAGTCTCTACTACCACTCCATACAACAACACCCTCTTGGGAGCACCGCTGGGTCACCATGCCATCGACACTGTCCTCAAGGACAAATTGAATGACCTGAAGAGAAGGGAGGAGAGAATAAGAGATCTTGATGCCCATGATGCCCTGTATCTCCTCACAAGGTGTCTTACTATGCCAAGATTCACTTACTTCCTGAGGTGCGCACCCTCTTTTGACAACCCAACACTCGACGAATATAATGCTCACCTGAGATCAACCTTTAAGAAAGCACTGAATCTGTCACTAGAGGATCGGCAATGGGATCAGGCAACCCTCAAGATTGTCCCTGAATGTTTGAGAGACGCAGTAGGAGCTCAAGACCCAAGGTTCACTGACGCAACCATGCGGTGGGACACCCTTGCAGACTCCTCCAGCTCCTCCCAAAGAGCACAAACAGTTCCACTAGGACAAACCGATAATGGAAAAAATCGCCAACAAGAATGCTCACCAACGCTTTAGGAAAGGACAAGTTCATCTCCTAGTGGTGAAAGGCACCACACTCAGAAGATTTCCTTCTAGCTGTTCCCAACTCCTCCCTGGGCTCTCGACTAGACCCACAGGCCATTAGGGTTGGTGTTGCTCTTCACCAGCCACCCCCATCCTCACCGAACATAGGTGTATATGAGGCAGGAACTCTGATTGTACAGTAGGCCGTATTAATTCGGACATCATGGTCTTGTGTTAACACTCAAAGGGAATTATGCCAGTTCATGAGGAGGTCAGTGACACCATAAAGAAAGCCCTCGCTACTACACATTACCCTCAGCCTAGGGGGGGGGGCAAAGGGGAACCCCAAGTGCAGAGGTCTGCCGGAAAGTCAAAGCGTCCTGATGGAGCCACTATGCTACTCTGGAAGGATGGAAAGCAGATTGCCTGGGACTACACCTGTGCTGCCACAATTGCAGACACCTAACTATCCATACACCATAGGTTGAAGGGGTGGAGCTGCCACCACAGGGAGACCACATAGGGGGGTAAGACCATAAAATATTAAGACCTTCCCCCTTGCTATAACTTCATTCCAATAGGGTCGGAGACCCTTGGAGCATGGGGCAAGTGTGCTCTAAAGTTCCTCAAAGAGCTGGGTGAAAAACTTACCATAGAAACCAAGGACCACAGTGGAGCCGGATTTCTCTTTCAGAGACTCAGTGTTGCGATCCAGGGGGTAAATGCCTTCAGCATTCTGGGCACACGGCAAACTGCCGGGGAGCTGGACGAAGTATTTGAGATGTAGCTCTGAGTAGTTATCTATGTTGTTTTACTCTTTATTGTGTTTTTTTTCAGTGTATTTTGTCAATGAATTTTGTCTTTAAATAAAATTTATATTAAATATAGGAAGTGTAAGGAGAAAATTTTCAAGCAGCTTCGGGGAGAACTTTGGAGTTGTTCCCTGAAGACAAGTTTATACTTTACTCTGAGAAGAGGTCCCCCAGGAACAGTTTCTAAGGTGGTACTTTCATCCCTACACACACACACACACACACACACACAACACACACACCCAGCACACCACACCCACACACACACACACACACACACACACACACACAAACAAACACACACAAATATAATATATATAAATATATATATATAATATAATATATATATATATAAAATATATATATATAACAAATAAATAACTATAAAAAGTATAATATATATATATATAAGAAATAGTAAAGGGGACAAAAGAGAGTGCAAAAAGTTAAAGGGGATAAATCAGATAGAGTTACCTGTAAAGTGTATGGTAGAGTTATTATTGAAAGAATTAAAAATAAGACTGAAATAGGATAAGCAGATTAACAAGGAGGCTTTAGGAAAGGTAGGAGGGGTTGTGGACCAGGTGTTTACAGTGAAATCAATAAGTGAACAGTATTTAGATAATGCTAAAGGGTCCTTGTGGCATTTATGATTTGGAAAAGGCGTATGACAGGGTTGATAGGGGGGAAATTGTGGCAGATGATTGGCAGTGATAAGGTGTAGGGAGGTAGTTACTGAAAGCAGTGAAGAAGTTTTTAACGAGCTATGAGGCTCAAATTAGAGAGTACAAAGGAAAGAGTGAAATTATTTCCCCGAAAAAGTACCTAGACAGGGGATGTGTGATGTCACCATAGGTGTTTAAATATATTTATTATATGGGGTTGTAAGAGAAATTAAATGCGAGGGTCCTTGACACGAGTCGGTGGAGTTAAAAGAAAAGAATCACACATAAATGGGAGTTCTCACAGTTGCTTCTTTGCTGATAACACTGTGCACTTGGGAGATTCTGAAGAGAAGTTGCAGAGATGGTTGGATAGAATTTTGGTAGGGTGTGCAAAAGAGGAAAAAAAAATTTTTATTTTTGTTTGGAAATTGAATACAGAAAGATTAAGGTTATGAGGATAACAAAAATATTAGGTGATGAAAGATTGATATCAGATTGGGAGAGAGAATTAGAGGTGAATGTATTCAGATATTTTGTAGTGGACGTTCAGCGGAAGGGACTATGAAGTTTGAGTGTAAATCATAGAATTGATGAGGGGAAAAGGGTGAGTGGTGCACTTAGGAGATCTGTTTGATACAAAGAACATTGTCCTTGAGGCAAAGATGGGAATGTAAGAGAGTAAAGTTTACGCAATGCCTTATATGGGTGAGAACGCATGGTGATTACTTTTGTCAGCGAGGAGAGGCTGGCGGCAGTGGAATGTCAAGACTTAGGGCTAATGTGTGAGTGAATATAAAGCAGAGAATTCGTATTTGGAAGTTAGGAGGAGGTGCGGATTACCAAAACTGTTTGTTCCAGCTGGCTGAGGAAGGGTTGTTTAGAGGTGGTTTCCGGACTGTAGACATGCATGGGAGGAAACAGAATGACGTTCAACTAGAAAAGGTTGGAGGGAGGGGGTAAAGGTAGGATTTGTGTGCGAGGGGCTTGGCTTCCAGCAGGCGGTGCGTGAGCGTGTTTGATAGGAAGTGACTGAGACGAATGGTTTTTAATACTTGACGTGCTGTTGGAGTGTGAGCCATATGTACATTTATGAAGGGTCATGGAAACCGCAGGCCGACTTGAGTCCTGGAGATGGTAAGTACATGTCTGCAACTCAGAATGAGGGTGTGTTAAAGTTGCAGTGTAAAAACTGTAGTGTAAAGCACCCTCTGGCAGGAACAATGAAAGGAGTGAAGAGGAGAAAGTTTTTCTTTTTCGACCACCTTAGCCTTGGTGGGAATCGGTCCAGTGTGATGAATAAAATAAATAAATATTATATAAATATACTCCCACTTGCAACCCAAATTCAGCCTGCGCCATCTCCCGATCGAGTTTTGTCCTCTATATCAATAATACAAAGATTTCCCCCCACCAATCAATACTACTCCAAAATTATTCCTGGTCTACTTCTTTGGATCAAGTTTTTCTCGATAATACCAAAAACACCACTTCCTCGAATCATGTTTTTTGGATTCCGCCCCTCTGGGGGTACGCACTCAAAAGACTCCCTCTAGCATCCCAAATTCCCGCTCCATCTCCTTAGATCAAGTTTTTTCTCGATAAACCAAGACGCACCATCTCCTTGGATCAAGTTTTTTGATTTTATCCCCTCTGGGGTGTAAGCATTCAAATGAACTACTCCTATGGTGCATGGTACATTCTCTACTACAGGTCTAAACAAGTGTGACGTCACCCCACCTGTATTTACTCGGGGCGGTCAGTGACGTCACTTGACATAGGGGGAAGATCGACAAGATTTCAGCCGTATTTGTGAGGTCATCACGTGACTTCACTGACCGCCGAGTAAACACAGTTGGGGTGAAGTCACACTTGTTAGAACTGCTGAAGTAAGCTAAAGTACCATCCCCATAGAGGGGTTCATTAATGCTTACCCCCTAGAGGGGAAAATCCCAAAAACTTGATCCAAGGATATGGAGTCCTATGTGTATTATCGAGAACAAACATGATCTAAGGAGATGGAGCAGGGAATTTGGTGATGCAAGAGTGGAGCCATTTTGAGAGCTGCCCCAGAGGGGGGAATCCAAAAAACATGATTCGAGAAGTGTGAGTCTTGTATTAATCGAGAAAAACTTGATCCAAGAAGTAGAGCAGTAATATTTGGGGTAGAAGAGGACTGGTGGGGGAAACATTGTACTATTGATATCGAAAA
Organism: Cherax quadricarinatus; assembly: GCF_026875155.1. Taxonomy (NCBI): domain Eukaryota; kingdom Metazoa; phylum Arthropoda; class Malacostraca; order Decapoda; family Parastacidae; genus Cherax; species Cherax quadricarinatus. The sequence goes on along the minus strand of NC_069426.1, from coordinate 41,343,426 downwards.
AGCTCGATCCGAGGAGATGGATGCAGGAATTTGGATTCCAGTGACCTGACGCCTAGGTCTGAGGCGTCAAGAACCAAAAGACCATCAGACGTGGGCGTGGCACATACGCCTGCCCAAGGCAATAGAGTGACCATATCATTGGTCCAAATTAGGTCTCCCCAGAGACCTCACAAGCCCAGCAGTACTATCATCACAGGAGTTGCATTTTGAATTCTTACCCCCAATGGGGGAGATCCCAAAAACTTGATCCGAGATCATAAGAAAATGAAAATCGAAAAAAATTGGATGGGGGTGAAAGTGGTAGGGGGAACCACAAAATTTGATCCGAGGAGATGGAGAGTCACAAGAAAATAAAATTCAAAAAAAAAGTGTAAAAAACTGGAAAAAAATCGGGCGCGGGGGCGATTCCGACGACGCTGCAGAAGCGCAGCAGAATCCGGGCGGGCGCGAGGGCGCCGGCGGGGCGCGAGGGCGCGGGCGCGAGGGTGTGGCGGGCGCGAGGGCGCGGCGGGCGCGGGGTCGCGCGAGGGCAGGGGCCAGGTGGGGGGCCACGGGGGCCGGCGGGCCCGATGGCGTGGGACCGGAGGCGCGGGTGGGGGGTCGGGTGGGGGTCGTGTTGGGGGTCGTGGGTGGGGGCGTGTTGTGGGGGGTTGAGGGTGAGGTGGTCTCGAGGGCTGATGTGGTCTCGAGGGCGAGTGTGTACATGGTCATTAAGTCATATAGGTGTAGAAAGGTAAAAGGGGGGCCGCCCACTCCTGTAAAAGGAAGCCACCCTGTAGAAGGACTTTTCAGGAGGGACCCGCTCTGTAAAGGGACCACTCTGTAGAAATCAGTAACTACTCATATATAAATAAAAGAATATAAAGTATATATATATAAATATATAAAGATATTATATAATATATATATATAATAAATATATATAATATATATATAAATATATATATATATTATATAGGCCACCCTTTATTCACAAGTATCTCTTAAATCTTCTGTGCCATATTATGTAATAAAATATTCCTATTGGTAAAAAAAAATAGTTTAAAAGATGGGGTGGTAGGGGAAGTGGAATATTCAAAGGCTTCAGGAAGAAATCCAAATATTCTTCCTTGAAGCCTTTTTATCCACTTCTCCGGGCTATGGTCCCACAATTTACACCAGAGTGGACCCCCATCCTATATAAATTATATATATATATTTTTATATATATATATTTTATATATATATATAAAATATATTAAAATATATATATATATATGTCATGCCGAATATGTAAAACTGGTCAATTAGCAATAACTCATTTAAAATTAAGTCCTTTCTAAAAATTTTCTCTTATACGTTTAAAGATATATTTTTTCATTAATGGTAATGTAAAAAATTTTAATTTTGCACAAAACGAATCTTAGAAAACTTACCTAACCTTATTATAACAAGAACAATTTATTTTAGCCTAACCCAACTAAATATATTTTAGATTTGTTTACAATAATTTAATACTAATCAAACCCAGTTAAATATTTTTTTCTTTAGGTTCAGAATGATTTTGGCGAAATTATTGCATACACAAATTTTCACTTGTCCTATATGGCAAGATGAACGTTGCTATTTAAGCCAAGATTGCAAGTTCTGCCTATTCGGCACGACATATAATATATATAAAATATATATATTTTATAATATATATATATATATTATATATATATAATATATATAATATATATATATATATAAAATAATATATAAATATATAAATAATATTTTATTACAAACAATCGCAGATGGGAGATTTTAACTATGCAAGACAAGCCACGGAGGGTGGAAATCTGTAGCTCATGCACTTTCACACTTCTCAGTGCATCATCAGGAGCTGTGTATGTGCAACGTTGCAAAAGAGCAACTAAAGCAGGGAGAGTTCTCAGGGTAGGATAGTGCTGATGTGTCACCGTCCACGGTTTCCCTTAGACTGTGGTCAGTGATCAGTGCCAAACCCACTCTACTGCCATCCTTCTACTCCCCCATATGGGGTAGGAGGGTTTCTGAAATGTCAAGTATGAAATTATATGAATTAATAGCCAGCTCTTAGCTTTTTCTAGGCGTCGGATATTATACACATGGACTGCTATATTATGTGTAATATAGCACTCCATGTGTATAATATCCAACAAGAAACACATTTTCTCAAATTACATGACCTGTTATAAACGACTAGAAAAAGCTTGGGGCTGGCTGTTAATTTATATAATTTCATACATGACATCTCAGAAACCCTCCTACCCCATATGGGGGTGTAGGGGGATGGCAGTAGGGTGGGGTTGTCACTGACCACTGACCACTGACCACTGACCACAGTCTAAGGGAAACCGTGAACGGTGACACAGCATACACTACCTGAGAACTTCCTTCCTTTAGTTGCTTTTTGCAAACGTTGCATACTCTGATATGCAACTGAAGTGATGAAAGTACTTGAGCTACAGATTTTCCACACCCGTGCATTTATCTTGCATATATATATATATATATATAATAAAATATATATATATATATAATATATATATATATATATATATATATAATATATATATAATATAATAATATATATATTCAATGGACCTGCAATGTCAAGTCACCACAACTCAGCACTGAAATTGCAGGTGTATATACAATCATACAATCATCACTACTCGTCCCTGAACCTAGAACTGGAACGTCAGTGATCATCACTATTCATTCCTAAAACTGAAGCATTACCTGGAGGTTACCTGGAGGTTATTCCGGGGATCAACGCCCCCGAGGCCCGGTCCATGACCAGGCCTCCCGATGGATCAGGGCCTGATCAACTAGGCTGTTACTGCTGGCCGCACGCAGTCCAACGTACGAGCCACAGCCCGGCTGATCCGGCACTGACTTTAGGTATCTGTCCAGCTCTCTCTTGAAGGCAGCCAGGGGCTTATTGGCAATTCCCCTAATGCTTGATGGGAGGCTGTTGAACAGTTTTGGGCCCCGGACACTTATGGTGTTTTCTCTTAGTGTAAAAATGGCGCCCCTACTTTTTATTGGGGGCATTTTGCATCGCCTGCCCAGTCTTTTACTTTTGTAGGGAGTGATTTCTGTGTGCAGATTTGGGACCATTCCTTCCAAGATTTTCCAAGTGTAGATTATGATATATCTCTCCTTCCTGCGTTCCAACGAGTACAAGTCAAGTGCTTCCAAGCGTTCCCAGTAGTTAAGGTGCTTGACAGAACTTATACGTGCAGTAAAGGATCTCTGTACACTTTCTAGATCTAGATTAACAATCGTTACTACAACAATCATCACTCAAATTACATCAACAATCATCACTCAAATTGCAACATCAATAATCATCAATACTCATAACTGTAACTGAAACATCAACACTCATCAGTTAAACTGAAACATCAACAATCATCACTGCTATTTTTCATTAATACTCAATTACAATCATTACCATTGTAACCACTACTATAACTACTACTATTACTACTACTTCTCCTATTAGTGCTAATATTACTGTTATTACAACTATTAGTCACTAATCATCTTCACTACTGTTACAAATACAGACATTACTACTGTTACTACTACTGTTACTACTACTGTTACTACAACTATCTACCACTAACGACCACAGAATTCATTACAACTCTCTTCACAACTACTCACTTGTCACCACCAACTACCAGCACTGTATCTCCCCTCGGAACAACTCTCACCATATACGCTGTCATCACTATCATGATAGCGTATAATTATTATTATTAGTATTATAGCAGCACGAATTGATGAAGATTTCTTCGTAGCAAACACGACGAACTTACAAATTCCAAGATCACCTAATAATTACTTAATTATCTATTAATGTCGATAAGGTTAATTCTGTAGAGAGTTTATGTTGTTAACTCTTGAAATGGCAAAAAACACGCGCCTCCGTAGACGGTTTGATTACACTGTTCCCGAACTGAGCCCAAGAGCTGTAGACATACTGACCAATGGAGCCTTGTGCCTTGTAACTTACAAAACCTGCAAATCAGTGTGCTAGGTTTATATTGATGGTGATATGATGTTCGTGATTAAAACTTTCAAAAAACAATGGAAAGTTGTCAGAGAAAGTTATTTTATCAGGCGATTTTAGGCAATTCCTGGAGTTGTCAGGTTGATAGGCGTTTGTTTACCAACATTGCAGATGCTCACCTACTACGCTGGACCAACACTGGAAATGGTTGTCAGGTAATATCTACCTTTTAACAGTAAAACTCTTCTACGCATCTTCATTTAGCTGTGCATAGCGGTGGAACAGCTTCACAGCATGGGCTTTGCCCATAATTTATTAGCAATGAAAAATGTATGCCTTAATGAGAAAAATAAAACTGTGCGTCTTATTGACTTTGGGTAGACGCAGCCTCTTGGGAAACTGATGCCCAAGATTTACAAGAAAAGGGTGACAGGAGATGACCGGTACGCACCTGAGCTCACTAAAGGCTAACCTTGCTCAGCTGCCAGTGATATCTACAGTGTAGGTTATATTGCGAATGAACTCATTGACAAGAGAAGAATGAAAGGCGTTCTCTACTATTGGTACAGATAAACCTAAAGACTCCATCCTGAGCACCGGCCTACTCTTTCATCAATTATATGTAAAACTGAGTGTTTTTTAAACAAGGCTATCGGGAAGAAAAGAAGAAAGGTGTCTCCCGTGAACTGCGTTCATTTAACGCCTCCAGAAGCGTGTGTACAGAAGGATACAAAACGAGTTTCTTCATTTGGACCAAAAAATAAAAATAAGCGGTAACGTAGCAGATCACCACCGAGTTCAGTAGGATCATCTTCGTCATCCAGTTCTGAGACCATGGGTGACATGAGAAAGTTTTCTTTCTCGGAAGACTAGAAGGCGCCGAAACGTCGTAAGATGTTACCTTTGAGCTCCAGAAGATCATCCAGGGCTTGCAAACAAATGCGATGTTTTGCTTATGAGGATGAAATGGTGCAGAAACGTCGTAAACTTTCTCCTTCGAGTTAAATAGGTTCATTCAACGCTCGATCCAAGGCTGCCAAGAGAAAGTTATCGGTCTCAGATAACGAGAATGTACGAAAAAGTCTTAAAAGGTCAAAAGTCTCATCTTCGGATTCAGAATGGCCTTTATCCTCGAAGTCTCTATCGTCCAGCCCAGAGATCAAGGCTGTCAAGAGAACGTTTTCCTTCTCAGATGATTAAAATGTGCGAAAACGGCGTAAAATGCTACCTTCGGGGTGGTCACCTGTGAAGTCGTCACCTTTGGGATCATCGGACCCACCACATCTGGGGTCATCTCCCGAGTCATAATCTTCGGAGTCATCACTTCTATGGTCTTCATCAGAGTCACCACTTCTGGTGTCATCTCCCGAGTTATCTTCAGAGTCATCATCTCTGGACTCCAGCCCAGAGATCAAGGCTGCCAAGAGAAAATTTTCGTTCTCAGATAATAAAAAGTTGCGAAAACGGCGTAAAATAACGCCTTCGACCTCTGAAGAGTCGGACTCAAAATGGTTATCATCGGTGTCAACTGAGTCATCTGGGAGCTCAGGATTCAGATGGGATTCAGTAATTTTATCGTCGGACTTAAAATAGTCATCATTCATAGATCGTCGGGTAACTGCGCCTTTGTCGTCTGTCCAAGAGATCAAAGCTGGCAAAAGAAAGTTGTCGTTCTCAGACGAAAAGGTGCGATAAGAGAGTAAAATGTCACCTGCGGGGCTGGTATATTAGAAATCATCACCTGTAGAGTCATCATCTTCATCTTAAGAATCATCACCTCTGGGATCATCGTCGGAGCCACCATCTTCATGGTCACCTCCCGATTCCTCATATTCAGAGTCATCACTGCCATGGTCATCATCAGAGTCACCACGTCTGGGGTCATCATCAGAGTCACCAAGTCTGGGGTCATCATCGTCTCTTGGTTTATCATCGGGATCACCACCTCTGGGGTCAACTCCAGAGTCATCTTCGTAGTCATCCCCCCTGGATTCATCACTGGACTCACCACTTATGGAATAATATCCCGAATCATTACCTGTATTATCAACTTCGGAGTCATCATCTTTAGGGTCATCTTAAGATTCATCCCTTTTGGGGTCATCTTTGGAGTCATCCCTTTTGCGATCATCTTCGGAGTCGTCACCTCAAGAGTCATTATCCTCTGATGATGGTCTTACAACACTCTGATGAGCTGGTATGCATCATAGACCAGTGCTGCAAAAACAACTGAGAGGCCATGCTCACGTAACCTCTTTCAACATGAATGAGCAGAGAGGCCGGGCTTACATAACCTTCAGCATGAATGAGCTGGGAGGACAGGCTTATATAACGCCCTATACCTGAAATGAGCTGAGAGGCCACGGCTCACATAATCTCTCTGCTCATTCGAAGGCTCCGATATTTTATTAATAATATTTTTGTGTTAATTATCAAACACATTACTTTCGTATTCTAAGATAACTAAACGTGATAAGAAAACTCAAATATTATTCGAACAGGCTTGCTATTTTAATCTAATTATTATACATAATAATTAATAATAATAATTAATAATAATAATAATAATAATAATAATAATAATAATAATAAATAATAATAAATAATAATTAATATATAATTAATAATAATAATAATAATAGTAATGGGATTTAGGTCATATATATATATATATATATATATATATATATATATATATATATATATAATATATATATATATATATATATATATAATATATATATATATAATATATATTCTTTCTTCTTTCACAAACCGGCCGTATCCCACCAAGGCAGGGTGACCCAAAAAGAAAAACAAAAGTTTCTCTTTTCAAATTTAGTAATTTATACAGGATAAGGGGTTACTAGCCCCTTGCTCCTGGCATTTTAGTCGCCTCTTACAACACGCATGGCTTACAGAGGAAGAATTCTGTTCCACTTCCTCATGGAGGCAAGAGGAAATAAACAAGAACAAGAACTAGAAAGAAAATAGCAGAAACCCCAGAGGGGTGTGTATATATATGCTTGTACATGTATGTGTAGTGTGACCTAAATGTACGTAGAAGTAGCAAGACGTACCTGAAATCTTGCATGTTCACGAGACAGAAAAAAGGACACCAGCAATCCTACCATCATGTAATAACAATATAATATGTATATATATTATATATATATAATATATATATATTATATATATTTTTATATATATATTATAAATTTATATATATATATATATATACAGTGGTCCCCCCCGCTTTTCGTAGTTCCCGGCAATCGTAAAATTCGCCAATCATAGAGGTATTTTCGTATAAACATGGACTCGCTTTTCATAGGTTGACTCTCGAGTCGTAGTTCGTCCAGGACGCGTACTAGGGCAGCAGCCAGTCTGGCATTGTTTACCAGTGAGCGAAGGTCCCCTCACGTGCTCCAGCGAAATATTTCATAATATTCCATTTATTTTAGTGCTTGCAAGTACTAAATAAGCTTCCATGGTTCCAAAGAAAGCTCCTAGTGCCAAGCCTGTGGTAAAGAAGGTGAGAAATACGATTGAATTTAAGAAAACCATCATTGAACAATATGAAAGTGGTACAAGTGTGGCCGAACTGTCCAGGATGTATAAGAAAACCCTACACAACCTTATGTTCCATAGTGGCCAAGAAAAATGAAATAAAGGATGCTGTTGTTGCAAAGGGAGTAACTATGCTGACAAAAATGAGATCACCAGTACTGGAAGAGGTTGAGAAGTTATTATTGGTGTGGATAAATGAGAAAACAATTAGCAGGAGATACTCTTATGACTTCGTTTATTTTGTGAAAAGGCTAGGCAGTTGCATGAAGATTTGGTAAAGAAATTGCCTGCAAATAGTGGTGAAGTGAGTGAATTTAAGGCCAGCAAAGGCTGGTTTGAGAGATTTAAGAACCGTACTGGCATGCACAGTGTGGTAAGGCATGGTGAGGCTGCCAGTTCGGACCACAAGGCGGCTGAAAAATATGTGCATGAATTCCAGGAGTACATACAGGCTGAAGGACTGAAACCTGAACAAGTGTTCAATTGTGACGAAACAGACCTCTTTTGGAAGAAAATGCCAAAGAGGACCTTCATTACACAAGAGGAAAAGGCAATGCCAGTACACAAGCCTATGAAAGACAGGCTGACGCTAATGTTCTGTGCTAATGCTAGTGGGGATTTCAAAGTGAAGCCATTACTAGTGTACCATTCTGAAAATCCCAGAGTGTTCAGGAAAACAATGTTATGAAGAGTAAATTGTGTGTGTTTTGGAAATCTAATTGTAAGGCATGGGTCACGAGGGAAATTTTCGTCGAGTGGTTCAATGAAGTGTTTGGCCCTAGTGTGAAGGAGTATCTCCTGGAAAAGAAATTGGATCTCAAGTGCCTGCTAGTAATGGACAATGCACCTGCTCACCTCCAAACTTGGATGACCTAATTTTCGAGGAGTTTGGGTTCATCACAGTAAAGTTCTTGCCCCCGAATATCACTCCTCTCCTCCAACTCATGGACCAGCAGGTTATTGCAAACTTTAAAAAACTCTACACAAAGCAATGTTTCACAGGTGCTTGACTGTGACCACAGACACTTTACTTGACCCTAAGGAAATTTTGGAGAGAACACTTCAGCATCCTCCACTGCATAACCCTTATAGGTATGGCTGGGAGGGAGTGACTACCAGGACTTTGAACTCTGCCTGGAGAAAATTGTGGCCAGATTGTGTCGACAAGAGGGATTTTGAAGAATTTGGGACTGACCCTAATGAGCCTATGTCTGTTGTAAAATCAATTGTGGCGCTGGGGAGTTCCATGGGGTTGGATGTGAGTTTGGAGGATGTGGAAGAATTGGTGGAAGACCACAATGAAGAGCTAACCACTGAGGAGCTGCAAGAGCTTCAGCAAGAAGAGCAACACATCGCAGCTCAGAATCTTGCTGCAGAGGAGGAGGAAGAGAGATGGAAGAAGGTGCCTTCTCAGAAATTAAAGAGATTTTTACTATGTGGGTAAGATGGAAAGCTTTATGGAGAAACATCACCCTAACAAGGTTGTTGCAAGCCAGGTTGGCAACATGTACAGTGACAAAGTCTTGGGCCATTTTAGGGAAGTGTTAAAGAGACGCCAGAAACAGAGCTCTCTCCACAGTTATTTTGTGAGACAGGACTCCAGTGACTCTCAAGGTGGTCCTAGTGGCATTAAGAAACAGAGAAGAGAAGCAACCCCAGAAAAGCAAATGGTACCTGAGGTGTTGATCAAGAAGTGGGATCCTTAACCTTGTCAATACCCTGTGTTAAAATAAAAAATAAAAAAAAAAAAAAAAAAAAAAAAAGTGATTCACCCTTCCAAACTATAAACATCATCACTCTCTCTCCTCTCAGTCTCCCATAACACTAAGAAAAATCTCAATAAAGGTAAGTGTTGTGTTTTAATGATTTCATGTCAACGATTCCCATTGTATTGTTTATGTACTTACATGTATATTTTCATGTTAAAATTTTTTTTTTGTTAAACTTCTGGTGTCCAGGAACGGATTAATTGTATTACATTATTTATTATGGGGAAAATTGATTCGTAAATCGTAAATTTCTTAATAATAACGGCTCCAGGAACGATTAATACTAAACTGAGGACCACGTATATATATATATATTATATATATAATTTATATAATATATATATATATATATTATATATATATATTTATATATGATTATATAGTAATATATATACATGGGTCGTTTTGGCCTGCCTCAAAAACGACCCATGTTGTTTTGGCCTGCCTCATGGTGAGGGAAAATCACATGATGCTCTAACCTACAGGACCACGCAATCCTACAAGAATCAAGCATCCAGCAGAGCTAGGTGTTTTACCTTTACCAACGGACATACGGTGGTGTGGGTGCCTGTGAGCTAATTTCTTTCTAATCCCTCGTTTGTGGTCACAATAATATATATACTGATTGTGGAGGGTAGTAAACCAAAAAGGGATTAGAATGAAATTAGCTCACAGGCACCCACACCACCTTATGTCTACGGATCGAGGTAAAACACCTAGTTTTGCTGGGTGCTTTATTCTTGTAGGATTTCGTGGTCGCTAGTCGCTCTTAATTCCACTCTCACTGGGCTCCAATACCTTTATCGTATCTCTTTCTAGAACTATGTATAGATCCTGCCTCTATTGCTTCACTCTCCAGATTGTTCAACTTCCTGACAACTCTAAAGCTGAAGAAATACTTCCTCATCATCCCTAAGGTTCATCTGAGTTTTCAGCTTCCCGTTGTGTCCTCTTATTGAAATGTCTCATTTCTGAAACATTCTGACCCTGTCCACCTGGTCAATTCCTGTCAGTATTTTAAACGTCGTTATCATGTCCTCCCTATCCCTCCTGTCCTCCAGTGTCGTCAGGTTGAATTCCCTTAACCTTTCCTGATTGGACGTTTCTCTTAGCTCCGGGACTGGTCTTGTTGCAAACTTTTGCAACAAGACTTTGCTTGACCCATATGGGTTGCATCCTGGTGTGACCTATTCTTTTCTTCCTTGGGTCGAATCTCGTTGCCTCTCATTTTACCTGTGAGCATTATAACCCTTACGGGTGTGTCGCTTCCTCTTGTTTATAATAAATTCTCAACACATGACAGTAGGAGGTAAATCAGGTTCTATGCGAGGAAGGGGAGGGTAGCTCCATTGCTTCAGATCCCAAGCCTATCACCAGCATCTGTAATAATTATGAGACCGTGCTGCTCTGGGAGGACCGGGTTTACGACTGGTCTGAGACCGTGCTGCTCTGGGAGGACCGGGTGTGCGACTGGTCTGAGACTCAAGAAATCGTAATGACACGATTGAGACTCTATGACCGCGGGTTCAATCCCGGCCGGGGGTATGGTTTGGTCTGAGACCGTGCAGCTCTGGGAGGACCGGGTTTACGACTGGTCTGAGAGCGTGCAGCTCTGGAAGGACCGGGTGTACGACTGGTCTGAGGCCGTGCAGTTCTAAGAAGACCAGGTGTACGACTGGTCTGAGACCGTGCAGCTCTGGGAGGACCGGGTTTACGACTGGTCTGAGAGCGTGCAGCTCTGGGAGAACCGGGTGTACGACTGGTCTGAGACCGTGCAGCTCTGGGAGGACCGGGTGTACAACTGATCTGAGACCGTGCAGCTCTGAGAGGAGAGGGTGTACGACTGGTCTGAGACCGTGCAGCTCTGGGAGGACCGGGTGTACGACTGGTCTGAGACCGTGCAGCTCTGGGAGGACCGGGTGTACGACTGGTCTGAGACCGTGCAGCTCTGGGAGGACCGGGTGTACGACTGGTCTGAGAGCGTGCAGCTCTGGGAGGACCGGGTGTACGACTGGTCTGAGACCGTGCAGCTCTGGGAGGACCGGGTGTACGACTGGTCTGAGAGCGTGCAGCTCTGGGAGGACCGGGTGTACGACTGGTCTGAGACCGTGCAGCTCTGGGAGGACCGGGTGTACGACTGGTCTGAGACCGTGCAGCTCTGGAGGACCGGGTGTACGACTGGTCTGAGGACCGTGCAGCTCTGGGAGGACCGGGTGTACGACTGGTCTGAGACCGTGCAAGCTCTGGGGAGGACCGGGTGTACGACTGGTCTGAGAGCGTGCAGCTCTGGGAGGACCGGGTGTACGACTGGTCTGAGACGTGCAGCTCTGGGGAGGACCGGGTGTACGACTGGTCTGAGACCGTGCAGCTCTGGGAGGACCGGGTGTACGACTGGTCTGAGACCGTGCAGCTCTGGGAGGACCGGGTGTACGACTGGTCTGAGACCGTGCAGCTCTGGGAGGACCAGGTGTACTACTGGTCTGAGAACCGTGCAGCTCTGGGAGGACCGGGTGTACGACTGGTCTGAGAGCGTGCAGCTCTGGGAGGACCGGGTGTACGACTGGGCTGAGACGTGCAGCTCTGGGAGGACCGGTGTACGACTGGTCTGAGACCGTGCAGCTCTGGGAGGACCGGGTGTACGACTGGTCTGAGACCGTGGCAGCTCTGGAGGACCGGTGTACGACTGGTCTGAGACCGTGCAGCTCTGGGAGGACCGGGTGTACGACTGGTCTGAGACCGTGCAGCTCTGGGAGGACCGGGTGTACGACTGGTCTGAGACGTGCAGCTCTGGGAGGAGAGGTGTAACGACTGGTCTGAGACCTTGCAGCTCTGGAAGGACCGGGTGTACGACTGGTCTGAGACCGTGCAGCTCTGGGAGGACCGGGTGTACGACTGGTCTGAGACGTGCAGCTCTGGGAGGACCGGGTTGTACGACTGGTCTGAGACCCTGCAGCCTGGGAGGACCGGGTGACGGACCGGTCAGAAGCGTGCAGCCTGGGGGACCGGGTGTACGAAATGGTCTGAGACCGTGCAGCTCGGGAGGACCGGGTGTACATGGTCTGAGACCGTGCAGCCTGGGGACGGGGTAGACTGGAGAGCGGGTTTTGGGGGAAAAACCTGTGCTTCCAGCCTCACCTAACCGGGGGGCCCCTGGTCGGGGCCGGACCGGGGGCCTGTCATGGCGGGCCTCGTCTGGGCCCCTGTCGGGGTCTTTTGTCCTTTTGGCTTCCAGTCCCTTTTCTGTCGGGGTTCCCCTCTCTGCAGGGGTCCCCCCTGCTCTGTCATGGGCCCCCTGCTCTGTCATGGGCCCCTGCTCGTCATGGTCCCTGCTCTGTCGGGGGTCCCCTGCCTGTCAGGCCCCCCTCTCTTCAGGGTCCCCGCTCTGTCATGGTCCCCTGCTCTTCAGGGGTCCCGCTCTGTCAGGGGTCCCCTGCTTTTCATGGGTCCCCGCCTTCAGGGGCCCCTGCTCTGCAGGGGTCCCCGCTCTGTCATGGGTCCCCGCTCTGTCATGGGCCCCCTGCTCGTCAGGGTCCCCTGCTCTGTCAGGGTCCCCTCCCTTGTCAGGGGGTCCCCTGCTCTGCATGGGTCCCCGTCTGTCAGGGGCCCCCTCCCTTTTCCCCAGGGGTCCCCTGCTCTGTCATGGGTCCCCTCTCTGTCAGGGGTCCCCTGCTCTGCTGGCCCCCCGCTCTTCAGGGCCCCCCTGCTTGTCGGGGGTCCCCTGCCTGCAGGGGTCCCCTGCTCTGTCAGGGTCCCCGCTTTTCGGGGTCCCCTGCTTGTCAGGGGCCCCTGCTCTGTCAGGGGTCCCCTGCCTGTCAGGGGTCCCCGCTCTGTCTGGGTCCCCTGCCTGTCATGGGTCCCCTGTCTGTCTTTGGTCCCCGCCTGTCAGGTCCCCGCCTGTCATGGGTCCCCGTCGTCGGGGCCCCCCCCTTTTCCTGCCCGGGGTCCCTCTTGCAGGGCCCCCCGCCTTTCAGGGGCCCCTTTTGCTCGTCATGGGTCCCTGCTCTGTCGGGTCCCTGCTCTGCAGGGGCCCCCCTGCTCTGTATGGTCCCCTGCCTGTCAGGGGTCCCCTGCTCTGTCATGGGCCCCCTCTCTTATGGTCCCTGCCTGTCATGGGCCCCCGCTCTGTCAGGGCCCCCCTGCTCTGTCAGGGGTCCCCTGCTCTGTCAGGGTCCCCTCTCTGCAGGGGTCCCTGCTCTGTCAGGTCCCCTGCTCTGTCATGGGTCCCCTGCTCTGTCATGGGTCCCCTGCTCTGTCATGGGTCCCCTGCTCTGTCATGGGTCCCCTGCTCTGTCATGGGTCCCCTGCTCTGTCAGGGGGCCCCTGCCGTCATGGGTCCCCTGCTCTGTCAGGGCCCCGCTCTGTCAGGGGTCCCTGCTCTTTCAGGGCCCCCTGCTCTGTCATGGGTCCCTGCTCGTCAGGGCCCCCTGCTCTGTCTGGTCCCCTGCTCTTCATGGGTCCCCGCTCGTCATGGGTCCCCGCTCTGCAGGGGCCCCTGCTCTGTCAGGGTTCCCCTGCTCTGTCAGGGGTCCCCTGCTCTTCAGGGTCCCCTGCCTGCATGGGCCCCCTGCTCGCATGGTCCCCTCTCTGTCATGGGTCCCCTGCTCTGTCATGGGCCCCCCTGCTCTGTCATGGGTCCCCTCTCGTCAGGGGTCCCCTCCCTCGGGCCCCCTTGGGGGTCCCTGCTCTGTCATGGGTCCCGCCTGTCAAGGTCCCCTGCTCGTCGGGGGTCCCCTGCCGTCAGGGGTCCCCTGCTCGCTGGGCCCCCGCTCTGTGGGGGTCCCCTGCTCTGTCAGGGTCCCCTGCTCTGCCCGGGGCCCCCTGCTCTGTCTGGGCCCCTGCTCTGTCAGGGGTTTCCCCTCCTGTCTGGGTCCCCTGCTCTGCAGGGGTCCCCTCTCTGTCAGGGGCCCCCCGCCTTCATGGTCCCCTCTCTGTCATGGGTCCCCTGCTCTGTCAGGGCCCCCTGCCCCGTCATGGTCCCTGCTCGTCGGGGCCCCTGCTTTTTTCAGGGCCCCCTCCTGTCATGGTCCCTGCTCTGCATGGGTCCCCTGCTCTTCATGGTCCCCTGCTTTTCCCAGGGGTCCCCCTGCCTGTCATGGGTCCCCTGCTCTGTCATGGGTCCCCTGCCCTCCCCTGTCAGGGGCCCCCCTGCTTCGGGGCCCCCTGGATTCCCTGCTCGTCAGGTCCCCTGCTCGTCAGGGGCCCCCTCTCTGTATGGTCCCCTGCTCTGTCAGGGTCCCCTGCCTGTCATGGTCCCTGTTTGTCATGGGTCCCCTGCTCTGTCATGGGTCCCCTGCCTGTCATGGTCCCCGGCTGGTCTCGTCATGGCCCCCCGTTGCAGGGCCCTGTCAATTTGGGTCCCCGCCCCGTATGGGCCCCCCTGCTCTGTCATGGGTCCCCGCTCTGTATGGGTCCCCTGCTCGTCATGGTCCCCTGCTCTTGGGGTCATGGTCCCCTGCTCTGTCATGGGTCCCCTGCTCTGTCATGGGTCCCTGCTCTGTCATGGGTCCCCTGCTCTGTCATGGGTCCCCTGCTCTGTCATGGGTCCCCTGCTCTGTCATGGGTCCCCTGCTCTGTCATGGGTCCCCTGCTCTGTCATGGGTCCCCTGCTCTGTCATGGGTCCCCTGCTCTGTCATGGGTCCCCTGCTCTGTCATGGATCCCCTGCTCTGTCATGGGTCCCTGCTCTGTCATGGGTCCCCTGCTCTGTCATGGGTCCCCTGCTCTGTCAGGGGCCCCTGCCTGTCATGGACCCCCGCTCTGTCTGGTCCCCTGCTCTGCTGGGCCCCCCTGCCTGTCGGGGTCCCCTGCTCTGTCATGGGTCCCCTGCTCTGTCATGGGTCCCCTGCTCTGTCATGGGTCCCCTGCTCTGTCATGGGTCCCCTGCTCTGTCATGGGCCCCCGCCGTCAGGGCCCCTGCTCTGTCAGGGGTCCCCTCTCTGTCATGGGTCCCCTTCTCTGTCTGGGCCCCGCTCGCCCAGGGCCCCCTGCTCTTAGGGTCCCCTGCTCTGTCAGGGTCCCCTGCTCTGTCTGGGTCCTTGCTCGTATGGGTCCCTGCTCTGTCATGGGCCCCCTGCCTGTCAGGGGTCCCCTGCTGTCAGGGGCCCCCTGCCTGTCATGGGCCCCCTGCTCTGCCCGGGGCCCCTGCTCGCAGGGGTCCCCTGCTCGCAGGGGCCCCCTGCTCTGTCAGGGGTCCCCTGCCTGCAGGGGTCCCTGCTCTGTCATGGGTCCCTGCCTGTGGGGGCCCCCTCTCTGTCTGGGTCCCTGCTCTGTCAGGGGCCCCTGCCCCTGTCAGGGGTCCCCTGCCTGTCATGGGTCCCCTGCTCTGTCATGGGTCCCCTGCTCTGTCATGGGTCCCCTGCTCTGTCATGGGTCCCCTGCTCTCAGGGGTCCCCTGTTTGTCATGGTCCCCTGCCTGTCATGGGCCCCCTGCTCTGTCAGGGGCCCCTGCTCTTCATGGGTCCCCGCTCTGTCATGGGTCCCCTGCCTGTCAGGACCCCTGCTCTGTCAGGTCCCCCTGCTCTGTCAGGGGCCCCCCTCTCTTTTGGGCCCCTCCCCTTGTCGGGGGCCCCTCCTTTCCCGGGGCCCCCTCTCTTCAGGGGTCCCCTGCCGTCGGGGTTCCTGCTCGTCAGGGGGTCCCCTCTTGTCATGGATCCCCTGCTCGTCGGATCCCCTGCTCTGTCAGGGTTCCCCTGCCTGTCATGGCCCCCCTGCTCTGCATGGGTCCCCGCTCTGTCAGGGGGTCCCCTGCCTGCTGGGCCCCCCTGCTGTCATGGGTCCCCTGCTCTGTCATGGGTCCCCTGCCGTCATGGGTCCCCTGCCTATCATGGGTCCCCTGCTTGGTCAGGGGTCCCCTCTCTGCAGGGGTCCCCTGCTTGTCAGGGGTCCCCCTCTGTCATGGGTCCCCCCAGTCATGGCCCCCCTGCTCGTCAGGCCCCCTGCTCTGTCATGGGTCCCCTGCTCTGTCATGGGTCCCCTGCTCTGTCATGGGTCCCTGCTCTGTCATGGGTCCCCTGCTCTGTCAGGGATCCCTCTCTTCGGGTCCCCTGCCTGTCAGGGGTCCCCCTCTGTCATGGGTCCCCGCCTGCAGGGGTCCCCTGCTTGTCAGGGTCCCCTGCCTGTCAGGGATCCCTGCTCTGTCAGGGCCCCCGCTCTGTCAGGGGCCCCCGCTCTGTCTGGCCCCCGCCTGTATGGGTCCCTCCTCTGTCAGGATCCCCTGCCTTATGGGTCCCCTGCTCTGTCAGGGTCCCCCTCTGTCATGGGCCCCCTGCTCTGTCATGGGCCCTGTTTCCCTCAGGGGTCCCCTGCCTGTCAGGGGCCCTCTTGTCAGGGTCCCCTGCGTGTCAGGGTCCCCTGCTCTGTCATGGGTCCCCCTGCTCGTCAGGGGCCCCCCGCTCTGTCGGGGCCCCCTGCTCTGTCAGGGGTCCCCTGCCTGTCATGGGCCCCCTCTCTGTCGGGGCCCCCCTGCTCTGTGGGGGTCCCTGCTCTGTCAGGGGTCCCCTGCTCTGTCAGGGGTCCCTGCTCTGTCAGGGGTCCCCGCTCTTCGGGGGTCCCCTGCTCTGTCAGGGGGTCCCCGCTCTGTCATGGGTCCCCTGCTCTGTCAGGGTCCCCTGCTCGTATGGCCCCCTCTCTGTCATGGGCCCCCCCTGCTCTGTCATGGGTCCCCTGCTCTGTCATGGGTCCCCTGCTCTGTCATGGGTCCCCTGCTCTGTCATGGGTCCCCTGCTCTGTCATGGGTCCCCTGCTCTGTCATGGGTCCCCTGCTCTGTCATGGGTCCCCTGCTCTGTCATGGGCCCCCCTCTCTGCAGGGGTCCCCTGCTCTGTCAGGGGTCCCCCTGCTCTGTAGGGTCCCCTGCTCTTATGGGTCCCTCTTGTCAGGGGTCCCCTGCTCTGTCATGGGTCCCCTGCTCTGTCATGGGTCCCCTGCTCTGTCATGGGTCCCCTGCTCTGTCATGGGTCCCCTGCTCTGTCATGGGTCCCCTGCTCTGTCATGGGTCCCCTGCTCTGTCATGGGTCCCCTGCTCTGTCATGGGTCCCCTGCTCTGTCGGGGCCCCCCGTTTGTCATGGGCCCCCTGCTCTGCAGGGCCCCCTCTTGCAGGGGCCCCTGCTCTGATGGGTCCCCTGCCTGTATGGGTTCCTCTCGTCAGGGCCCCCTGCTCTGTCATGGATCCCCTGCTCGTCAGGGGCCCCCCTGCCTGTCAGGGGGTTCCCCTGCTTGTCAGGGGCCCCCCTGCTCTGTCATTGGTCCCCTGTCTTCATGGGTCCCCTGCTGTCAGGGCCCCTGCTTTCATGGGCCCCCTGCCTGTCATGGGCCCCCCTGCTCTATCAGGGCCCCCCTGCCTGTGTGGGCCCCTGCTCTGTCGGGGCCCCCTGCCTGTCAGGGGTCCCCTGCCTGTCATGGGCCCCCTGCTCAGTCAGATCCCCCGCTCTGTCAGGGTCCCCTGCTCTGTCGGGTCCCCTGCTCGTCAGGGCCCGCTCTGTCATGGGTCCCCTGCCTTCAGGGTCCCCTGCTCTGTCATGGATCCCCTGTTTCTGTCATGGGTCCCCTGCTCTTTTTGTCCCCCCCTGCCTGCATGGGTCCCCTGCTCTGTCATGGGTCCCCTGCTCTGTCATGGGTCCCCTGCTCTGTCATGGATCCCCTGCTCTGTCATGGGTCCCCTGCTCTGTCATGGGTCCCCTGCTCTGTCATGGATCCCCTGCTCTGTCATGGGCCCCTGCTCTGTCATGGATCCCCTGCCTTTAGGGGTCCCCTGCTCTGTCATGGCCCCGCTCGTCATGGGCCCCTGCTCTGTCATGGGTCCCCTGCTCTGTCATGGGTCCCCTGCTCTGTCATGGGTCCCCTGCTCTGTCATGGGTCCCCTGCTCTGTCATGGGTCCCCTGCTCTGTCATGGGTCCCCTGCTCGTCAGGGGTCCCCTGCCTGTCAGGGGTCCCCCTGCTCTGTCAGGTCCCCTGCTCTTCCAGGGTCCCCTGCTCTGTAGGGTCCCCGCTCTGTAGGGGCCCCTGCCGGGTCATGGCCCCGCTTGTCGGGGTCCCCTCTCTGTCATGGGTCCCCTGCTCTGTCATGGGTCCCCTGCTCTGTCATGGGTCCCCTGCTCTGTCATGGGTCCCCTGCTCTGTCATGGGTCCCCTGCTCTGTCATGGGTCCCCTGCTCTGTCATGGGTCCCCGCTCGTCAGGGGTCCCATGCTCTTCAGGGGCCCCTTGCCTGTCGGGGCCCCCCTGTTGTCAGGGTCCCCTGCCTTCATGGGTCCCCGCTCTGTCGGGGGCCCCTGCCTGCATGGGTCCCCTGCTCGTCTGGGTCCCTGCTCTGTCATGGGTCCCCTGCCTGTCATGGGCCCCCTCCCCTTGCATGGTCCCCTGCCTGTCAGGGGCCCCCCGCCGTCTGGGCCCCCTGTCTGTCATGGGTCCCTCCCTTTTGTAGGGGGTCCCTCCCCCCTTCAGGGCCCCTCTTGCAGGGTCCCCTGCTCTGTATGGTCCCCTGCTCGTAGGGGTCCCCTGCTTGTCAGGGGTCCCCTCCTGTCAGGGCCCCCTGCTCTGTTGGGCCCCCCGCTTTCATGGGTCCCCTGCTCGTCATGGGTCCCCTGCTCTGTATGGTCCCCTGCTCTGTCATGGGCCCCCTGCTCTGTCATGGGTCCCCTGCTCTGTCATGGGTCCCCTGCTCTGTCATGGGTCCCCTGCTCTGTCATGGGTCCCCTGCTCTGTCATGGGCCCCCTGCTCTGTCAGGGCCCCCCTGCTCTGTCAGGGTCCCCTGCTCGTCTGGGCCCCCCCTGCTCACAGGGTCCCCGCTCTGCATGGTCCCTCCTGTCATGGTCCCCTGCTCTATCGGGGCCCCTGCCTGTCAGGGCCCCCTTGCCTGTCATGGGCCCCCTGCCCTCTCATGGGTCCCTTGCTCTGTCAGGGTCCCCGCTTATCAGGGCCCCCTGCTCTGTTCAGGGTCCCGCTCTGTCATGGGTCCCCTCCTTCAGGGGTCCCCTGCTCTGTCAGGGGGCCCCTGCATGTCAGGGGTCCCCTGCCCTGTCTGGGCCCCCTCTCTGTCATGGATCCCCTTGTTTGTCATGGGTCCCCTGCTCTTCATGGGCCCCCTGCTTGTCAGGGGTCCCCTCTCCCCCAGGGTCCCGTGCTCGTCATGGGTCCCCTGTTTTGTCATGGATCCCCTGCTCTATCATGGGCCCCCCCTCTCTGTCAGGGGTCCCCTGCTTTTATGGGTCCCCCTGCTCTGTCAGGGTCCCCTGCTCTTCATGACCCCTCCTTTTGTGTAGGCCCCCCCTGCTCGTCAGGGGCCCCCCTGCCTTCATGAACCCCTCCTCTCTTCGGGGCCCCCCTTCTCTGCCGGGCCCTGTTCTGTAATAGGTCCTGTTCTATCATGGATCCTCCTCCTCTGTCATGGGTCCTGTTCTATCATGGGTCCCCCTTCTCTGCCATGGATCCTGTTCTGTCATGGGTCCTGTTCTATCATGGATCCTCCTGCTCTGTCATGGGTCCTCCGCCTGTCAGGGTTCCTGCTGCTCTGTCATGGATCCCCCTGCTCTGTCGTGGGTCCTCCTACTCTGTCATCGGTCCTCCTGTTCTTTCGTGGGTCTTCTTGTTCTGTCATGGGTCCCCCTGCACTGTCATGGGTTCCCCTGCTCTGCCATGGGCTCTGTTATGTCATGGGTCCTCCTGCTCTGCCACGGGTCTTCCTGATTTGCCTTGGGTCCTCCTGCTCTGCCATGGGTCCTCGGAGTCCGAGGACCCTATAGTAGAGTAGGAGGACCGTCCTCCTACTCTACTATAGGTCTTCCTGCCCTGCGATGTGTCTTGATCTTCCATGGCTTCTACCGTTCCATGGGTCCTCCTGGTCTGCAGTGGGTCCTCCTGTTTTGCCATGGGCCCTGCCCTGCCATTGGTCCTTCTGCCCTGTTTTGGGTCTTGCCCTGTCATGGGTCCTCCTGCTCTGCAATGGGTCCTGCTTTGCCATGGCTCCAACTTTGCCATGTTTCCTTCCCTGCCATGGGTCCATCCCTGCCATGGGTCCATCCCTGCCATGGGTCCTGCTCTGCCATGGGTCCTGCCATTCCCTGGGTCTTCTTGTCCTACCACTGGCCCTACCCACCACTTGGAGCAGGTGGTTCGCAAGCGGCGCGGTTAGCGAGCGCTGTTTTGAGTGCGAATCAAGCGGGCCACAGTGAACAAATTGTGCCCAGTCGCTGCTGCTTCTGCGATTATCTGGAACCATTCCTACAAGGTGTTATAAATATGTTGGTTCAATATGGATTTGTAAGGGCAACTGAGAGCCAGGTCTGGCTAGGTCGACAGTGGGGGCCATTCAAGCCCTGTTGTCCTATTATCATAGGGCATCCATCAGCTCAGTCCGCTCGCTTCTTCTCTTCTAGGTCCAACCCTCACGCCCTTCTCAGGACCTGTTTTGGACTTTATGGCAGGAATACGATGGGGTGAGCAGCGAGGGCGTGGCGAGGAGGGGGCATAAGGCAGGGTAGCGGCACGGTAGCGCGTCCATCGGTGCGGAAGTACAGGTGATATCCGCTTCGGTGGATTCTCAATGGCTGAGGACGCGCGCCCTGCTCATCGGCCGGGTTTGTTTCGTTTGGCGTCCGGGAGGCGGGTTCGCTGGGCCGCGAGCGAGGCAGTGTGGACGTGAGCGAAGCCTTGTGACAGAGCCAGGCGCGTCTTCCCTCTCACTACACCTAAAAAGGGTATTAATGACGCTATTGGAAAATTAGTCACCAGTAGAAGGGGCGGTGCGGGATAATTCCTGCGTAACCTGGGCTTTCATGGCAGCCACCCGACCCTACCACCACCCGCCACAAGTCTATCCCCGGCTTGGTTCGCCTAAACTGGCCCACCCGCTGTGGCCCTGATAGACTGCGGCCATGATAGACTGTGACCATGATAGACTGTGGCAGAGGGTAGACCCTTCCCAAGATAGACAGTACAAGATGGACAGTGGCTATCGTAGGCTGTGACCAGACTAAAAATTATGACCACTATATATAGCGAACATAATTGCACTATATTGGTTCGTATACATGAATCGGGTCTCTATAGACTTTAAGCTTCTTTTTGATTATAATAATTATAATCGTATTTTAGGAAGGAATCCTTGTAAAAAATAAAGTTACATTGGCCAAAGTCAACATTCTTTTTTCCAGAATGGTTAGTAATACCATCAATGTATATAAACATTTATTTTTTTTACCTCCACTTCTATAGACGCTAAGTGACCCCTGTGGGTGTAGCGCCTCCCCATGAATTTAATGATAATGTGGACTATGGCTCAGAATGGACAGAAAATATGCAGCATATTGTTCGACCAGTTTTAAAAACCGATAGAAAAAGAGATAAGTAATACCAGCCAGACACAGTAGTTGAGTGAGACATGTGCATCAGTGGGTGTCTGTATTGCCTAAACGTTTCGCCTACACGGTAGGCTTCTTCAGTCGAATACAGAGGAAATAAAGATACGTATCTGTCGTACATCTGTCTTGTTCGTCTGCCAGTCGGAACTATACGTTATTGTTGTAATGGGTACAGCTGGACACAGCTGCTACGCTGAGGGATCCTCTAGGTGAATACAGATGGGTGGGGCGTCTCTCCTGTACAAACCGTAACGGAGGATCGAGTCTTCAAAGGCAAAAAAACAATATTATATATATATATATATTATATATATATATATATATATAATATATATATATATATATATATATATATATATTATATAAGTAAAATAAACTTGTTTACAGAGATATACGTGTTTTGTATAATAAAATATAGCTGGGAGGAATTAACAGTTATAGGATTTCTTTTATATTGAGCTATATAAACACTCCGGATTTAGCGCTTTTTCATAGATGTAGAGAAGAGTTTATTATTAGTAGTAGTAGCAATAGTAGTATATTATTATTATTATTATTATTATTATTATTATTATTATTATTATTATTATTATTATTATTATTCAGGAGAATCGGTAATCTCGTGCGAGTTCTTCACTGTAAGAAGCGGTGAAGAATCGCTACTCCGTCTGGAAATTACGCAAAAAGTACTACCTCTACGTGTGAAGGGCTCTTGATCCAAGGAATTGGACCTCTCCTCCACTTTCTTGGCTCAGACCTGACTACCTCCCTCCCTCCCATAATATACAAGTTCACAGTTTCACGAAGAGAGCACCGGTCGAGAGAGAGAGAGAGAGAGAGAGCACGGGTCGAGAGAGAGAGAGAGAGAGAGAGCACGGGTCGAGAGAGAGAGAGAGAGAGAGCACGGGTCGAGAGAGAGAGAGAGAGAGAGCACGGGTCGAGAGAGAGAGAGAGAGAGAGAGAGCACGGGTCGAGAGAGAGAGAAAAAAAGCACGGGTCGAGAGAAGAGAGAGAAAACACAGCTCTGGAAGTAGACCTAAAGAGAGCATGGGTCACTGCTCTCTAGAGAGCATGGGTCATTGCTCTATAGAGAGCATGGGTCACTGCAACAACAAAAAACAGATCACTGCATTAGAGTACGGGTCGCTGCTCTAGAGAGAGCATGGGTAATAGAGCCTCTTTCAGTGTTCTAAAGAGACCACGGGTCGGTGCTCTTTATGAAGGAAGAACACCGTCTTTCTCTCGCGCGACGAGCTCAATAGAAATAAAATGAAGGCAGGACCACGAGTGCACAAGATGAATTCCAGTCCCGTAAAAAAAATAATGAGGAGGTGAAGATATTAGAACAGGGTGTGGCAGGGGCAGGCCAGGGGCAGGTCAGAGCCAGGTCAGGAGCAGGCCAGGGGCAGGCCAAGAGCAGGCTAGGGGCAGGCCAGGGGCAGGCCAGGGACAGGCCAGGGGCAGAGGGCTTCACCTGCGCTTTATTTGTAACTGGTTTCGAGGGTTCTTGTATCCTGCAGCCAGGCTACAAGAAACCAGGTTTCCTCCCTGTTAAACGCCTGGTCCAGCCGGCTGTTTGTGCCTGTGGACCAATTGTAGCAGGACGCTGGATAGCATCTTGCTACAATTGGCGGCTGATCCAGCAATTGTACCAGGATGCTATCCAACTTGAAATCTCAGTTATACCAGTTACCAGTAACCAGTTGCCAGTAGTATGACTCACTACCAACCGTCTGTACTCACCTAGTTGAGGTTGCGGGGGTCGAGTCCGAGCTCCTGGCCCCGTGTGAATCACTGACTGTTATTCACGTTGCTGCTGACCATAGCATGTTTTTGAACGCTACTCACCCCCAGACTTCACTGGTGGGTCAGTCTGAGATAGAGAGCAGAGAGAGGCAGGGCGGCCTGGTGCTTCCCATAATTTCCGTTATAATTATACGTACTAACCAGCCTAAGTGAGTGTTCTTACCCCATCCACGTTTCGAACCCCACATGACAGAAAACTGCTATCCTCGTACCGGCAGTGTGTCTACTAGCTGCTAGTAATATGCTGAATAGTTAGTAAATGGTACAAGTTTGAGCGAAACGTCGTGGTAAGCTCCTCTCTCCTATATGCGGGTTATTTGTGTATTGTTCTTTGTGACTTGTGACTTTGTGTTATTTAGTAAGTTTATTTAGGTACAGACACACATAAGTACAGTTACATAAATTTAGTCGACTACAGTTATCAGCACATTGAAGAAATCGCAATAAAACAGATATTTGTAAAAAAAAAAAAACCAGAGTGAACAATAGAAAATAAAACCTGAGCGCTTTCACGTGTCTACACACGTCTTCCTCTGAAGTTATGTGTGTAAGCACATGAAAGCGCACAGGGTTTTATTTTCTATTTTCACTGTGGTATTTTTACGTAGTAACATATGTGTAAATTACCTAAGATAAACCAATGCAATGTTTGTTGGCCCACCTCTTTTTTTTTTTTTACGCAAGGTTTGACAGGGTTAGGTTAAGGATCCCTACCTCTTTAATTTTATCCATGGCATCCTCCTTTTCAATGGGTTTATTTCACTTCCCCCAAATCTTTCACTCCGGCACGTTACATCAGTGTGCATGTTAGGGTCAAGGCTCTCAGGTGACTTCCATTATCACAGAGTACATTCCTTGTGTTTTAAAGCATTCCTGATAGTTTGGACGTTTCGTTGTGTTTTTGAGTGTGTACTAGATTACCTCTGTTCATTTCCCAGCTCTGCTGTCTCTCCTGCTGTGAAAGGCGCTGTGACTACAGAATATTCAAATGGGCACAGGGCAGAGAAGGGCTGGATAGGGCGGGGCGAGGCAGGGCAGGGCGGGGCGGGCAAGGCGGGGGTATAATAGGGCAGGGCGGGGCAGGGCGGGGCAGGGCAGGGTGGAGTGGGTATCGGTTACTCCTCCACTGCCATGAACACTGAGAGCGGCGGGAGGTAAATTACCGGCGATGATCGTCTTTATTTGCTGCTCGAGCGAGAGGACCTTAACCACGGTGCAGATGGCGGGGTTACTGCCCATTGAAACCCGGGGCCCTACCGGTGAGCCCAGGGCCCTCCCTGACGAACCTGGGGCCCCCTCCTCGTTGGTGGTTCTCCTTCCTGTCCTCCTTACAGGAATTTTCAACCAAGAGGATATCAATTTGATTTAACTGGAACTCTTACAGAGGGCCCACCAACACGGACAACAGGTTAACAGACCGAACATCTCTCATTTCTTCATGACTAAGGTGCCTGAACACCTTAAAAGTTACCTCCACACCTCCTGTACGGTCTCCAGTTTGAAAGTCTCTATATTCGACTAAAGAAGCCTAATGCGCAAGCGAAGCCTTTCGGTAATAAAGATACACAGATGTTGCACATGTGTCATATTCATCAACTTGTCGGAATTGTACGACATAAATATACTGTCATGAAACTCGTGGAATAAGTAATGAAGAACTCCATTCAACAATAAATGAAGAAAATGTATGCGTTTTGTGCGTTATTACGACATGATCACACTTGTCGTAGGCTTTTGCAAAGTCCGTGTACAATACGTCTGCATTCTGTTTGCCGAAGACCATGTCAGTGGTGCAGCTGTTACGAGAGGCAGGAGCGACCTGCTCTGAATGAACGTATGATGCCCTTCATTGTGCAATTGTTGGGAATCCAAATGGTTGACGATCTTGCTTCTTGGAACCCTTTCAAAGAGTTTTATAATGCGGGACGTTAGTACTATTGGTGAGTAATTCTATGTTATTGCTTTGATGTGATTTTGTGGAGTGGAGCTATATCCGTTGTTTTTAACGACTGTAGGATGACCCCCGTGCCTAGGCTTCCTCTCCATAGAATACTTAGGGCACGTGATAGGAATTTCTTGCAGTTTTTGATAAAGTGGAGTTTCACGAGTCTAGGCCTGGGGTAGAGTACATGGGCATGTGGGGAAATCTTTTTGGAAAAAAAATTATAAGATTTGCTTGATGTAACAGAAAGTACAGGAAGATGACAGAGAGAATCACACCGATTACGAAGAGGGAGTGAAAAAAGAGAGTGAACCCGTAGTTCAGTCAGGAATACACAGAACTAAGAAAACAGCAAAAGAGCACCGATAAGATATAGAATGCGGGAAACAGAATAAAACCGGGAAGTGAGTAGAATATCCAGAAACCATTACGTGAGAATAAGGAGAGAGAGACAGCAAGTTGAAAATATCACTGCATCAAAACACAACAAACACTCGTCTTTCTTCATTTTTTTTTTTTTTAGGTATTTGTGATAAGGCTTAAAAAAAAGGAGGGACATAAACCTCTCGGTGTATGTCTTTCGGTGTATATACACTTAGAGGTTATTTAATCCGTATTTACGAGTGGTGGTGATCAGGTCACATTCAGCCCTCATGACCCTCCAGCGGTCGATAAGTATTAAGCTTAACAACAGGAAATGTGATAAGATCCAACAGGAAAAACTAAAGTGAAGATTTAAAGTGATATTCAGAGTAGAGTAAGTCAAAATTACGAGTGCACGGTGAGTGTACTACCCAACAGGTGAACTTGTAAACCATTACGAAGGAGGAAGTACAAGCTACTAAATACATTAGAAGCACCGGGACCCGATGACCTGTTACTCTTGGGACTGGGAGAAGGAACAGAAATGTTCCTTCGCTCCCTCTTATCGTATCTGCTTGGACCTCCTCCTCCTCCTCCTCTTTTCTGCAGCATTGCAAGCTCCTGATGAATTAGAAAGTTTATAGGAAAATATTGGTTTGGAAATAGGGTAGTTGATGAATGGAACAGTCTACCTAGTAGGGTTATTGAGGCTAAAACATTGGGTAGTTTCAAATTTAGGTTGGATAAATACTTGGGTAAATAGAATTATCAAAGCTTATTGCTTACCTGGAGGTTACCTGGGTAACATTTATTCTAATAGTGGGTTGGATTTGTGAAGGACCTGCCTAGTATGGGCCAACAGGTCTATTGCTGTGTTCCTCTTTTCTTATGTTCTTACGTGTTGATTGCAACACGAAAGGCCTAGAGCTATCATTCAACTCACCCCGTAGTTGTTCTGCATCTTATATCGTTTGTTCGCGATATACATACATACATACATACATACATCCAACTACATAAACATTATACATGCATACATACTACATGCATAACATAATACATACATACATACATACATACATACATACATGCATACATACATACATACATACATACATACATACACACATACATACATACATACATACATACATACATACATATACATACATATACATGCATACATACATACATCAACTACATTACATACATACTACATACATACACACATACATACATACATATATACATACATACATACATACATACATACACACATACGTACATACATACATACATACATACATAAATAATGCATATTGCCAAATTTAAGCATTTCTTCATTGTTTTATAAATAACGACAAGTCCTTCCCTATAAAGTCAAGCATCCCCAAGATCTACCCTAAAATTTAACCCCCTAGACATTCCCTTAAGGATAACTACTAGACCTTCCCTAAGGGGTGACCACCAGACCTACCCCTGAAGGGATAGCCGAGGGGTAGTAGCCGCCAAGCTGGGATCAACGGGGTAATTATCAATTACCGTCTCTGGATCCAGGATAAAGAAGGCTTAAGAGTTTCATTTACGCTACTTGTTGCTGTGAGTGGAGCCGCAGCTCTGGGACCACCATTGTGTACCATGTTTGTTGATGAATTGACCAGGGGTCCGGAAAATTGTTTTGTCATTGTGCTGGGTGAAGGCTGGGGGGGGGATCCTTGTGGGAGACCTTGTGTTGGAGTACTTGTTGGAAGGTGTCCTCGTGGGAGGGTGTCCTCGTGGGATGGAGTCTTTGCTGGAGTCCTTGTTGGAGGGAGTCCTCGTGGGAGAGTGTCCTCGTTGGTGTCTTTGTTGGAGTCCTTGTTGGAGGGTGTCCTTGTGGGAGGGTGTTCTTGTGGGACGGTGTTCTCGTGGGAGAGTGTCTTCGTTGGAGGGTGTCCTTGATGGAGTCCTTATTAGAGTAGTTGTTGGAAGGAGTCCTTGTAGGATGGTGTCTTCATGGGAGGGTGTCTTCATTGGAGTCCTTGTTAGAGGGTGTTCCAAAGAGGGCGTCCTTGTCCATGGGGCGGGTGATGGGTGGGGAATGAGTTGGTGATGGTTAGGTGATAGGTGGATGACGGGGGATGATGGGTGAGTGATGGGCGAGGTAATGGGGGAATGGGGGCGATTGATAAGCATTGGTGGGGATTGATGGGTGATTGTGGGGGAATGAGTGGGGATGAATAGGGTGATGGGTGGGGGATGGGTGGGGACGGTGGGGGTTGGGTGGAGGGTGGGTGAAGGATGGTTGGGGATGGGTGGGGATGGGTGGGGGAATGGGTAGGGGATGGGTGAGGGATGGTTGGGGATAGATCGGGGATGTATGGGTGTGTGGGGTGGGGATGGTGGCGATGGGTGGGGATGGGTGGGGATGGGGGGATGGTGGGGGGATGAGGGAAGGTTCTGTGGTTCGTCAAAAGGAAAGTTGTTTATTAGTGGGTCATTTTATGCCTATTAACCAGGGTGCACTGTGGGAGGCCTGGTCCCCTCTCCCCTGCACCTCCACCTCCCTCACCTCCTCTACATCTCCCTCACCTCCCCTACCCCTCCCTCACTACTCCACCTCCCTCACCACTCCTACGTCTCCCTCGCCACTCCTCCAACTCCCTCACCACTCCTCCACCTCCCTCACCTCCTCTACACCTCCCCTACCCCTCCCTCACTACTCCACCTCCTCACCACTCCTACGTCTCCCTCGCCACTCCTCCAACTCCCTCACCACTCCTCCACCTCCCTCACCTCCTACTACACCTCCCCTACCCCTCCCTCACTACTCCACCTCCCTCACCACTCCTACGACTCCCTCACCACTTCTCCATCTTCCTCACTACTCCTCTACCTCCCTCACCCCTCACTACCCTCACCCTCGTTTCCCCTCTTCGTCACCTTTCTTCATCCCTTCTTAATCCTGGTTTTACACCTTACCATCACCATCCCAGAAATTATCAACATTCTAACATTATTCTAACAAGATTCTCGTGTCCCCTTAAGACACTACCAACATTCTAACCATAAATACCCTTATCGCTTAAGACCGAAACTCCTGGATGAATGTAATTAAACCGAAGTTGCCACATCCTAGATGACCTGGACATGGGGTACACGTTATTAAGGATTGCGGCAAAAGCCTGGTTGACCAGGCTAGCACCAGTCGAGCCTGTCCCATGGCCGGGCTCCGGGCTTTCTTTGTACCAACCAAATTATGAAATGTAAACATATAATGTAACCTTTGCAAAGTAATAAACTTATTTTTTTTATTTATTTTGTTTTTGTTGCGGTCAGGAACCGCGCCGCGGGGGCGATGACCCCGGGAATAAGAAAGGTAGGTCGATCATGTCCAAAATGTTCTGGGTCAAAGAACCGAGATTGTTCTTCTTTGTTTGGTCTAATGAAGCTACTGTGTGGCGAAACGTTTCCACAATAGATACCCAAGTGCTCAACATGTATCTAATTTATCCTGGTCTGGATACAGTGGCATCACATCCATACAAACTTAACCGACACATTTCTTCCTGGGATACCGTGCACACGGAAATACCGAAGCCAAAGAAGTAAGGGATGTGTGTAGCTTTAAAAATAGGTTGGATAAATACATGAGTGGATGTGGGTGGGTGTGAGTTAGACCTGATAGCTTGTGCTACCAGGTCGGTTGCCGTGTTCCTCCCTTAAGTCAATGTGACCTGACCTGACTAGGTTGGGTGCATTGGCTTAAGCCGGTAGGAGACTTGGACCTGCCTCGCATGGGCCAGTAGGCCTTCTGCAGTGTTCCTTCGTTCTTATGTTCTTATGTTCTTAAGGGATACCACTACCTGCAACGTATACCAAGACACAGGGTACCACGACCTGGATATACCAAGATACAGGATACCACTACCTGGATATACCAATATACAGGATACCACCACCTGGAGAGTATACCAAGATAAGGATACCACCACCTAAAAAATTTGTCACGATACAGGATACCACGACCCGGAATATATACCAAGTTACAGGATACTACGACCTGGAAAATATACCAAGATAAGGATACCATAACCTTGAAGATGAACCACGATACAGGATACCACGACCTGGAAGATATACAAAGATACATGACACCACGACCTGGAAGATATACAAAGATACATGACACCACGACCCGGAAGATATACCAAGATACATGACATCACGACCTGGAAGATATACCAAGATACATGACATCACGACCTGGAAGATATACCAAGATACATGACATCACGACCTGGAAGATATACCAAGATACATGACACCACGACCTGGAAGATATACAAAGATACATGACATCACGACCTGGAAGATATACCAAGATACATGACATCACGACCTGGAAGATATACAAAGATACATGACACCACGACCTGGAAGATATACAAAGATACATGACACCACGACCCGGAAGATATACCAAGATACATGACATCACGACCTGGAAGATATACCAAGATACATGACATCACGACCCGGAAGATATACCAAGATACATGACATCACGACCTGGAAGATATACAAAGATACATGACACCACGACCTGGAAGATATACAAAGATACATGACACCCGACCCGAAGATATACCAAGATACATGACATCACGACCTGGAAGATATACCAAGATACATGACATCACGACCTGGAAGATATACAAAGATACATGACACCACGACCCGGAAGATATACAAAGATACATGACACCACGACCCGGAAGATATACCAAGATACATGACATCACGACCCGGAAGATATACCAAGATACATGACATCACGACCCGGAAGATATACC
The DNA here is from genome assembly GCF_026875155.1 of Cherax quadricarinatus. Taxonomy (NCBI): domain Eukaryota; kingdom Metazoa; phylum Arthropoda; class Malacostraca; order Decapoda; family Parastacidae; genus Cherax; species Cherax quadricarinatus. Next base: position 41,312,755 of record NC_069426.1, on the reverse strand, counting down.
AAGATACATGACACCACGACCCGGAAGATATACCAAGATACATGACATCCCGACCTGGAAGATATACCAAGATACATGACATCACGACCTGGAAGATATACCAAGATACATGACACCACGACCTGGAAGATATACCAAGATAAGGATACCACGACCTGAAAGGTGTACCAAGATACAGGACCTGGAAGATATACCAAGATACGGGACCTGGAAGATATACCAAGATACAGGATCTGGAAGATATACCAAGATACGGGACCTGGAAGATATACCAAGATACAGGACCTGGAAGGTATACCAAGATACAGGATCTGGAAGATATACCAAAATACAGGATATACCAAAATACGGGACCTGGAAGATATACCAAGATACAGGACCTGGAAGGTATACCAAGATACAGGATCTGGAAGATATACCAAAATACAGGATCTGGAAGACATACCAAGATACAGGACCTGGAAGGTATACCAAGATACAGGATCTGGAAGATATACCAAGATACAGGACCTGGAAGGTATATCCAGCCACAGGTCACCGCCTCATTGCGTCCACAGTGTTTAGTACCTCCAGGCGCGTGATATCAACACTGCAGAGTACTACCACTGAGTAAGTTTCTAACGCAGTTAATAATTAGCTTTGGAAAATTTACAGGAAACCAGAAGAAGCATCAACACGTTATCCCATGGTAGCTAACAATGAAATTCCTTCAATAAAATATTGCAAATTAGGACCTACACAGCCCAAAACTAACTCCAACTTTCCATTGTGAAGCCAAATTGGTGAAGCATTCTTGTGTTCTGTGAGACCAGTATCCTAAACTACACCAGCACATTAAGTTTGAAGCCAAACTGAAGAAGAATTCTTGTGTTCTGTGAGAGCAGTATCCTAAACTACACCAGCACATTAAGTTTGAAGCCAAACTGAAGAAGAATTCTTGTGTTCTGTGAGACCAGTATCCTAAACTACACCAGCACATTAAGTTTGAACCCAAAAACTGAAGAAGAATTCTTGTGTTCTGTGAGACCAGTATCCTAAACTACACCAGCACATTAAGTTTGAAGCCAAACTGAAGAAGAATTCTTGTGTTCTGTGAGACCAGTATCCTAAACTACACCAGCACATTAAGTTTGAAGCCAAACTGAAGAAGCATTCTTGTGTTCTTTTGGAGCAGTATCCTAAACTACACCAGCACATTAAGTTTGAAGCCAAACTGATGAAGAATTCTTGTGTTCTGTGAGACAGTATCTTAAAACTACACCAGCACATTAAGTTTGAAGCCAAACTGAAGAAGAATTCTTGTGTTCTGTGAGACCAGTATCCTAAACTACACCAGCACATTAAGTTTGAAGCCAAACTGAAGAAGCATTCTCGTGTTCTGTGAGACCAGTATCCTAAACTACACCAGCACATTAAGTTTGAAGCCGAACTGAAGAAGCATTCTCGTGTTCTGAGAGAGCAGTATCCTAAACTACACCGGCACATTAAGTTTGAAGCCAACTGAAGAAGCATTCTCGTGTTCTGAGGAACCAGTATCCTAAAATACATCACTCTGAAACAGCTCATTGGTTGATTCATCAAGTCATCACCATCAAAGTGTCAAAACTAATTCATTGCATTAAACCCAGTATTCCAATTTTCCCAATTTCTTCCCTACGAAAGGCAAATTGGGATCTTAACACGCTAGTACATCTCTCACCTATTTTTTAAATAAGACTGACCAGCAACTAAGATTTAAATAGGTTAGGCTCGAGCAGATTATTATTATATTTAAAGTTTGGTACATAACATTTCTTTTTTTAAATACACTTGACAGCACACGTTTCGGTCCGAGTTTCGGTCGGGCCGAAACGTCGTCATTAAGTTTATGTCTCCTATGTGTTGATTATCTGCGTATTGCTCCAGTTACGGTATTGTTTCTGTATATTCAGTAACCATCTACACACGATACTTAAAAAATCTCACATAAATACAAAAAAAAAAAATTCTTTATATATACCAAAAAAAAAAAAGATTTATTTGATATTTTTTTCAGCATCTTAGGATTTTTAAGCCCCTCTCCAGATTGAAATCCTGGGTTAAGTCACTGCCTATATCCAATCTCCGTGTCTCTGGAGTTCCAGGAGTTTTGGCCTGTGACTGAGCGAATGAACATCGTCTTGGAAAATGTACCCAGGACGCTGGGTACCACGACCTGGAAGAAATACCCAGACAGGGTACCGCGATTTTGAGGTTCTAATAAGGTCCAAACATGAGTCCTGATTTCCGTAATGCATCACCAAGTTCGAGATCTATATTAGGTCTCGGCTGATCTGGGTTTCCTATCTACTAAAACTATGCAAAGGAATTCATAGAATGTATGTGAAAATACTCAGATTATTAGTGAATGGTGTAAAGAGAGAGGTACCAAAAAATGCAGTAACAATTTTTCCCTCGTGCTCATTTTAAAGTAATTGCACAGAATCAGGTGAACGATTAGTTTCAAATAAACACGGAGAATTGGATCCCTCAACTCGATGAGCGACAAGACGAAAAGAGGTCTGGCTTTGGAGGCTTCAAGACCACAGCAGCTACGGGATCCCACGCGTCGAGCTCTCAACACACCCTTGCTATTGTTTCGTCTATTGTCACCTCATATAGTCTATTGTCTGAGTTGTTTGTGGTATTGGAACTCCTTTGTGTCTTTCCCACAAACCCACTATTCTCCCCTACTGCTTTTCTCCCAAAATCCTTTGCGTTTTCTGCGCAGGGAGGCTGAAGGGTGGAGAATGGGGGAAGATATCTCATTCTCCACCCCAGCCTGTGTGTGTGTGTGGAACTGGGGAAAAAAGTTGTCAAAATCAGCCCAAAATATGCACCTCCTCGCGTCCTCTACCTTCACTCTCAATCAGTGCTTAAAAGCCATGGTGAAACCAACTCCTTTTGGACGACCGTAAACTCCGAAATCGGGAGCCAGCGAAGCAGAGCCTGAGCGCCTTCAGCCCTCTTACCCACTAAAAGGGAGAAGGGATTAAGAACGCGAGATTAGGGATTAAGGGGAAGTAAAGGGGGGGATCAGATCGCTCTCGGCATCTTTGAGGTGCCTGGCTATCGATGCTCTACCATCCCTCCGCCAGCTTAGGCTTACAAAATAAAGAAGGATATCAATTTGTTCGTTTATGTAGTCATGTTAATTGTGGCCAGCGGGCCAGGTGTGTGCATGTTGCCACATAGTGTTATATTCTTGATACATGCCTCCATTTGTACATACCTACCTACCTATATATATATATATATATATATATATATATATATATATATATATATATATATATATATATATATATATATATATATATATATATATATATATTATATATAATATATGCAAAACAACCACTCTGAAAGAATAGAGAAATTCCAAGCGCTTTCGTGACTACTCACATTATCAAGGAACTATGAAAGTAAAGCATCCAAGGAAGCTATATAAGGGGTCTGGCCAACACCTCACTATCAGATCCCACAACGGTTAAACACCTGACGCGCGCCGACCCAACTTGGATAGGTCCTTTGCACAACTCACCCATATATATATATATATATATATATATATATATATATATATATATATATATATATATATATATATATATATATATATATATATATATATATATATATATATAAACGACCAGGTCAGATAGACTTCCTATTCTCTCTTTCCTTCCTTATCCCTTCTGTTGTATTCCTCCTATTATAATAATCCTTCTGCATCCCTCCTGCTGTATCCTTAATTCTGTATCCCTCCTGCAACCTCATATACACTCGGTAAACAATTCTTCACGCGTCAAAATCTCCCAGGTAATTTACTGGGCCGCCGCACATGGCTTCAAGATACGCTCACAGGGAATTTACTTTGCCAATCCATCGGCCTAAACACGCGTCTATCGTCCAACAAAGTATTTACTGTCGGTGAGGGGGATATACACAGTCCATAATTCCGTAGGGTTTCGGAACGGGGGAGAGATGGGAGGACCAGTATCAGGCAGCCAACGTCAATCACACGGGTCAGGGATCACCCCTGGTCTGAGCCGCGCATCACGGATCGCGGATCGCAAAAGGTAAACACAAATAGTATCGGAGGTACAAGGCACGTAGAAACGAACCCAACAATGCCTCATCTACAGTCATAAACATCTGTATTTCATAACCATCAATATATATGAATTACACACATTTTTGACCATATGCTCAACATTTCTCGATGCTGTTGAACCCCCTTTCTCTCTCGGCTGACAAATTGAGATCCCACTTAAGAGGATTTGTCTACTGATTCTCATCCTGTGAATGCAATCAGAGTCTTGGCCACAAATTGGAATTGGGAATTAGGGTTGGGAGTAAAAATTTAAGAGCGATACCTGTGTTGGTGGAGATTTGGGAATGCGATTTGTCTGGTGAAGCTCTTACTCAGAGACTGAAAGAGAGAGAGAGAGAGAGAGAGAGAGAGAGAGAGAGAGAGAGAGAGAGAGAGAGAGAGAGAGAGAGAGAGAGAGAGAGAGAGAGAGAGAGACAGAGAAGAGAGACAGAGACAGAGACAGAGACAGAGACAGACAGACAGAGATACAGGCATTTTCAGAACCGACAACACAGGGGCTAACACATTTGACCATCACTACAACACATAAGAATACGTCACTACAACATTTAAAACACATCAATACAACACGTAACACATCACAACACGTAAGAACACATCACAACACATAACACGTAACCACAACACATCAGAACTAATCACCACAACACATCGGAATGCATCACAACATGTAAGAACTTATCACCACAACACATAAATACAACACATCACCACAACACATAACATATAGAACATGATCACATAATATCACAACATGAAAAACATCAACACAAGGAAAAAACACTACAGCACCAAGAAAATCAAGAACATCATAGAACATCAAGAACATCATAGAACATCAAGAGCATCATAGAACATCAAAGAACATCATAGACCATCAATAATATCATAGAACATCAAGAATATCATAGAACATCAAGAACATCACCATAGAACATCAAGAACATCATAGAACGCCAAGAATATCATAGAACATCAAGAACATGTGGCCAAGACTCTGCATTCACAGGATGAGAATCAGTAGACAATCCTCTTAAGTGGGATCTCAATTTGTCAACATCAAGGACATCACATAACGTGCAACACACTGTGACTCGCACATCACATAATTCTCTGAGAAGCTAACACAACCCACGTTTATGATGGTGGCACAACATAAACACGAGGGTCAGAACGTTGGGTCATGTGTCAGGCCATATCCCGCCCTTATAAGTCTTCATGGTATTTCATTATTTTTATACTGAGGATATTTTGCACACACACATACACACACACACACACACACACACACACACACACACACACACACACACACACACACACACACACACACACACACACACACACACACACACACGATTATAAACGATAACCAGCACGGATTCATGGAAGGCAAATTCTGTGTCACAAACCTTCTGGAGTTCTATGACAAAGTTACAGAAGTGCGACACGAGAGAGAGGGGTGGGTTGATTGCATTTTCTTGGACTACAGGAAGGCCTTCGACACAGTTCCTCGCAAGAGATTAGTGCAGAAGCTAGAGGATCAGGCGCGTATAACAGGAAGGGCACTGCAATGGATCAGAGAATACCTGACAGGGAGGCAACAACGAGTCATGGTACGGGATGAGGTATCACAGTGGGCACCTGTGACGAGCGGGGTCCCACAGGGGTCGGTCCTAGGACCAGTGCTATTTCTGGTATATGTGAATGACATGATGGAAGGGATAGACTCAGAGGTGTCCCTGTTCGCAGATGATGTGAAGTTAATGAGGAGAATTAAATCAGATGAGGACCAGGCAGGACTTCAAAGAGACCTGGACAGGCTGGACACGTGGTCCAGCAACTGGCTTCTTGAATTCAACCCTGCCAAGTGCAAAGTCATGAAGATCGGAGAAGGGCAAAGAAGACCGCAGACAGAGTATAGACTAGGTGGCCAAGGACTGCAAACCTCGCTCAAGGAGAAAGATCTTGGAGTGACCATAACACCGAGCATGTCTCCGGAGGCACACATCACCCAGATAACTGCTGCAGCATACGGGCGCCTGGCAAACCTGAGAATAGCGTTCCGATACATTAGTAAGGAATCGTTCAAGACACTGTACACTGTGTACATCAGGCCCATACTGGAGTATGCAGCTACAGTTTGGAATCTACACCTTGTCAAACACGTCAAGAAATTAGAGAAAATGCTAAGGTTTGCAAGAAGGCTAGTTCCGGAGCTCAGGGGTATGTCCTACGAAGAAAGGTTGAGGGAAATCGGACTGACGACATTGGAGGACAGGCGGGTCAGGGGAGACATGATAACGACATACAAAATACTGCGTGAAATAGATAAGGTAGACAGAGACAGGTTGTTCCAGAGAGGGGACACAGAAACAAGGGGTCACAATTGGAAGCTGAAGACTCAGACGAGTTAGGAAGTATTTTTTCAGTCATAGAGCCGTCAGGAAGTGGAACAGCCTAACAAGTGATGTAGTGGAGGCAGGAACCATACATAGCTTTAAGACGAGGTATGACAAAGCTCTGGAAGAAGTGAGAGAGAGGACTTAGTAGCGATCAGTGAAGAGGAGGGCCAGGAGCTGTGTCTCGACCCCTGCAACCACAATTAGGTAAGTACACACATGCACACATATACAACAGGCCTAGTGTCTAATTGACATGTGCCTAGGACAAAATGGTGAATAACACACACAAAATGGAATAGTCTGGAAAATGACGTAGTGGAGGCAGAATCCATACATAGCTTTAAGAAGAGGTATGATTAACCTCATGTAGCAGGGAGAGAGAGGACTTACTACCTACCAGTGAAGAGGCGGGGACAGGAACTAAGACTAGACCAATGCATCCACAATTAGGTGAATTAGGTGACTACACACACACACACGAACAATATACTATATATATATATATATGTCGTGCCGAATAGGCAGAACTTGCTATCTTGGCTTAAATAGCAACGCTCATCTTGCCATATAGGACAAGTGAAAATTTGTGTATGCAATAATTTTGCCAAAATCATTTTGAACCTAACGAAAAAAATATATTTCACTGTGTTTGTTTAGTATTAAATTATTGTAAACAAATCTAAAATATATTTAGTTGGGTTAGGCTAAAATAAATTGTTCTTGTTATAATAAGGTTAGGTAAGTTTTCTAAGTTCCTTTTGGTGCAAAATTATAAATTTTTACATCAACATTAATGAAAAAAATATATATTTAAACGTATAAGAGAAAATTTAAGAAAGGACTTATTTTTAAATGAGTTCTTGCTAATTGACCAGTTTTACATATTCGGCACGACATATATATATATATATATATATATATATATATATATATATATAATATATATATATATATATATATATATATAAAATTATATATATATATAATATATATATATTATACAGTATACTGTTCGTGGCTGACTTTTAAAGGTGATAACGAAAAAATATAATTAAAATGGAGCGTGTTTAGTTGAACTGTTGTAGATGAATTATTATAACAGGACTGTTGTAGTTGAATCGTTGTAGCTTCATTGATGTTTTGAATTGTGGCTGGTTTATCAGTGAATAAAACATCAAGAGCAGGAAATACAGCATACAGTGAGTGATGTATATCTCTCAGTGTATATACACTGAGTGATGTATATCTCTCAGTGTATATACACTGAGAATTTACTATAAGCTCTAGAGCAGGTATTGCAATGTTCTTGACTGGTGGTTAACAGGCGACGTGAAGCCTGACCCTCGTGTAGTAGATAGACTTTAAACCCCAGTAATTAACCAATGTTAGGAGTCAGTATGGTGGAGTGTGTGAGTGAAGAGGTGGTGATGTGATAGTGAACACGTGTGAGCTCCCAGTGCTACCCACGTGTGAGCTCACAGTGCTACCCACGTGTGAGCTCGCTCCCAGTGCTACCCACGTGTGAGCTTCCAGTGCTACCCACGTGTGAGCTCGCTCACAGTGCTACCCACGTGTGAGCTCACAGTGCTACCCACGTGTGAGCTCGCTCACAGTGCTACCCACGTGTGAGCTCCCAGTGCTACCCACGTGTGAGCTCGCTCACAGTGCTACCCACGTGTGAGCTCACAGTACTACCCACGTGTGAGCTTCCAGTGCTACCCACGTGTGAGCTCACAGTGCTACCCACGTGTGAGCTCGCTCACAGTGCTACCCACGTGTGAGCTCCCAGTGCTACCCACGTGTGAGCTCGCTCACAGTGCTACCCACGTGTGAGCTCACAGTGCTACCCACGGGTGAGCTCCCAGTGCTACCCACGTGTGAGCTCACAGTGCTACCCACGTGTGAGCTCGCTCACAGTGCTACCCACGTGTGAGCTCCCAGTGCTACCCACGTGTGAGCTCCCAGTGCTACCCACGTGTGAGCTCCCAGTGCTCACACGAATACAATCAACAACTCTGGACCTGGGATCAAAAGTTAGGTAAGATTTATCAGGAAACAGAACAAGTGTTTCCTGACTAGGGTCCTAGTCCGATGATAATCCGCCGTTGGAGATTTTGGTCATCTGACCGAGGCCTTCCACTGGCTTACCGATGGAAGGTTTGAAGTTTATAAATAATCATTTGAAATTAAACTAATTTTTCACCAATATCCTGAGTCATGCTTTGGGAAAAACATAATTTTGAGACCCAAGTTCCACCATGATAGATGCGGTAGCCGGATGTGTTTATCTTCTGCAGGGTAATGAAAGTTCGATGATTTTTTGGTCACGTGTGCAGAAAGTTCATACGTTTTATATTAAAGTGACGTCGGGGTTCACAACAAGAGGGGTTCATTAAGTTATACACTAATGATTTAAAGGTTTAATTAGTTAATGACCCTAGTGTAGGTAGATGGGTTTTTCAACGCAGATAAACCCACCAAATTTTGTGAGATAACCGCAAGAGACCAGCAGTTCCATGCAGGAACAAACAGTTTAATACTAACATGATTCGCTAATCATAAAAACACGACTGCAAACAAACCCGGGAACGGGTGGGGTTTGTACCCAACAGTGGCGAGTCGTAATGTAGTCAACATGTAGCCAGCTGGCCGAGTGGCTGACATACTGGCCTGGAGTTTTACGGCTCACTCGCCATGGTTAGTTTAATGTTAGTTTAATGCTGGATCATCATATAAGCGCGGTGGCTTTGTTTCAGTACTATCATGTTCGAAGATAATGAGATTAAAACCGAAGTGAAAAATATAGGATAAAACTATTCTTAATGTTGATCTCAGTATGTTCCTCGAGCAACGATGCACCTTAGAAGTGGCTTGTTTCTCAATTTTCGAACTTAAATGTATTCAGTGGCTTGTAATGATCAGGGAACTGACTCCCCCTCCCCTGCCACGAGTTATCTTACTTCAAGATTCTGGTCTATTTTCTTAACGAATGGAATACCAAGAATGTCAAAATTCTAAACATCTCTATGTAAATTTAAGGGAGGTTCCTTGATATCGGCAAGGCGTTTTTGATCCAAAGAATTCCGCTTATCCTTCCCCTCCGAGATATCGAACCTGATTGCCTTGAATATCTATTAGTTAAGCGCTTCTTAAGTGGAAAGATATATCTTCATCCTGACTCTTTGTAATGTATCTTAATTACTGAAACAACCACTGTGAAAAAATAGTGAAATTCCAACCGCTTTCATGATTTTTCGCATAATCGAGGAACTGTGATAATGTGAGAAATCATGTAAACGCTTGGAATTTCACTATTTTTTCCACAGTGGTTTCTGTGTATTGTGATATCACCTGTTTACTGTGATCTTATTACATTACTGAAATAAGTGGATTAATGAGTGTCATGTTTGTTTTCAGTTACTGTTTCTTGTTAATCACTGACATTCTACTTGTCAAGACTTTCTTTCTTGACCAGTGTAAGTGAACGCCACCATCTAGACTGTGGGACTGACTCCCTCGTCTTCTACTGTCTCTAGCTGCAAAACTCTCAGACACCTCTGTAGTGTAATGATGAAGCCACTTGTTGGCGAAACGTTTTCGTAATAAATCTCCCCTCACGGGAGGTTCTTTGATGCTGGTGAGGGGCTCTTAATCTAGGGAATTGGATCTATGCTCCGGTTCCCTGAATCGAATCTGAATACCTTCCAGTCCCTCCCCCCCCCACATACGCTGTATAATCCTACGGGTTTAACGCTCCCTCATGATTATAATAATCAGAATAAATCTACCCAGGTATTGTACATTAACTTATCGGTATCGTATCCAAAACTGCACTATCTTTATCAAGCCATTACGCCTTGACAAAGCTCCTTGGAGAGCGAAACGTTGCCACAAGAAAATGTCACATTTGTTGTACTCGTGTTCTCTTGCCTAACATATTGTCGGTTATTCTACCAACATTAATACCATCTTTCTCTTACTTTGAGTGTGGTAGTTGTGATACCTCGACTATAAACACTCTTATATTCTCGTCATATTCAGTGAGAAACAGGACTTCTCAGGAGGAAATGAGTTACAACGATGTATTTAAGTCAGGATTAAAAATGAAGTAGGAAAGTGGCACTTGTATGCTAAATAACGTAAATCTTAATCGAGGTGAAAGGGGGAAAAAACGATTTAAAATTCTAATTAGTAAAAATTTAAAGCAAGACAGCAGTGCATAATTGTTCGAAATAAGGGTAATATAATTCTTGGCTTCATATCACTTATTATTTATAAGTTCTCGGGTTATATTTCAAATTTGTGTAGAAAACAGTGTCAGGGACCCTAGACTGTTCAACTGCCTCCCAGCATACATAAGGGGGATTACCCTTGGTGTCTTCAAGAAGGTACTGGACAGGCACCTAAAGTACGTAACCAACCAGGCTGCAGTTCGTACGTCAGTTTGCGTGCGGCCAGCAGTAACAGCCTGGTTGATCAGACCCTGATCCACCACGAGGCCTGGTCTCAGACCAGGTCTGGGGGCGTTGACCACCCAAAACTCTCTCCAGGTATACTCCAGATATCTTTGCTTAGACCTCATTTAGTATGGTGCTCATTAGAGGATGAACACAAATACTCTCGAAAGTGTAGATGAATGGTTCAGAGAACCGACATGATGGTAAATTAGACACATGTGCAACTCTTGGGTATCTTTATTTACGTATGCCGTATTCTATTCAAGATTGATGGACTGAACACATCGACTCAAGGTTGAGGGACTGATTACCTCATTCTCCTCCTGTTCTTCAAGTTTCTCCTACGTATGGACTGATGAAGCCACTGTGTGGCGAAACGTTTCCTCAATAAAGATACCCAAGAGTTGCACATGTGTCTAATTTACCACCACTCTCGAAAGTACACAGAGAAGGACGAAGTTGATTATATATACCAGAAACAATTCCTGTGAAAATTGTCTGAAGGCCCTGACACAATGAAATTATACTCTTTTGAAAAAAAAAAATAACGTAGAACTAGGGGAGATATAACCGAAGTGTACAAACTATAAACGAATAAATAACTGTTGTTAGGTAAGACACGTATGCAACAGTTAGGTATCTTTATTTCGAAACGTTTCGCCTACACAGTAGGCTTCTTCAGTCGAGTACAGAAAAGTTGATAGAAGCAGAAGAGACTTGAAGACGATGTAATCAATCCATCATCCTTAAAGTTTTGAGGTGGTCAGTCCCTCAGTCTGGAGAAGAGCATTGTTTCAGACTTCGGAACAATGCTCTTCTCCAGACTGAGGGACTGACCACCTCAAAACTTTAAGGGTGATGGACTGATTACATCGTCTTCAAGTCTCTTCTGCTTCTATCAACTTTTCTGTACTCGACTGAAGAAGCCTACTGTGTAGGCGAAACGTTTCGAAATAAAGATGCCTAATTGTTGCATATGCGTCTTACCTAACAACCTGTCGGTATTTTATACCATTTTAATGTTCGAGTAAATAACTGCGATGCAAATTGCATGATGAAAATAGCTAATGAAGACGGGATTCACAGCAATAGATGAAAGTTGGAGAAATTTAGATTTAGAAAGGATATTGGGAAGTACTGGATTGGCCATAGTTTCAGGAGTGTGTGACAAACTTCCAAGTAGCGTCACTGAGACAAGAACCTCGGGTAAACGAGTAGGTGTGGGTGGACTTGCCTAGCTTAGGTGGAAATAAATGGTATAAAATACCGACACAATGGAAATATAAACACACATGCAGTATAATGTGATCCTTTATTGACAACGTTTCGCCCACACAGTGGGCTTTTTCAAGTCACAAACAGGTCTGTTTGTGAAAGTTAAGACACATGTGCAACATCTGGATATCTTTATTGTAGACGTTTCGCCATCCAGTGGCTTTATCAATACAGATTCTAGGACATAATAGGAAGACAGTAGAACTATATACAAAAGATGAGGTAATCAGTCCCTCGGCCTTGGAGTTAGTGTTCACAGCATCGTGGTGGAGGAGAATCTGGAGCAAAGACAAGAAGACTGGCGGTTATATAGGCGTCAGTGGATAGGGACGGGCAGCAGACGAGGGCAAAGTCACTGGTAGGCGGGATTCCCCAGTGGAAGTAGGTCCTTCCCAAAGAGATGGGTTAGTTGCAGCAGCCGTGAAGGTCTTGTAGATGTCCTCTGAACCAAGATTCCATGATGTTGCAGTGTCTGACAAGTTGTGCAAGAAAGGTATAAAATACCGACAATATGAAAGTTAAGACACATGTGCAACATCTGGATATCTTTATTTTGTATATAGTTCTACTGTCTTCCTATTATGTCCTAGAATCTGTATTGATAAAGCCACTGGATGGCGAAACGTCTACAATAAAGATATCCAGATGTTGCACATGTGTCTTAACTTTCACAAACAGACCTGTTTGTGACTTGAAAAAGCCCACTCTGTGGGCGAAACGTTGTCAATAAAGGATCACATTATACTGCATATGTGTTTATATTGCCTAGCATAGGTCAGTAAGCCTGCTGCAGTGCTTATCTCATTCCAGTGTTCTAATGGTTAACTTGGAAGGCAAAATACAAGAGGCTTTTAACTATTTTAATCCCCCCCCCCAAAAAAAAATAACGTATGACTTGACCAAATCTTCACAACCCGTCCCACGCTCACTGGGACGGGTTGTATCAAATCATGAGGTGATATCTCAGCCTTATAAGCCGTCTGTTCTATTAATTCTACTGGAATAACCTCCAGGTAACCTCCAGGTATCCCTCGATGTGAGAAATCACGAACTTGGAATTTCACTATTTTTTTTCACTGTGATTATTTGTATACTGTGATCCTATTGCATGAACACGGAAATTACTTCCGACACCTTGATCAGCATTACTGTATCTTGTAGTAGCACGAATATCCAGATGTTCAAAGTCGTTCAACATTACACCTATGCAGGAAAGAGACGTTATTTGGTATATGACAGAATATATACCCTGAAGGGTGTATTTCTGTGTATATGCATCGAGTCTACTCTGATCTGTATTTTAGGAGTTAAACTATTCTTTGTCTGGTAGTAGAAATGTTAGGTTGAGACCTAATGATTCTAGTGTAGTCGATAGGCTTCAAAACCGCAGTCTAATGATGTATATATGATAAATCATACCACGGGTGGGGATTGAACTCGGGGCGAGTAAGTCGTAAAATTCTAGGCCAGGGCGTAAGCCACTGGTCCAGCTGGCTACAATAAGATTCACCCAACTAGGTATATTGTTTGTAATCGTGTCAATACGATTTCGTTAGAAGTGATGACTGCTTTGAGGGGACTAGGGGGGATATTCATCTGTAAAAACTTGCACTTATAGTCAGTGGTGGCCTGTGCTAACCTCTTTATGGTGTATAAATATACCTAGTTGGATGAATTTATTGTAGGCAGCTGGCCCAGTGGCTTACGCGCTGGCCTGGAGTTTTACGACTCTTTCGCCACGAGTTTAATCCCCACCCGTGGTATGATTTATTATACATACATCATTAGACTGGGGTTTGAAGCCTATCGACTACACTAGAAGCATACAATACCCCGCCCGTGGCATGGTTTGTTTTGCAATCTTGTCATTACGATTTGTATAATGAAAACAACGTCCCACTTTCTCTCATTTTCTAAACTATTCTCATTCTCTCTCTCTCTCTCTCTCTCTCTCCTTCCTCTTCGCTGACATGCCACAAGCAGTAGCATGCTGGTCACTGGATACCCTCTCCTAGGATCAAAGGCTTCTAATCCTACCTGAAGGAGTAGGAGGATCCAACACTATAAACACCCTTCACAATAGTCTCCCCATTACAGGCTTCAATGCCCCTTCACACCAGAGAGTCTTAATGAAGGGAACTCCAGTGCTCCACAGGGGTGATGTATACGCCGGTACTACGAGTACAGGGGTGATGTATACGCCGGTACTACGGGTACAGGGGTGATGTATACGCCGGTACTACGGGTACAGGGGTGATGTATACGCCGGTACTACGGGTACAGGGGTGATGTATACGCCGGTACTACGGGTACAGGGGTGATGTATACGCCTGTACTACGGGTACAGGGGTGATGTATACGCCGGTACTACGGGTACAGGGGTGATGCATACGCCGGTACTACGGGTACAGGGGTGATGTATACGCCGGTACTATGGGTACAGGGGTGATGTATACGCCGGTACTATGGGTACAGGGGTGATGTATACGCCGGTACTACGGGTACAGGGGTGATGTATACGCCGGTACTATGGGTACAGGGGTGATGTATACGCCGGTAATACGGGTACAGGGGTGATGTATACGCCGGTACTACGGGTACAGGGGTGATGTATACGCCGGTACAGATAGCTCTAGGTAAGAGAAAAAACGCCGGAGATTGTCAATATTTCTTGGGGTCATAAACCTCAGCGATCAGGTCTAAAAATACAGGAAATAAAGAAATTTATTAAATAAAACGACTGTGACTATTTGCCCAATAGCCGATAATGAAGCGCATTTGTTTCTTAATTTTTCGTTATTTTTTACATCCTTACTCAACACTAACCTAACGTATAACTTGGCCGCTATCTAGTTGCCCTGATAAAAGGTTTCTAGTCAAAAATCCACTACCTTGTCCTTATCCTGATGTTCGGTTATTGGTAAGATGAAGAATTCGCTGCTTTTTTTATCTGCTACTGAACCAGCGTTAATAAACAGAGACAAAAGGCATACGTGAGCTGTTAATCTTCGTTAAGCACTCTGGCCAAAACAAAAAGAAGTAACAGATAATAACGTTGTGCGTCCTCTCCCTAGCCAGGATCTTCCACACTCGGAAGCACTTTATCCACCCTCCTCTACAAAGTCCTCATAATTCCTCCAATTAATGTTTTTCACGTCCTGACGAAGAATTGCCAATTACTTTCTCTTCTCTTTTGATGCCGACACGGCGGAAAATCACGCGTGTTACGGGTCCCGACACCGGAGCAAATAGCCAGGGCGCTAATACCTCGAGGCGGAAAAACAATTGGACAATACTGAGACCGGGTTAGGCCAGATCATGGCAAATTATTCCCTTGAGAGGGACAACGGGGGTTGGAGGAGCTTAAAAGCGGGAAGCAGCTTGTTTAAGGCGATCATAGTCAGTGGCGGTTGGATTGTTGGGTTGTTTGCGCTTGTTCAGGACAACGGTGTGGCTTTCCAGGGAGTTTTCGAGGACTTAAGCGTGCATCTTTCTTGTAGGGTCACCTCTACCACAGTCAGCACAATATAAACATATCTCCCTTTTGTCCGTCAAATTAATACCTGCTAGACTGGTCTCCACTAAGTTGTAGCCTACATACCAGGCTGGATTTTTTCTTAATTCGTGAAGAGTGAGTCTGATATTCCTTTAAGCGAAGCGATACAGTAGTGCTTCATTATCCATTTGCTGCCACTTTCGTAGTGACACGAGCAGCTAGCTGTGGTGTCCCATCAACACTGTAGCTACAAGAGCAGAGAATTTTGATTTATTGTCGTGAAATGTTTTCAGTACCGATTCACATAAACGTGTATATGAATTAACATAATCATTACTTTCATATGGAGAGCGTTAAATCCCACACAGCGCCAGGGAAGTGATTTTTTGGGGGGGTTAGCAATTTGATCCAAAGTTTGTGATCCAGTCACTTCGATCACAAGCACTTCGTCGGTATCTAGGCACCTCCCTCAGAGTCCATTTATCTGAAAGATTTTTTTTAAAGTAAAAGGACAAGTGCAACTAATGTGACATTTTATTGAGCCTATATATACCCTGTGTGTTCATGTACTGTTTGTAACGGCTTGATAAAGCTCCTGGAGAGCGAAACGTTGCCACAATAAAATATCACATTAGTTGCACTTGTGTCCTTTTACTCTACATATTGTCGGTAATTCTACCAACTTTATTACAAAGATTTTTTTGAAGTTGGTTCGTGTAGCATACAAAATTTTCGCAACTGTATTTATGCAATTTTCTGTGACAATTGTGTGTAATTTGCATGGGATCTCCCCGTCGGTTTATCCGGCACACTACTGAACCTCCAAATCATCAAAATTTTAGCATTAAGTTTCGGCCTCTGAAGTGGCTAGTTTATTGTGCACTCCTCAAACCATACCCCCGGCCGGGATTGAACCCGCGGTCATATTCTCAAAACTCCAGCCCGTCGCGTTAGCCCCCGGCCGGGGGTATGGTTTGTTTGCAATCGTGTCATTACGATTTCTCGAGTCGAGTCGTGCACTCCTCCATCCTGTGGACGATAGCGCAAAGGCATATAATGCACAAATGGCCTAGGAAACAAGAGCCGAATGATTAATAGGAGTACGTTTACAGATTATATCTTGTATAATCTGTAGACGTACTCCTGTTAAACTGTAGATTATACATCTACAGATTACACAGCATCTTATCTGTTGCGAGCAAATTTAGAATATATGCTTAATATGTCTGATATCTTATTTTCATTGATAAAATACCTTGGTATATCAAATGGGTTATAATGCTATTCATTAGTTTTCCTCAAGTTAGCGATCAAGCACATACAACAGTGATAAATTAGACACATGTGCAACTCTTGGGTATCTTTATTGAGGAAACGTTTCGCCACACAGTGGCTTCATCAGTCCATACGTAGGAGAAACTTGAACAGGAGAAGAATGAGGTAATCAGTCCCTCAACCTTGATTCGATGTGTTCAGTCCATCAATCTTGAATATTCAATCTTGGTATTCTATTCAAGATTGATGGACTGAACACATCTACTCAAGGTTGAGGGACTGATTGCCTCATTCTTCTCCTGTTCAAGATTCTCCTTTGTATGGACTGATGAAGCCACTGTGTGGCGAAACGTTTCCTCAATAAAGATACCCAAGAGTTGCACATGTGTCTAATATATCAACATGTCGGTTCTGTGAACCATTCATCTACACATACAACAGTGTCTAGGATGAGGCTTTAAGAGATGAATTCATCTTCCCTGGAGAGGTAAAATACTCTTCTCCAGTGATTTAACTGCATGTTTTAACAACCCATTTGAATCTGTTTACTTAAAGATTTTTAGTGACACTTTACGGATAATTTCTTAATGTTTTAACACCAGTACAGTGTCAGTCTCAAGTTTAATCACTGATACTAAGAACATCAATTTTCTTCCTCGTTTACAAAATCTTGGTAGTTTTAGGACAGCCAAGAATAATTTTAAGGGCTTCATTTTGCATTAGCTCTAAGGGCCAGAGAGAATTTTCTCCAGCTAACATTAACATTGGTGTAGCATAATAATTTACGGAGCTAATATAGGCTTTATACTGT
This sequence comes from Cherax quadricarinatus, assembly GCF_026875155.1. Lineage (NCBI taxonomy): Eukaryota > Metazoa > Arthropoda > Malacostraca > Decapoda > Parastacidae > Cherax > Cherax quadricarinatus. The sequence continues at coordinate 41,294,901 of NC_069426.1, read as the reverse complement.
TCGTCATTCTCGCTATTCTCACATCAACACCCTAGAACTGCAGCCAGCAACAGCTCTGAGAACTTCAGCCTAGTTTTGTATTTTATATTCTGCTGAGTTATGATTGATTTAGTGAAGGGTGTATCTTCACCATGATATCTGTAAGATTTAATGTACCTGATGTTTAACCTTGTAAAAAAGATGGATGGGGCATGATGAAGATTTGACGAGACCTAATTGATACGTTAATATTACTTGAAATTATTAAGAATGACGCTTATTTTGTTGTACCCTGTTGTATGGATCGTGATGCCATCGGCATAGCTTATAGCTGTATGTTTAAGTGAGGTAGCTAGAGCATTAATAAGAACACTAAATAGCATGGGACTGAGAACTCTAGTTTTAAGTGGTTCGCCGGTATAGTTCCGGCCTGAGAACTCCCCCCTGCGGTGCACCCAGGGACATTTCCATGAGAACTCCTCCCTGTGGTGCACCCAGGGGACATTTCTTCACTTTTCAAACCCTGCTAGAAAACAGATAATCTATTTATTTATCCAACCGAGAAGGTTGACATCAAGATGCATTTTGGCTTGTTGATGCAAGATAACGGTTCTGTTTGTGATATATGCAAATATTAGATCAAGAAATGTGGTAAAATTCGAAGTTTGTGCAGTGAGAAACATTGGTAATATATTTCTGCACACTGTATCCTTTCATAAAACCATAGAGATGAGGTGAGTATTTGTCTGATTGTTAACTCATTCTTTCCAATGTTTTGCAGAGATAATTAGTTAAGGAGACTGGACTAAATGCGTCTAGATATTGCAACTTTGTACTGTAATAGGAACAATAAGAATAACTTAGAATAAACTGATAATAAAGGGTTATCAGGGACACCTGCCTTAAAGTTTCGAGGGAATTCTAATTTGTACCATCGTCTCCTGGGCAGTTGATCAACCTCTGTTTGATGCAATGTTTATCTTGTAGACAGTGAAGACATATTGTCTTAACTTTAAAGGGATGAACCGGTAAGCTAAAGGACACCAACAGTGAGTCATCATGTGACTATCACCCGCGTCAGGAAACACCCGTCCTGTTTCTTGACGAATCTTGACCTGACCTGACCTGTACACAGTGAAGGAACAATCACTCTTATCCATATTTTTGTCCACAAAATGAATCATTTTCAGCTTTCGAGGTTTATCTTAATATGAGATAGAAAAGTTTCGTGTCCTGAGGGTCCAGGAGCTGGAGATCAACACCTTGAAGTCACCCCCCTCCTTTCAAGGGTAGTGCCACGATGCCTGTGGGGGAGTATGATCCAAAGAATTTGACCGATCTTCCCTTTCCTTGGAACAAACCTGATTGCCTACACACTCCAGTAACAATCCCAACCATCTTTCAAGTAGAAAACTCTATTGTTGAAGGTTTGAAGCCGATCGCAGGTCGCATTCTCAAGTTGGCCCACGTTGACTAAAACTGAGTTGTTTATATAACAGACCAGAGGCCACCTGTACATATTAATAGTGGCTTGAACCTTTCCCTAGTTGCGGTGACCCGTGGCCTGATGGCTAAAGCTCTCGCTTCACACGGCGAGTGTCCGAGTTCGATTCCCGGCGAGGGTAGAAACATTGGGCGTGTTTCTCTACGCCGGTTGTCTATGTTCCCCATCAGTAAAATGGGTACCTGGGTGTTAGTGGACTGGTGTGGGTCGCATCCTGGGACAAAACTGACCTAATTCGCCCGAAATGCTCTGCATAACAAGCGGCTTTCTATATAGTAGTATGTCATTGATGTCATCTAGGCCTGTATACCTTGTACATGTACTTGTAGAAATAGATATTATATTATTATACACTGCAGCCTCGGAAATTTGAAATCGATCGGATGAGGCGTTCTCAAGTTATAAACGATAACTTTGGAGGGACAAACAAAATTTTGGGCAACAGCTGTTAGTTACCTCACCTTTGTCTGTCTGTCTCTCTCTGTCTGTCTCTGTTTGTCTCTCTGTATCTCTGTCTCTCTCTGTCTCTGTCTCTGCCTCTCTCTGTCTCTCTGTCTGTCTGTCTCTCTCTCTCTGCCTTGCTCTCTCTGTTAAGTCGTTAAATACATTTACAATTTTCTCCATTAAATTCAGTAAAATAACCGACACGCCTCATTCACAAAAACTGACGCAGTCTATACAACACTAACTTCACTGTTAAAATCAAATATCTTGTATGCCATAATAATAATTCCAATGTTCTTTAATAATAATAACAATAAAACCTAGAATAATATCTAATGAGCAATATATAAAATTTGGTGTGAATACAATGGTAATACTAACGTGATGATTCATGTGTTAATTTTATAGACTCCTGATGTTATTTAAACTCGTTTAAGTGTACCCACTAAACTCATCCTTTCATATATAAGTACTCGAGAGCTTCCCGCCTGTATACCATACAATCGTCTCTGCATAAAAACTTGTAGAATTCCAAGGCCTGGAGATGTGTGCTGACAGCCGTAGTATTTGCACTGCCCCGCTTCCTGGGGTGAAGAGGTGATCTTCGTGTCTGCCTGCCCGCTTCCCTGCACAAACACAAACCTCTCCCTCCAGAAATACCGTTCCTGTTGACAAATATTATTCAAGCGAGACAAACATGCCAAATAACACGAATGCTAATCCCTACTTGAAGAAATCTTAGGCCGTAATCCCCCCCCTCCCCCAGTCCACATAACCAGACCTCTGGCCAATGAATACTCGGTTCGAGGAGGGTCCTGGTTTGTGAGTGGCGGAGAGCTGGCGGCGCAAGTGGTGGTCCCCCGTGTTTATGCGGAGGATCGGATCGTCTGGGTGGACATTTCTAAACGTTTTCTATTCTTATGCCATAATTGTTTCCTGCTCTCTTTTGTGTGGCCGCCTTCCTGTGAGGTCCAACTCACCGGACTACAATAACAACGACAGCGGAGACGCTGCTTTTAACACGAGTAATGTTGCGCCGTTTATTACAGCAGCCAGCACCAGGGAACAATAACATTTACTCCATTACAAAAGTCAGACTGCAACGTGCGTGTGTGTGTACTCACCTATTTGTGGTTGCAGGGGTCGATTCACAGCTCCTGGCCCCGCCTCTTCCCTGATTGCTACTAGGTCCTCTCTCTCCCTGCCCCATGAGCTCTATCATACCTCGCCTTAAAACTATGTATGGTTCCCGCCTCCACTACGTCACTTTCTAGGCTATTCCATGGCCTGACTACTCTATGACTGAAGAAATACTTCCTAACATCCCTTTGATTCATCTGAGTCTTCAACTTCCAATTGTGACCTCTTGTGTCTGTGTCCCTATCTCTGGAACATCCCGTCTTTATCCACCTCGTCTATTCCGCGCAGTATTTTATATGTCGTTATCATGTCTCCCCTGACCCTCCTGTCCTCCAGTGTCGTCAGGCCGATTTCCCTCAACCTTTCTTCGTAGGACAATCCCCGTAGCTCTGGGACTAGTCTTGTTGCAAACCTTTGCAATTTCTCTAATTTCTTGACGTGCTTGACTAGGTGTGGATTCCAAACTGGTGCTGCATACTCCAGTATGGGCCTGACGTAAATGGTATACAGAGTCTTAAACGAATCCTTACTGAGGTATCGGAATGCTATCCGTAGGTTTGCCAGGCGCCCATATGCTGCAGCAGTTATCTGATTGATGTGCGCCTCAGGAGATATGCTCAGTGTTATGCTCACCCCAAGATCTTTTTCCTTGAGTGAGGTTGGCCATCTAAACTATTTTGTGTGTGTGCGCGCGCGCGTGTGTGTGTGTGCGTGCGTGTGTACGCACTCATGCACGCACTAGTCCAACAGCCACTTGCTTGCATGTGCTTCTTGTGGAGTGCGGCTGACTGCAGGGAACATTTAAACTGTTTGCCCACGACTTTTGTCTCTTACCCGGGTTGATGAATGAGACACCTGCGCGACACTTGCTTATCTTTATTGGGGAAACGCTTCTCCAATCAATAGCTTCATCAATCCAATACAGAGAAAAAAAAGGTAGATGATGTGAAGAGGACGATCGAGGTAAGTTTTCTCAGCCTAGAGAGGATGTGCTGAGTCCATCAGACTTGATATAAGAGCCTCAAGGCTTAAACGAAACTAAGAGAGCCTTGTCACACTGACACTTTAATGCTGAAATAAACTGAACCTGTTTATTTTTTTTTGTGTGTGTGACATTCGTTTGTTGCTCCAATTAGGTTTTTGTTAGTTGTTGTGTTTTCTTTGTTATGGCTAACAGCGCTGAGTGATCTACGAAGGTCAGTTTATATTTCAAACCTCACAAGTTCCTTCCTGCAGGTGTTATTCAGTCCTACCTTCACTTGGACGATATGAGCTCAGCGAGACGAGGTCAGTGACCACTAGAGACCCAGTGAGATGAACCCAGGGACCACTAGAAACCCAGTGAGATGAAGCCAAGGTCAGTTATCATGGCGACTATTTACGCCTGGTACGTGCCATAAAATAATAAAGATTGTGAAGCCAATAATGGCAGATTACACTAACTTTGCTGGTGCTATCTACCGCCCTGTAACAGTGCTGTAATCTACGACAGACTTGTTGGCCGTGTGCGCGCGCGCCAGCCTGTGTACTCCTCAACATGTCTGCGGGTTGAGCTCCATCTCTTGGGCATTCCTCGAATTTTCGTTTGACTCTCATGTGAAGTCGGATTGTCGTTGTCCAACTTATACCACTATTTATACCTTGATGCTGGTAAAGGGTTCTTGATTAAACCTCTTATTTCCATGGCGTTATGTGGCCTCTGCGAATTAGTTATAGGAATTATAAATAAGTTTACATTAAATTCTTTGTAAAATCTTCATGAGTCGTCTGGATGTTTGGAACTCGTATCCCTATTGCTTGTGATGAATTAGTAACTATTTTACCGTCTCCCTGGCACCGAATATTCTGTATACTTCTCATGGCTGTGTTCCTCCACAGTCATGTGATTTGACTAATATAGTAATTCCTGGGATGAATTTCCTGCAAGGCGAGGCATATGGGTGAGCATCCTTGCACGTTCCAGGAGTGGTGAGGTCATTACCGGCATGAGGTGTTGGAGTGATGTTAGTGCATGATAGGCTCTCATGAAATGAAGATGCTACATAATTCTGCCTCAGAGTTTTCGTGGGAACATACATAAGAACTAGAGAATGAGAAACACTAACAGGTCTTCTGGTTCATGCTAACAGATAAGCAATAAGGTATTTAGACATCGACTGGACAAGGTTTTTTGGACTTACCAATGGTAGAGTATAGCGACAGCATGTAAATAGGACACACAATAAGGGTTAGGACATTTTTTATGAAGGTGTTTGGTTCAGAAGGAACTTTAGCAGTGAATTAAGTCCCTTATGGACGAAAAGCCTTCACAATCAAATGCCATAATCCGCATTGTGTATCATATTTACAAGGGTTTTCGGGCCTCTGGAGTGTTTTGACTGTATATCCACGGTGTCGGCTTCTTCGACCAAGTCAAGTTTTCAATTCCGCGGCGTCTCTAGGGACCTCGAGGAATTTAAATTTCTTTTCCACAAATTTTAATTAATGCTATGTTTACTTTTTGTCTGTTGATGTGTATAGATGTATTTAACTGTTTATTGTCGACAGCGCTGAATAGTCTTACAGGTCGAAGCGTTTTGTGAATCTCACAACTATTTAACCTACATTTGTCGCTCCTCTTCACCTAGGAGTAAATAGGCTACTGGGGGTTTAGTTGACTGTTGTGGACGGCACCTTTGCGTGGAGTTAGTGATGTACCTCAGTTATGCAGTTCTTAGCTTGCGGCTTCAACTGTATAAAAAAAAACCTTGGTTAAAGATTTCAGTTTAAAGAGCGATGCTCATTATGAAAGATATATTTTTTAATGAAATCTGTCTGTTTTATTACTTATATTGTTCTTAGACTTTCATATTTATCAATCACACCTGCATTGTAAACTCACTTGTTTACATCGCGATTTATTAGTCAAAATTAATTTTTGTTTGGCCCCTGAAGTAGTAAGATTTTTCTTGTGTTGTAATTTGAGATTACAACATAAGCTTCAGGCTACCTCCTTCATGTCAACAGTCTTATTCATACCTAAGGTCAATCTCGTACATTAGAAGTCACTCCCGGTGTCCTAGGTCACTCCCAATGACCTGTGGTCACCCCTAAGGTCATTCTCCAGTCTTACACTCTATCATTCCATTACATCCATCCCGCCTCAGCCTCCAGGAAGGCCCAGAACATAAAACCGCTTCTCATGAACCAGTCGCGCCGCCCCAGATGCCTCTGTGTATGTGTAAGTAAACGTCTCTGATGGTAAATATTTTCTCGCCGCCAAATAAAACCCCTTTAGTCAGCCCTTTCATCTGGCGCCGCCAGCTTCTCGTTTTCTCCCGTGTTTACGAAACAGATTTATCCTTCCGCTGGCAACTTCATATCCTGAATTGAGATATTTTTTAATGTTTTGTAGTTACCCATCGTCCGCATCCACAGGCTGGATGAAAAGTGCACACAAAAACTAGCCATCATAATCCACAGGTTAGATATGGGGTGGAAATAAGTCACTCTGTCTGACTTTTTTGGGTTATCCCAGGTTCTCTACACATATGCTGCTATGTATGATAATTCTATGTAACTGTATTTGTGTATACCTGAATAAATTTACTTACTTACTTACTTACAACATCTAGTCCAGTAGCTTGGATGGTAGCGCACTCACTGAGGTCCGTGGTTCGATCCACGGGTCGGGTTGAAACATCAGGGTGTGTTTCCTTAAGGCACCTGCTGTCCATGTTCACCTAGCAGTAAAATAGGTACTTGGGTGTTAGCCGACTGGTGTTGGGTCACATCCTTGGAATAAAATTGACCTAATTTTCCCGAAATGCTCTGCATGACAAGGTATTTTCTATATAGTATGTCAGACGATGTAGCTAAGTCTGAATACGTTGTACATGTACTTGTAGAAATAAATTATTATTATTAGTCTCGTCCACGGGATGATAAGAGATGTATACTAGATTAGCCGGACTTGAGTCCTGGAGGTGGAAATTATCCTGCAGTTTGAAGGAGAACCTTCAAAACTAGGGAGGTCAAGCCCATGATGACACTCTTCAGGTCACTTGTTCTATCTAGGCTGGAAATATTGCTGCACACTAACAGCACCTTTCAAGGCAGGTGAAATTGCTGACTAGAAAATGTACAGAGAGCCTTCACGGCGCGCATAACGGAGATAAAACACCTCAATTACTGGGAGCGCTTGAGGTTCCTGAACCTGTATTCCCTGGAACGCAGGCGGGAGAGATACATGATTATATACACCTGGAAAATCCTAGAGGGACTAGTACCGAACTTGCACACGAAAATCACTCACTACGAAAGCAAAAGACTTGGCAGACGATGCAACATCCCCCCAATGAAAAGCAGGGGTGTCACTAGCACGTTAAGAGACCATACAATAAGTGTCAGGGGCCCGAGACTGTTCAACTGCCTCCCAGCATACATAAGGGGGATTACCAACAGACCCCTGGCAGTCTTCAAGCTGGCACTGGACAAGCACCTAAAGTCGGTTCCTGACCAGCCGGGCTGTGGCTCGTACGTTGGTTTGCGTGCAGCCAGCAGCAACAGCCTGGTTGATCAGGCTCTGATCCACCAGGAGGCCTGGTCACAGACCGGGCCGCGGGGGCTTTGACCCCCGGAACTCTCTCCAGGTAAACTCCAGGGATCGAGGGATGAGAAAGGAAGTGTAGTTTATAGTTTCACTTGAGCTATGATGCCAGCACACTCCTTTGCAAGATATCTACTGAATGAGTGATGGTAAATGCGTTTCCTTTCTTTGGGTGACCCTTCCTAGGTGGGAGACGGCCTGTCTATTGTAGATTCCTAGATGCATTCTTGGCAAAATAAAAATCCTGATCTTTGTTTTAATATTTAACAGTTGTTACTGTAGCATCAGCAGTGGTGGTGCTGCCTAGTACGTGAACTAGGCCTCCGTCTAGGCCGTCAGAATTTTGGAGCTGTGAAAAACAGGCTCATTTTTTTCGTTTTGTCTCCGTTTTGATTTTCCTTAAGCCGAACTTTACGAAGAAATATATAAAGAAAACTGAAAACTATACAGGAAATAAAAGAAATTATGATCACTTAAATTTTTTTCTCGTTTTTAATAAGTCAATAATTAAAAATACATCAAAAACATATAGTCAGTAAATTGGTTAGGGGGAAATTGGTGGGGGGGGGATGGAGGTCCAAAATTGTTCATGTATAGAGACTAATACTCGCTGCCGAGGCTATTACTAACACCTTGACTGATCACAGATCTGGCTGTACTTAGCGGATGGAGGATCGAACCTCCAAACTGAATGACCCACATAAAAAATCTTCCTGCCAATAATAGTGAAGGAAAGACTCGTGTTGCAGAAGCTGCTTTTATTGCCTCAACGTATCGCCCTCTGTAGAGCTAGAAATGTGAAACGTGCTTGGCAGAACATTTTTTTTAACTGGGAACTCCTGAGTGTTTGAGCCCCCATAAGTCTCAGGGGAAACAATGGGATGGAAACTTAATATTCTTAAGGACCCCTGAGAGTCATGGGGCTCTTAACACGAGCGAGTCTTACAAACCCATACTAGAGTTTTAGAAGACCCTTATTGGTGTCTTAGAAACACTTAGCCTAGTCTCAGGGACAGGTACCAGGAGGTAGGAACCCTTACTAGAGACGGTTAACAGTCTCAAGGTCCCTAACAGAGGCTTTGGAACCCTTAGCAGAGTCTCAGGGATATATATGGCCAGGAGCTGTGAATCGACCCCTGCAGTCACAAATAAGTGAGTACATACCTCAGTCTCGGACTTATCCTCTTCACCTTTTCCCTTGGGGCCAGGAGCCACAACTTAGTTCATGTCTTCATAGTGTTAAAACATCCATAAAAGATGGCCTTGCCCCCTCACCCTCCGGCATTTTTCTTTCTGATGCGCATCCTTCAAAGCCATCTCGCGGAAGGATGCCTCCCTGACTCTCATGCATAGGATTAATATATATCCTTACCGACCCTGTCTTTTCACCAGCTTCCTGCCCGCCCCAAATTTTTACCATGGCTCCTTTTTATCTTAAATTTCCGCCACTTTGAGCCCAGATGCAGCGCCCCTGGCCGCTTTGCTCTCTCTCTCTGTCGGGTGAACTTTGGGGTCCACCTCACTTCCCTCTTCAGCGAGACGGCCGTTGACGTGTATCGGTGTTCAGCGAAGCTTCGCTTCACCGAGTGATCATCTGTGCTTTGTAAGGGGTAATCTGTGTACAATGAGTGTTAATCTGTGTACAGTGGCTGCTAAACTGTGTAGGGTAGATGTTAATCTCTGTACACTGGAGTGTACATTGGACGATAATATGAGTACATTTGACATTAATCTGTGTACATTGTTTGCCTACGGAGGCAGATGTTTAGCATACAGTGACTGTTATTCTGTGTACACTGAGTTAATATGCGTACAGTGGCTGCTACTCTGCCTACAAAGAAAATTAATTTACATACTCTGGCTGTCATTTTGCATTCAGTGTTATGTTATTCTGCATATAACTGCATTTACTACACGTACACTGGCTGTTAATCTGTATACACTTTTGTATGCTTTTATACAATTTTGTATATACTTTTCAACCATTGCATTGTTTTTATTTGACTTTTAAATAAATTTATTGTACACCCTATATCCATTTTATGGAAGGTAGCCTAAAAGCACATGGATACACCAGAGGCCTAGGAACTAGGCCCCAAAAAGGCTTAACAGGAGTGGGATAAAAACCGAGACAAATGACAACCAGATATTTTAAAGATTTGGTGGCGATGAAAACACATTAAAAACCCAGACAGGCAAATATTATTGCAATTAAATGTAAGAGGTAGCGAATGCAATGTTGGGGCAGTAATGATGCAAGATAACGAAACTGACTCTGGGAAAAATCATATCACAGCACGTGTAGGAATCGAACCAATGGCAGGTGAGACCTGAAATTTGCAGGCCAGTGCACTCTCGAAGTCTGATGCCACGATTAGTATTGATGTTTCTCACCCTGGACGAGAATGTCACAGTACAGTCTCTGACGCAATTCAGAAATAAAATTTGGATGACCTGTAGTTTTTCTAGGGCCATTAAATCGTAACATAGCATCTTGTGGAACTGTAAATCTGGAACTCAATTTGCTTCTACAGTTTTTGGCACTGTATCGGAAACACTATCAAACTACGGAAAAAGAAAACATTTATTAGGGCTTTAAAATATTTTGAAGTGTTTTTCAGTGAGTCTCCCATGAAACGTCTTGAACGCTTCCCGAGTCCAGTACAGAGAAGAATGGTGGAAAATCGGAAGGAATTTTAGGTAATCAGTCCCTCGGCTTGGAGTCGATGTAATCAGTCCGTCAATCTTGATGGAATGATTACGTCGACTCAGCAACAGCAAACTCAGTACGAATTGGACAAAAAAGAAAGCAGCAGGACATATGACGGTAAAGGTAATCATCTGAGTGCAGATGGGACACCTGTTTTAAACAAGAATGGCACAACTGGAGATCATTAGAGCATAAAGACATCAAATGGACACCAGTGGAATACCATTAGGTCAAGAGAATGGCTGGAATAAGACCATATCAAAACACTAGCAGGGGAGGAGAGTGGTGAGGGGTGGGGGGGGGTGGGGGAAGGACGAGTGGTGAACACGTGAGTACAACACAGCTGGTGAGGGCAGCGTGAGAATTGGGGTGTTCTTCAGGACATCCAAGAGGTGCACCTGAGCGAACTTCCTGTGTGACCAGTGCACCATGAGTCACCCCCCCTCCCTCTTCCTCCCTTCAAAGGGAGAACTAAACCACTAACCACCACCACCACTACCAATCGCCACCACTACCAATCGCCACCACTACCAATCGCCACCACTACCAATCGCCACCACTACCAATCACCACCACTGCCAATCACCACCACTGCCAATCACCACCCCTGCCATTACCACCCCTACATCACCACCTACCATCACCACCCCTACCATCACCACCCCTACCATCACCACCCCTACCATCACCACCCCTACCATCACCACCCCTACCATCACCACCCCTACCATCACAATAACCATGAAACAAAAGCTTCCACTACATCATCCACCACAAAACCTTCATACTATTAATGTATTTTGAAAACTGGAGAGGGAAGTAGACGTTGTATGTAAGTCTTTGTACAGTGATGAGCAGCGTTATTGCCTCGCTGGAGAAACTGTAGAGGATGGAAGAATGGGGAAGAGAGAGAAGGAAGGAAGAGGGATGGAAGTAGAGAGGGAGGAAAGACTGGAAACGCTAAAACTGGTTCTATTTCGGTAACGTTTTGTTTTTTTACACAGGGTTTGACAAGGTTAGGCTAAGGATCCCTGACTTTAGTGACAAGCTATTTACAAGTTAAATAGTAACGCTCATCTTGCCATATAGGACAAGTGAAAATTTGTGTATGCAATAATTTCGCCAAAATCATTCTGAACCTAACGAAAAAAAAAATATATATTTCACTGTGTTTGTTTAGTATTAAATTACTGTAAACAAATCTAAAATATATTTAGTTGGGTTAGGCTAAAATAAATTGCTCTTGTTATAATAAGGTTAGGTAAGTTTTCTAAGATTCTTTTGGTGCAAAATTAAATAAAATTTACATTAGCATTAATAAAAAATATATATCTTTAAACGTATAAAAGAAAATTTCAGAAAGACTTAATTTTAAATGAGTTCTTGCTAATTGACCAGTTTTACATATTCGGCACGACACACACACACACACACACACACACACACACACACACATATATATATTTATTTATCATCTGTTACTACAACTACTACAACCACTACAACCGCTACAACTACAACCACTACAACTACAACCACTACAACTGCTACATCAACTACAGCCACTACAACTACAACCGCTACAACTACTGCAACTGATAACCACTACAACTACTACAACCACACTGCAACTACTACAGGTGCCACGCAAGTTTTTCCCGAATAGTAGGTGCCCCGAGGTTCGTGGATGGCTCTTGGTCCAAGGAAGTGGAGCTAATCTTCCCTTCCTTGCATCGAATCTGATTGTCTTCTATTCCCCAAGCACTGTATGACCCCTCGGGGTTTAGCACTCCTGGTCTATTACTACTGTTCACCAGGATGGACAAGTTAGCTTGGAGAAGCTGGTGACGGAGGATCGAGCCTTCATAAGAGGAATGATCCACGCAGAGCTACGGAGGATCGAGCCTTCACATAGGTTTCAACCTTCCATCTCCAGTCCATCACTCGCGTCAACATCTCTCAAAATCTATCTCAGAAGAATAAGAAAAAATATTAAATATGAAATACATCAAAATGAATTTGTTGATAAATTTCTTGATCGCTCTGGTGATAATAGTTGTGTCTGGTGCTGACACTAATGTTGTCCAAGATGATGGGTGGCGACCTGCCCATCTGGGCACTAATCTTAAACTACTTCGTGGTCGACGTGACCGCCAGAGAGGGTTTGACCCAAGTCTTCCTGACGTCCAGGGAGGAGTGGTTGACCATGGTTTTGGTCTTCTTCCTGACGTCCAGGGAGAAGGACTGGTTGACCCTGGTCTTCCTGACCACCAGGGAGGTGGTCTGGATTACGGGAATGTAGGTTACGTGGAGAGACGTGGTGAACGACCTCGTGGTTACCTGGGCTTCCCTGGCGGATACTCCTACATGGACGATGAATTCTCAGACACCGACGACTCCTGGGACACCGACGAAGACTACTCAGACACCGATGACTCCTGGGACACCGACGACTCCTGGGACACCGACGAAGACTACTCAGACACCGACGACTTCTGGAACACTGACGAAGACTACTCAGACACCGAAGACTCCTGGGACACCGACGAAGACTACTCAGACACCGACGACTTCTGGAACACTGACGAAGACTACTCCAGCGAATACAACCTTCCTGTTACATTTGACGATGCCCGTGAAGGAAATTAGGGCGAACATCCAGCTGGTGCAGTGGATGAATACCTCGGTGGTACAGAGGAAGAGCACCCAGCTGGTGCAGTGGATGAAAGCCTCGGTGGTACAGAGGAAGAGCACCCAGCTGGTGCAGTGGATGAAAACCTCGGTGGTACAGAGGAAGAGCACCCAGCTGGTGTAGTGGATGAAAACATCGGTGGTACAGAGGAAGAGCACCCAGCTGGTGCAGTGGATGAAAACCTCGGTGGTACAGAGGAAGAGCACCCAGCTGGTGCAGTGGATGAAAACCTCGGTGGTACAGAGGAAGAGCACCCAGCTGGTGTAGTGGATGAAAACCTCGGTGGTACAGAGGAAGAGCACCCAGCTGGTGCAGTGGATGAAAGCCTCGGTGGTAAGAGGAAGAGCACCCAGCTGGTGCAGTGGATGAAAACCTCGGTGGTACAGAGGAAGAGCACCCAGCTGGTGCAGTGGATGAAAACCTCGGTGGTACAGAGGAAGAGCACCCAGCTGGTGCAGTGAATGACGAACACCAAGGTGGTGGAACTACTGCAAGATGCACTTAAGTACAACGATCAGCTGGAGAGCGCTTTGAAGGAAGAACGGAAGCAGCTAGAAGAAGTACTCGAGTACAGTAAACAGTTGGCGAGTATTCTGAAGGAAGAACGGCAGCAGACGGATAATGTACTCGAGTATAGTGAACAGCTGGCGAGTACTTTGAAGGCAGAGAAGTTGTACAGTGAGCAACTTGAAGATGCTTTAAACTCCGCAACACTGAAGATTAACGAGGGAGAAATATCCAGGGTACAGATGGAGAAAGTGATGAAAGTAAAGTTTCAGTACTGTGACGAGACTGAAGCTTCCTTGGAGGCAGAGAAGCAGCACAGTGCTCAGCTCAAAGCTACCTTGGAGGCAGAGAAGCAGCACAGTGCTCAGCTCAAAGCTACCTTGGAGGCAGAGAAGCAGCACAGTGCTCAGCTCAAAGCAACCTTGGGAGGCAGAGAAGCAGCACAGTGCCCCACTCAAAGGTACCTTGGAGGCAGAGAAGCAGCACAGTGCTCAGCTCAAAGGTACCTTGGGGGCAGAGAAGCAGCACAGTGCTCAGCTCAAAGGAAACCTGGAGGCAGAGAAGCAGCACAGGCTCACTCAAAGGTACCTTGGAGGCAGAGAAGCAGCACAGTGCTCACTCAAAGCTACCTTGGAAGCAGAGAAGCAGCACAGTGCTCAGCTCAAAGCTACCTTGGAGGCAGAGAAGCAGCACATGCTCAGCCCAAAGCTACCTTGGAGGAAAGAGAAGCAGCACGTGCTCAGCTCAAAGCTACCTTGGAAGCAGAGAAGCAGCACAGGGGCTCAGCTCAAAGCTACCTTGGAGGCAGAGAAGCAGCACAGTGCTCAGCTCAAAGCAGAACTTCAACTGCTGAAAGAACAGGATAGCGAACTGAATAATGATTCGCTGGATGTTTACGTAACTTTACAGAAAGAGTTGTTGTTTGTTGAGGATCAGTTAGTTATCAAGAGCGAGGAGTGCGAGAGTCTGGCCGCAACCTCACACATCTTAAAAGTCAGGTTAAGACCACGGAAAAGAATGCTGCAAAATATAAACCCCGGGTTTAAAAAGGTTCATGAAATGGCCAGCAGTCTCATCAAAGAGAACGAGCTTCAAGCTGATCACATTAAGAGTCTTAAGAAAACATTTTAATTTCCAGCGACGAAAATCCCTGAGTTTACACCAGGAAACCGTGGTTCCCCAATGTTGTAAATAACAATCTCCGACCCCACTCTCTGACAACAACTCAAGTTCTGGAAGAAAACCACTAAAGTGAACGTACAAGAGCAAGATAATCTCGAGGAGAAGACGCAGCGAGATAAAGCTTGATGATCTCAGGAGAAAGAAAAAGCAACTGAGGTCAAGCTGATGATCTCGGGGAGAAGAAGAAAGTGAGAAGGTCAAGCTTAAATGATCTCTGGGAGGAAGAAGGAACCGAGGTCAAGCTTAAATGATGATCTCTGGGAGGAAGAAGGAAAACCGAGGTCAAGCTTGATGATGATCTCTGGGAGGAAGAAGGAAACCGAGGTCAAGCTTGATAAAGATCTCTGGGAGGAAGAAGGAACCGAGTCAAGCTTGATGATCTCAGGGAGAAAGAAGAAAGTGAGAAGGTCAAGCTTGATGATCTCTGGGGGGAACGAGGAGAAAACGACTGAGGAGCAGCAGCTGATGTACTTACCGCTTATAAACGTAAAATGTTAATCCCATGATCGAACATGAGAAGAAACGTAAGAAGATGGAAGAACATAAGATGGAAGAACATAAGATGGAAGAACATAAGATGGAAGAACTAAGAAGGAAGAACATAAGACGGTACATATCTTATGCGTTTATGATCTTCCTCTCAGTTGTTTTTAGTCTTCTCTGCCGCTAAAGGGAAAGGGTTTTCCTTGATGGGGTTAAGGGCTCTTGATTTAGGGAATTGGATCTGTGCTCCAGTTCCCCGAATTAAGCCTGAATGCCTTCCACATCCCCCCCCCCAGGCGCTGTATAATCCTACGGGTTTAGCGCTACCCCTTGATTATAATAATACTCTTCTCTGTATTGTGACTAGTTTCTTCCCTTACAAGCAACGTAACTGGCCCTGAGAACCCGAACTGGCCCCTGGGAACCTACCTGGCCTGGCCTCGGGGAAATATAGGGGTCCCATGGGATATTATAGGGGTAAATGGGTACCCCTGGAAGTATTATTAGGGGTCAGTGTTACCCCTGGGGAGCATCAGGGGTTCCCTCACTATTTAATGTATATTTTTATTTTTTTAAATTTAACCAGGCGGAAGAATTAACCCACAGAGTCAGGACTGACTTTTTGTATCGCCTCTGCAAGGACGTTGAAGACGAGGAGATATGTCAGGACATACATAATACCCTGGCAAAATAGTGTTAGACCCACACACTGGGTGTATAAACAGGGGAATCAGTCATAATTACACAAAAAATATCTATAATTAATTAATTCACCTTATTACTCCGCATTCTAGTGTTCGAAAGTGTCCCGTAGCTCGGTTGGTAGCGCACTCAGCTCACACATTGATTGTCCGTGGTTTGATCTCCGTATGGTGGAAACATGAGGAATGTTTCCTTAAGACATCTGCTGCTCCTGTTTACTTAGCAGTAAATGGGTACGTGGTGTTAGTCGACCGTGTGGGTCGCATCCTGAGGACAAAACTTAATTTGCCCAAAATGCTTTTCATAACCAGGGTCTTTCTATATAGCATGTCATTTATGTCATTGGTCGGCTGGTGTGGTAGGACTGACCCGTGGTCTGACAGTCAAAAGCTTTGTGAAAGTGTGGTATGACTGTGGTGGAGAGTGACACGTCCTTTCCCCACCACATACTGTGGAAATATTAGACAAGGAGTGAAACACTGCCTGTGGGGAGGTGGGGGGTTGCAGGGTGTGCACGGTAGCAGGAGGGGGATGTGCTGGAGGATGGAAGCTGTGGGGAGAGTTGGGGGTTGTTTAGCCTGGGGGGAAGGGAGGTAGGTGTGGGGTGTTACTGACCAGGGGTTAAGGGACAGTGTAACCTCCGTTGATACCGATGGGTTCATAACCCCGAGGTACCGGTTCAATCGTCTGGGTCGTGTAACATGGGTGTTTTTTTGCTTAAAACACCTGTTGCTCCCTCCCCCCTAGCGCAGGAAGTATAGGTGCATGTGGGTTTTAGGCGACCGTTGTGAAAGTTAAGGATTCCTAACTTTGACAAGCTAACAGCTTTACCTACATCAGCTCATTTGAAAGCATTTTTATTGTTATGATACAAGTATGGAACAAGAAAGTTGAGCTAAACCTGTGGGGCCCGCATTTTCATCTGATTCAATGACTTTATCTCGCTGACATCATTATGCTGTACGAATAGGTTCCAGACTCGTGTCATCCTGGGATAATGATCTCAGATGAAGTGAGAGTGAAGTTGCTGCTTTCTGCCCGTCTTGTGGTATAGAAGCTTGCTTCATGCTTCTCTCTCTCTCTTTTTACTCCCTCACACTTTCCCTTTCATTCCTCTCTCTATTTTCTTCCTTACCCTCCTCCCTCTCCCTCACTTTCCTCGCTTTTCCCCCAAAATTCCTCCCTCACAAAAATTATCTTTCCTACAAAGTAGTTAATCACTAAATAGTGCCTCTCCCCTCCCCTCCCCCCCTAATTCCCAACCCACACCTTTTCCATTTCACCCGCCCTCGTAGACTTGGGAATTTCCCATGAAAATACCAGGTAAAGACACCATTAATTGCCCTCCTTCCCTAACTGTCTTGTCTCCCTCACCCGGGAAGCTGAGCAGGATCCTGGGGGTCCATTGATAAAATGAAAGACAAAGCTTGCATAGGAAAGTAGACAGGTCATGGAGTCGAAGTCGAGGGCAAATGAACGCGAATGTATTCACTTAAGACATCTTTATTGCATATAATAATGACATATGTACAACAGTTAGGTGTCCGGGGATCTTCATTACTCCAGGAGTTAGTAGACTGTTAGTGCCGTCTCAGAGGAGCACCTAGGGATGTTAGAGGAGCATCTAGGGATGTCATGGGAACAAATAGACATTTAACAGGAGCACCTCGGGATCTCTGTGAAAGCCACATTACTAGGCTTCACACTTGCTGCTCTCGTTCTGTTGCTAGCGCACACTCCTCATACACTAAGGTCCGTGGTTCGATCCCCGGTACGGTTAGAAACATTCAGACGTGTTATCACCGAGCCGACTGGCTTGGGTAGCATCCTGGGGACAAAATTAACATAATTTACCCTTTCCATAACAAAGGGCTTTCTATATAGCATGTCATGGGTGTCAGCTATGGTCTGTATAAGTTGCATCATGTACTAGTACAAATAAATATTATTAATAAAGAGTGAAGAAAATCAACGGGCTGACAAGAGGACAGCTTCTTTGGTATTTTAAGCTCCCATGCGGGTTTAGAGCTTATTTTCGAATCTATAACTCTTTTTAAGGATCAAAAGTCTCGGAACGTAACACTACCATAGCTGGAACAATTCGCAAACTGCTCCACACTTTTTTGGAGACGAAACATTTAGACGACGTTTCGGTCAACCATGGATCATTATCAGTTGACTTGACTATGTCCCAGGATACAGAATTAGCTCTTAAATCGATTATATTTATTGCTCATATAATTATACACATGTTTATTGTGATTTTATCAGCGTTTGTCAGGTAGGTGTGAGATCGTGTGTAGGGAGGTATGGACGTGTATTAAACACGTCAGCGCTGGGAGCTCGTACTTGGGGTGTTGACTGACCAACACCTGTGTAACGGGTTTCTTTATTGCGGAAACGTTTCACCACACAGTGGCTTCCAACACCGAGAAGAATGGTGAAGGATCAGGAGGAGTTTGAGGTAATCAGTCCCTCAGCCTGTTCAGTAGTTCACCACCAAGGTGGTGGTGAACTACTGCAAGATGCACTTAAGTACAACGATCAGCTGGAGAGCGCTTTGAAGGAAGAACGGAAGCAGCTAGAAGAAGTACTCGAGTACAGTAAACAGTTGGCGAGTATTCTGAAGGAAGAACGGCAGCAGACGGATAATGTACTCGAGTATAATGAACAGCTGGCGAGTACTTTGAAGGCAGAGAAGTTGTACAGTGAGCAACTTGAAGATGCTTTAAACTCCGCAACACTGAAGATTAACGAGGGAGAAATATCCAGGGTACAGATGGAGAAAGTGATGAAAGTAAAGTTTCAGTACTGTGACGAGACTGAAGCTTCCTTGGAGGCAGAGAAGCAGCACAGTGCTCAGCTCAAAGCTACCTTGGAGGCAGAGAAGCAGCACAGTGCTCAGCTCAAAGCTACCTTGGAGGCAGAGAAGCAGCACAGTGCTCAGCTCAAAGCTACCTTGGAGGCAGAGAAGCAGCACAGTGCTCAGCTCAAAGGTACCTTGGAGGCAGAGAAGCAGCACAGTGCTCAGCTCAAAGGTACCTTGGAGGCAGAGAAGCAGCACAGTGCTCAGCTCAAAGGTACCTTGGAGGCAGAGAAGCAGCACAGTGCTCAGCTCAAAGGTACCTTGGAGGCAGAGAAGCAGCACAGTGCTCAGCTCAAAGCTACCTTGGAAGCAGAGAAGCAGCACAGTGCTCAGCTCAAAGCTACCTTGGAGGCAGAGAAGCAGCACAGTGCTCAGCCCAAAGCTACCTTGGAGGCAGAGAAGCAGCACAGTGCTCAGCTCAAAGCTACCTTGGAAGCAGAGAAGCAGCACAGTGCTCAGCTCAAAGCTACCTTGGAGGCAGAGAAGCAGCACAGTGCTCAGCTCAAAGCAGAACTTCAACTGCTGAAAGAACAGGATAGCGAACTGAATAATGATTCGCTGGATGTTTACGTAACTTTACAGAAAGAGTTGTTGTTTGTTGAGGATCAGTTAGTTATCAAGAGCGAGGAGTGCGAGAGTCTGGCCGCTAACCTCACACATCTTAAAAGTCAGGTTAAGACCACGGAAAAGAATGCTGCAAAATATAAACGCCGTTTTAAAAAGGTTCATGAAATGGCCAGCAGTCTCATCAAAGAGAACGAGCTTCAAGCTGATCACATTAAGAGTCTTAAGAAAACAGTTAACTTCCAGCGACGAAAATACCTGAGTTTACACCAGGAAACCGAGGTTCTCAATGTTGTAAATA
Source organism: Cherax quadricarinatus (assembly GCF_026875155.1). Lineage (NCBI taxonomy): Eukaryota > Metazoa > Arthropoda > Malacostraca > Decapoda > Parastacidae > Cherax > Cherax quadricarinatus. The sequence continues at coordinate 41,275,239 of NC_069426.1, read as the reverse complement.
ACAATCTCCGACCCCACTCTCTGACAACAACTCAAGTTCTGGAAGAAACCACTAAAGTGAACGTACAAGAGCAAGATAATCTCGAGGAGGAAGACGCAGCTGAGATAAAGCTTGATGATCTCAGGGAGAAAGAAAAAGCAACTGAGGTCAAGCTTGATGATCTCAGGGAGAAAGAAGAAAGTGAGAAGGTCAAGCTTGATGATCTCTGGGAGGAAGAAGGAACCGAGGTCAAGCTTGATGATGATCTCTGGGAGGAAGAAGGAACCGAGGTCAAGCTTGATGATGATCTCTGGGAGGAAGAAGGAACCGAGGTCAAGCTTGATGATGATCTCTGGGAGGAAGAAGGAACCGAGGTCAAGCTTGATGATCTCAGGGAGAAAGAAGAAAGTGAGAAGGTCAAGCTTGATGATCTCTGGGAGGAACGAGGAGCAACGACTGAGGAGCAGCAGCTTGATGTACTTACCGCTTATAAACGTAAAATGTTAATCCACATGATCGAACATGAGAAGAAACGTAAGAAGATGGAAGAACATAAGATGGAAGAACATAAGATGGAAGAACATAAGATGGAAGAACATAAGAAGGAAGAACATAAGACGGTACATATCTTATGCGTTATGATCTTCCTCTCAGTTGTTTTTAGTCTTCTCTGCCGCTCAAGGAAGGTTCCTTGATGTTGGTTAAGGGCTCTTGATTTAGGGAATTGGATCTGTGCTCCAGTTCCCCGAATTAAGCCTGAATGCCTTCCACATCCCCCCCCCCCAGGCGCTGTATAATCCTACGGGTTTAGCGCTACCCCTTGATTATAATAATACTCTTCTCTGTATTGTGACTAGTTTCTTCCCTTACAAGCAACGTAACTGGCCCCTGAGAACCCGAACTGGCCCCTGGGAACCTACCTGGCCTGGCCTCTGGGAAATATAGGGGTCCCATGGGATATTATAGGGGTCAGTGGGTACCCCTGGGAAGTATTATTAGGGGTCAGTGTTACCCCTGGGTAGCATCAGGGGTCCCTCACTATTTAATGTATATTTTTATTTTTTAATTTAACCAGGCGGAAGAATGTAACCCACAGAGTCAGGACTGACTTCTTGTATCGCCTCTGCAAGGACGTTGAAGACGAGGAGATATGTTCAGGACATACATAATACCCTGGCAAAATAGTGTTAGACCCACACACTGGGTGTATAAACAGGCGAATCAGTCATAATTACACAAAAAATATCTATATATTATATTAATTCACCTTATTACTCGCATTCTAGTGTTCGACGTGTCCCGTAGCTCGGTTGGTAGCGCACTCAGCTCACACATTGATTGTCCGTGGTTTGATCTCCGGTATGGGTGGAAACATTGAGGAATGTTTCCTTAAGACATCTGCTGCTCCTGTTTACTTAGCAGTAAATGGGTACGTGGGTGTTAGTCGACCGGTGTGGGTCGCATCCTGAGGACAAAACTTAATTTGCCCAAAATGCTTTTCATAACCAGGATCTTTCTATATAGCATGTCATTGATGTCATTGGTCGGCTGGTGTGGTAGGACTGACCCCGTGGTCTGACAGCTCATAGCTTTGTGAGAAGTGTGGTATGACTGTGGTGGAGAGTGACACGTCTTTCCCCACCACATACTGTGGAAATATTAGACAAGGAGTGAAACACGTGCCTGTGGGGAGGTGGGGTGTTGCAGGATGTGCACGGTAGCAGGAGGGTGATGTGCTGGGAGGATGGAAGCTGTGGGGAGAGTTGGGGGTTGTTTAGCCTGGGAGGAAGGGAGGTGAGGTGTGTGGGTGTTACTGACCAGGGGTTAAGGGACAGTGTACCTCCGTTGATACCGATGGGTTCATAACCCAGAGGTACCGGGTTCAATCGTCTGGGTCGTGTAACATGGGTGTGTTTTTGCTTACACACCTGTTGCTCCTCCCACCTAGCGCAGGAAGTATAGGTGCATGTGGGTTTTAGGCGACCGTTGTGAAAGTTAAGGATTCCTAACTTTGACAAGCTAACAGCTGTTACCTACATCAGCTCATTTGAAAGCATTTTTATTGTTATGATACAAGTATGGAACAAGATGAAGTTGGAGCTACCTGTGGGCCAGCATTTTCATCTGATCAAATGACTTTATCTCGCTGACATCATTATGCTGTACGAATAGGTTCCAGACTCGTGTCATCCTGGGGATAAATGATCTCAGATGAAGTGATGAGTGAAGTTGCTGCTTTCTGCCCGTCTTGTGGTATAGAAGCTTGCTTCATGCTGTCTCTCTCTCTCTTTTTACTCCCTCACACTTTCCCTTTCATTCCTCTCTCATATTTCTTCCTTACCCTCCTCCCTCTCCCTCACTTTCCTCGCTTATCCCCAACATTCCCTCCCTCACAAACATTATCTTTCCTACAAAGTAGTTAATCACTAAATAGTGCCTCTCCCCTCCCCATCCCCACCTAATTCCGACCCACACCTTTTCCATTTCACCCGCACTCGTAAGACTTGAATTTCCCATGAAAATACCAGGTAAAGACACCATTAATTGCCCTCCTTCCATAACTGTCTTGTCTCCCTCACCAGGGAAGCTGAGCAGGATCCTGGGCGTCCATTGATAAAATGAAAGACAAAAGCTTGCATAGGAAAGTAGACAGGTCAGTGGAGTCGAAGTCGAGGGCAAATGAACGCGAATGTATTCACTTAAGACATCTTTATTGCATATAATAATGACATATGTACAACAGTTAGGTGTCCGGGGATCTTCATTACTCCAGGAGTTAGTAGACTGTTAGTGCCGTCTCAGAGGAGCACCTAGGGATGTTAGAGGAGCATCTAGGGATGTCATGGGAACAAATAGACATTTAACAGGAGCACCTCGGGATCTCTGTGAAAGCCACATTACTAGGCTTCACACTTGCTGCTCTCGTTCTGTTGCTAGCGCACACTCCTCATACACTAAGGTCCGTGGTTCGATCCCCGGTACGGTTAGAAACATTCAGACGTGTTATCACCGAGCCGACTGGCTTGGGTAGCATCCTGGGGACAAAATTAACATAATTTACCCTTTCCATAACAAAGGGCTTTCTATATAGCATGTCATGGGTGTCAGCTATGGTCTGTATAAGTTGCATCATGTACTAGTACAAATAAATATTATTAATAAAGAGTGAAGAAAATCAACGGGCTGACAAGAGGACAGCTTCTTTTGGTATTTTAAGCTCCCATGCGGGTTTAGAGCTTATTTTCGAATCTATAACTCTTTTTAAGGGATCAAAAGTCTCGGAACGTAACACTACCATAGCTGGAACAATTCGCAAACTGCTCCACACTTTTTTGGAGACGAAACATTTAGACGACGTTTCGGTCAACCATGGATCATTATCAGTTGACTTGACTATGTCCCAGGATACAGAATTAGCTCTTAAATCGATTATATTTATTGCTCATATAATTATACACATGTTTATTGTGATTTTATCAGCGTTTGTCAGGTAGGTGTGAGATCGTGTGTAGGGAGGTATGGACGTGTATTAAACACGTCAGCGCTGGGAGCTCGTACTTGGGGTGTTGACTGACCAACACCTGTGTAACGGGTTTCTTTATTGCGGAAACGTTTCACCACACAGTGGCTTCCAACACCGAGAAGAATGGTGAAGGATCAGGAGGAGTTTGAGGTAATCAGTCCCTCAGCCTGGAGGCAATGTAATCAGTCTGAGGTACTCCAGGCTGAGGGACTGAGTACATCAACATCCCAGAACACTTGTGCAACACCCAAGCGTTGTACAGGTGTTTCATTCATCAACATATGATGCTTGATGATGTCAGGGTTATCCATGATTCTCATTGGTTGTTTTCACTGTGATAGTCTCTTCATTTTGGAGTTAGTTCTCTTATAAGCGAATTCTTAGTCAATTAACAACCTCGCTAGGTCTCTTAACAGGCCTCTAAACAGCCCCCATCGGCCCCTTAATTGTAGCCTTGGGTCCCTTAAGAGGCACTTCCGAGCCTTAACAGCCCCATCATAGGTAACTCAAGCCTCGTGTGTCCCTTTACCCCCTCCCAGGATAATTAAACTTGCAAGAAAAACAAACATTTAGCTTTGTGGGCGTGTGTGAGGCGGGGTTGTGAGTCCCTACTGGCTGTCTCTCCTTACCGTCTCTCATGCTGGAGACAACTTTGATGCTCCGACACCACCGTGGGTGTATGAGGCGGAGTGGGATCTTCACCGTGGGTGTATGAGACGGAGTGGGATCTTCACCGTGGGTGTATGAGGCGGAGTGGGATCTTCACCGTGGGTGTATGAGGCGGAGCGAGATCTTCACCGTGGGTGTATGAGGCGGAGTGGGATCTTCACCGTGGGTGTATGAGGCGGAGTGGGAGCTTCACCGTGGGTGTATAATGTTAAAATGCCAGACCATAGAACGGTACTAGCACAAACCATCTAGCCAGATGGTCAACAAATACTAGAACATAGCAGAGTCCTAAGTGACTATGCAGATCCACAAAACTTACTCCAACTCAATCTTCCAGCTCTTTAATTTCTGAGAAAGCTTGTTATCTAGAATTAATCCTAGAGAGTTACTTTCCTCCTCTGACAATGGCAACCAAACTTGACATACTTAGGACAAGAGATCAGGAAACCAATAAGTGTCTTTTTTGTCCTCTTAGGAGTTCTAAATTAAGACTCCTGGTTGGCCGGCAATGTTATCTGAATGAGTTTGCTCTACAGCTGCGTCCCTGAGGTAACACTAACTGCATCAGTGAATGACGGGTTTGCACCCGGTACAACACATCATTTTGCATCTCTGACTCATCATCAACATTCAAGGTTGACTTAAAGTTCGAAAATTTACCTCTTTCCAGGTATTGAATTACTCCCATTTATAATATTGCCATTGATGTACCTTTTAAATTTCCACTAGCTAGTGACTCCATATTTGCATCTTCATTAAATGTTACTTCTTTCCTACTCGAGGTATCAACACATGGTGGGACACTCCAGGCTTATGCAAGATTAAGCAAGAGTGAGCTGAGCTGAAAGCTCATGGCCCCTGAGTAGACATCCCAAGTTAACAAGTTTTATGAATACATAAAACAATGGCCCGTGGTCTGTTGCTACTTTAAAATGGCGCTGAAACACGCAAGGCTCAAAATACCTCACAGTAGGAACCCCAGTGAGGGTGTCCGGAAAAATATATCAATCGAATTAATAAGTATAGGCAGTTTGAGGGTATTACTGGAGATCCCATATCACTGATAACACACTCGGCCTGACTGTTCACAGACCGGGCTGCGATAAGCCGAGGACAGTCTTCACTGTTCCTTGGGCCGAATTTCCCGTACTAAAATAACGCTATATATATTTAAATAAATTAAAATTGGTCACCTTTGTTGCATATCTACAGACTCTGGTAGTTAATGCTATTGCAGTAATTATAGAGCTGTTGTGTAGTTGACAGTGATGTGGTAGCTAATAAAATGCTGTAGTGGCCAATAAAATGCTGTGGTAGGGCATTGGTTGCTAATATAATGCCATGGTAGTGTGGGTTAACGTGACAGTGGAGTTTCGTTGCAGATTAACAAATGATAATTTCCGAGTCATCTCAATCTGTCGTTACATTTCTCTTCTTAAACAGATAATTAATTCTGTAAAGCCTTTACTGGTACAAGGTTTTGCCCACGAGTGAGCTTTACCAAGCACACAGTAACAAGGAAAAAATGACAGCTAGTACAGGTCATCCGGAGCTGGTGATCAGAGGTAAATAAGCAAAAATCTTTCTTCTGGAGACGTTTCGTCCACCTGCGGCTTTATCAGTCCAATACAGAGAAATACTGGAGAAGGTGGAAGACGTGAAGAGGAAATTTGAGGTGATCAGTCCCTCGGTCTTAATAGGCGTTTCGTCCCTCAGTCTTGATGAATCTATGACGAGGTATACTGATGATGCTTAAAACATGTGCTGTATAGCCCTTGTGGCTTAGCGCTTCTTTTTGATTATAATAATAATTAAAAACATGTGCAGTATCTGCTTATCTCTGTAGATGTTTCGCCATCTAGTAGCTTTATCAGTACTACATGGACATAAGGTGAAGACTGTAGAAATATATTAAGAAGACGGTGGAAGACGAGGTAGTCAGTCCCTGACGTATACTGGAGATAGGTGAAGTGAAGCAGTTGGAGTCGGTCTCCTGGCCTAGGCTTGGTTTCCTTCTTCCCAAAATGTGTGTTATGGGAGTCGCCAAAGTGAACACATTACAGTTTTGCCTTATGGTGTATATATGAATATAGACGACTGCATGATGTGGGAGTGAGTGATGTGGGACGGTACACATGTGTTGTTGATGCCCGGTCTCAGCCTGTCCTCTTAACCACAAATATCTTGGTACTGTTGCTGAGTAAGACACGAGTGCAGGAGTTGGGTAACATTATTGTTGAAATGTTTCCTCTACACAGTAGACTTCTTTAGTCAATTCCAGAAACACCAGGTTTAGTTGTATTTGACTGAAGAAACCTACTGTGTAGGAGAAAACTTTTCAACAATAAAGATACCCAACAGGGTGTCTTACTCGTCAACCTGTCTGTATTTTATACCATTTTCAGCGTATCATGACACTGTTTTACAACAGTCAAATGGATGACTGTTGAAGGAGCCTTCAACAGTACTTGTGAAAATACTGTATATATTTTCCGGAAATACGGTAATTTATAGGTAATAAGATGCCCATATATTGTATTTTTAAAAGAAGTATGTTATCGAAAAAAAAGAAGAGACACTCGCCATCTTGGTTTTGATTTTGTATTAGAAACGTTGGTGAATGGAGAAGAATTTTTCGTGCTCTAGAGGTTAAAATTGTGCTGACACCTCTCAAATAGGAGGCGAAATTGGTAGATATGCATTCCTGCATAACTTGAGTATCAGACGACTGGACAAGACAGCTCCAGGAACCTCAGATAAGCTCTCTAGATTTGTGTATAATTCTGGCCAGCATTATTTTCATAGATTTAGTTAGAGTGAGGTTTTCTGAGTATGATACACATTAATCTCCAGTCAATTTAGTGAGTGATATTAATATATATTTTCCTTCTGTTGTATAATTGTGTATATATATAATCATTTATTATTTTTAATATACAGTCCACAAATTTATATATTTACCAGCATTCCTGGTGTATGTATATTTCATTTAATAGGTCCAGAGCAACTTTTGGATATGACAGTGGTAGGTATCGAAGAGGACATTTTTTGCGACCTAAGTGTCCCAAATTCCTACTTGTCTAATTGATTAATAATAGTTATCTTTGTTCATTTACTGTTATGTATATAATTATACATCCAAGTAAATGCAATTTTCCACATTTAATTTGCCCGTTGGTCCTTCTTGAACCGGAGGTAATTAGTGAAGTCATTAATTAGTTAATTACTTAATAATTATATGTGAAATGACAGAAGGAGGTGGATGTTAAATTCACAAATTTACTTAGTGTGTAGGGATTAAAATTTATTACAATATTAATTTGGATAACTCAAGTGTGGCTGAAGATTATATTAATGTGTATAAGTGTATGTGTAATTGATAAGCCAAGTGTAGCTAATTATATTAATGTGTATATTAATTTTGCAAAGCCAAAGTGGCTAGGATTTATATTAATGTATTTGTATAATATTAATTTGATAAGATAATTCTGGCCAAGATTTATATCAGTGCATGTGTAATTGATAAGCCAAGTGTAACTAATATTAATGTGTATAATATTAATTTTGCTATGCCAAATTCTGGCAAGGATTTATATTAATTTGTATAATAATTTTGATAAGCCAAGTCTGGCTAAAGGTTTGTTTGTATTAATGTACATTTAAAATTTATATTATAATTTTTTTGCATGTAATTGCTAAGCTCAAGTAGCTAGGATTTATTCAAAGGTAAGTTGTATCAGTGTTGTAAGTTGTAATCAGTGTTATTAATTAAGTTGAATTTAATACATTGCATCATGGCTGAAAATGAGGAAATTAATATAGAAGACAAACATATGGAATATAGAGTAAAGAAAGCATCACTACAGGCTAGAAAAGTTCATGTAACCAAGGCATATAATAAGTGCTTGGAATTAATGAATCAAGAAACTGTGAATACTGATGATTTAAAATTGTATTTAGATGCTTTAGGTAATAGATATGATTCATACAAATTATATTACAACAAAATTAAGGAGATTTATTAGTAAACTGGTAGATGAGACTGAAATAGATCTCATGATTAATCAGTATTATGAATTAGAGGAAAAGATTCTTGTAAAAGTCAGGCCTTGAATAAATTAAAATGTGTAAACCAGGCAGTTGGTCAGTCTGCTCCAACAAATAATATGTCTTTGCCAAAACTCCCAGAATTATGTTTGCCTGTGTTTAATCCTGGAGAAAATTGGGAGGAATTTTGGTCAATTTTTAAAGCAGCTGTGCATGACAGGAGTGACCTAACCTGTGTAACTAAATTATTTTACCTCAAAGGACAGGTAAGAGGAGATGTTCACATACTCATACAAGCCTTTCCCAATGTAGATGACTCTTACAAGGAAGCAGTTGACTTGTTGAAGGTCACTTATGGTAATATAGAACAAAGTAGGTTGGATCTAGTGAATATTATTATTAATTTAAAATCTCCAGATCATACTTACAAAGGTTTACAGCAGTTTAGAGTTAAACTGGGGAGCACTCTCAAAACTTTAAGTAATAAATATAATCTGAAGGAATCAGACTGGTTATTGAGTGCCATTGTACAGAATAAATTAAGCTGTAAAACTCTTGAATGGCTCTCGAATAAATATCACAAGGGTTATTTTGGTCTGGAGGAAATAAGACTAGGTCTACAAGAATTAATTGTTCAGTTGCAGACCAGCCAACCAACTCATTTTAAAGATGCAACACATCATAACTCTGAAGTATCTGTCAAGTTTCACAAAGGGAAAAATTATCCCAATGTTAATAATCAAATTTCATTTCCTAAAAAGAGTTGCATAGGTGCATATCAAGTAGCAGGAATCAGAAATAATGATTCTCCACAAGGTAAGAAGAATAAGTACCCTCCTAAGAGTAGCCCAGTTAATAAGAAACCAGTCAAAAAAAGGGAGAGATTGTCTCTTCTGCAAGGGTACTCATTTTTCTAAGAATTGCAATGCATACAATTCATGGAATGATAAAGTTGAAAGATTGGAGGAACTTGACAGATGTATCAGGTGTTTAGGTAATCACAATGTAAAGGATTGCTATGCCAAATTAAACTTCTGTTATCAATGTCACAAAGGAAGACACCATATAGTCATGTGTAAAGGTCTATATGATAATGTTGATAATAATGAAAAATTTTGACAATCCTGACACAACAGTAGCTAATGTAAAAATTGCTGCTAATGTTAATGATGGTTTTGCTGAAGTAGCCTTACCTGTGTTACAGGTAAAAATTGATGATAAAAGGCATAAATCAAAAAATGTAACTGCATTATTGACCAGGATCCCAGCGTACTTTCATAAAACGTAAATGTCTTGATGGTATGAAGAAAGTACAGATGGGAGATCCCACAACTTTAAAATTATCTGGTTTTCTCTCGGATAAAAGATCTCAATTGTATGACACTGTTTATGTAACTGTCAGGTTGGGCAATGAGAAAAAACGTGTTAATGCAGTAATTGTAGATAGACTTCCAGAGAAAATATCTACAGTAGGGCTTAGTAGAGCTACAGAAAGACTTTCACATAATGTAAATTTAGCACCTTCTGGTGTAAGTGATGATTCTGTAGGCCCAATAAATATTTTGATAGGTAGTGACTATTATGCCTCGTTTGTAAAGGGTATGGTAAAGTAATGTGGTGTCACCCTTTTGAAGACTGCAGGAGGCCATGTAATGTATGGTAGGATTCCTCGTAATAATAATTCATGACTAGAGGAAACTACAAATACCATAACTGTGTGTCTTACTTCATGAAGTCGTGCCCCCGTATAATTCTTTCATAGAGATGGTGTTGAGTCAGTGCATAAATTGTGGGAATTAGACAGCATTGGAATAAATGTAAATGAAGAAAGTCCAGACGATTCTTTTACTCAAGAACAATATCTGAGAGATGTAAAATTTGAATCTGGACAATACTGGGCACGACTTCCTGGAGACTGAACCATCCAGAATTGCCCACTAATTACAGAATGGCAATATGGACAATTAATTAAAGGCTCAGCTCCGCGAACTGAGTAAGACACCAGAATTGTTAACTGCCTATAATGATATAATTGCTGAGCAGTTAATTAATAAATTTATAGAAGAGGTACCTCCTGATAAAGCCAAAATTTATGGTCACTATTTGCCACATCACGGAGTGAAGAAGGATTCTAAGACCACTCCTTTGAGGATTGTGTTTAATTGTAGTGCCAGGAGTAACAAAAATGTACCTAGTTTAAATGACTGATGACAGGTCCGTCGTTGACGGAAAAATTAGGGGATTTTCTTATTAAATTTCAGAGTAAAAGAATTATGCTTTTATGGCTGACATAAGTAAAGCTTTCCTGAGAGTGGGTTTACAAGAGGCTGACCGGGATTGTACCCGCTTTTTATGGCCTGAGAATCCTATTGACCCACTTAGCCCTTTGAAAACCTTTCGCTTTAGGAACGTATTATTTGGTGCTACATCCAGTCCGTTCCTACTTCAAGCGACGATAAATGCACACCTTAAACGTATGGGAAGTCCATTGAGTAAAGTAATGAGCAAACAATTTTATGTGGACAATTTCCTGGGTGTGACGTCAACTGAAGAGGAACTGTTAATGACTTATGGAGAGGCTAATAAAATAATGCAAAGTGCAAATATGCCTCTGAGGGAATGGAATAGTAATTCGTCCAAATTAAAGGGCAAAATAAGTAAAGATTACCCTGGAGATGAAGTACCAAAATGTAGTAATGTATTGGGTTTAAATGGGATACTGAGAGAGATTTGTTAATGTTAAAACCTAATAAATACAGTATGCCCAATAAATTAAACTAAGAGAGTTTTGCTTGCTGAAGTTTCCAAATGTTTTTGATCACTAGGTTTAGTGTCACCCCTTACTATAAGAGGGAAATTATTAATTCAGGAAGCATGGAAACTTAAATGTGCTTGGGATGAAATTCTACCTGAGGAATTCAATAACATGTGGGATTTAATTAATTGGTGATTATGAAAAATTCCCAAAGTTGGAGTTCCCACGCCAGGTGGCCAATCCAAATGGGAAAAATGTACTCCACATTTTTTGTGATGCTTCAAAATTGGCATATGGAGCAGTTGCTTACCTTCAATGTAATAGTGTTATTTCTCTTATGTCTAAGGCTAAAGTGTCTCCAATTAAATCACATACTTTACCTCAGTTGGAATTAACAGCCATTTATGTAGGTGTCAAATTAGCTAAATATATAAGAAATAAGTTGCAGGAGATAAATATTAGCGACACTGTAATTTGGTCTGATAATGAGGTATCCTTACAATGGATTCGTAATGGAAACAGTAAAATTGTGTACGTACAAAACAGAGTCGCTGAAATTAATCAGATGCAAGAGAAGTATAATAGTTTGGGTCAGCATATGTTAACATTTAATCATATACCTGGTGAGGAGAATCCAGCTGATTTCATGTCTCGAGGTTTACCTTATGCTAAATTTGTAAATGCTGTATCATGGTTTAAAGGACCGAGCTGGTAGGTAAACAAAGCTAATTGGCCTGTAGAAAAGGCGTATATTGCTCCTGTTGAAATTACTGTGACCACCGCTCCAATAGTTTGTCCTTCTTTATCCATTGATATAAATAGATATTCTTCTTTACCCAAACTGATCAATGTAACTAAGTTGGTGTTTGAATTTCTAAACAAGATGAATATTTCATATAAGTTTTCACATCCTCTTGAATATTGGAAAAAGAGGGTACAGGAGGAAATCTATGGAAATGAGATTAAATTGATGATGGAAAGAAAAATTGTGAAAGGTTCTATAATAGAGAAATTGGGGCTGTACTTAGAGAATAATGTAATTAGGTGCAGAGGTAGGTTACAAAATGCTGAATTGGGTGATTATGCTAAACACCCTATCTTACTGCCCAAAAATCATCATCTAACAAATTTGATTGTTCTAAATGCCAATAAAAATGTAATGCATGGTGGGGTGCAAGATACCTTAAATTGTATTAGGGAAACTTTCTGGATTCCACAAGGACGGCAAAGTGTAAAAAGGGTGATTAAATCTTGTGTAATATGTCGCCGTATGCATGCCAGAGCCTGTATGTACCCAGGTCCTCCACCATTGTCAAATGAGCAATTTGAGCCGTTTAGCAACGAACTCCGGCCGGCTGCAGTGTGGAAAATACTGTACATATTTTCCGGAAATACGGTAATTTAAAGGTAAATAGATGCCCTATATTGTATTTTTAAAAGAAGTATGCTATCGGAAAAAAGAAGACACTTGCCATCTTGGTTTTGATTTTGTATTAGAAACGTTGGTGAATGGGGAAGAATTTTTCGTGCTCTAGAGGTTAAAATTGTGTTGACACCTCTCAAATAGGAGGCGAAATTGGTGGATATGCATTCCTGCATAACTTGAGTATCAGACGACTGGACAAGACAGCTCCAGGAACCTCAGATAAGCTCTCTAGATTTGTGTATAATTCTGGCCAGCATTATTTTCATAGATTTAGTTAGAGTGAGGTTTTCTGAGTATGATACACATTAATCTCCAGTCAAATTGGTGAGTGATATTAATATGTATTTTCCTTCTGTTGTATAATTGTGTATATATATAACCATTTATTATTTTTAATATACAGTCCACAAATTTATATATTTACCAGCATTTCTAGTGCATGTATATTTCATTTAATTAATAGGTCCAGAGCAACTTGTGGATATGACAGTGGTAGGTATCGAAGGGGAACATTTTTTGCGACCTAAGTGTCCCAAATTCCTACTTGTCTAATTGATCAATAATAGTTATCATTGTTCATTTACTGTTATGTATATAATTATACATCCAAGTAAATGCAATTTTCCACAGTACTAATCTGACTATTGCTCTAGTCGTCCGCAATTAGTATCTTTTCGCTATATGAACTTTTTTTTTGTCGACTTTTATCTTGTATTGTTTCCATTGTGGTATAATTTATATATATATATATTATGCACACATGTATATAATGACGACAATCTAACCTAACTTAGAAATGTGCTACTAAGCGTTTATGTAGAAGTAACCTAATATAGCAGAGGATAGGTTATCAGTCTACTGCCTCACTATTGGTAAGGGAAGACACCTAGCCGAACCCCTGACAGGGGAACCTGTAGACTCCTACGTAACTGGGACCTCTTGTAGGCTGTGGATTTGTTTTATATTGGTGAATACTGAATCCTTAAGGATCATATGGCACCTTTGGAATGGTAGTCAGATTTTAACCCATAAATACATTTTGTTCAGATACACAAAATATATGCAGCATGAACAGCTCTCAGACTTTTTGTATGACTGAACATTTACCTGCAGTCTTGTAGAATACCCAGAACTCAGCAAGTGGAGGTCCTCGTCACGTGGTTTTAACGAGACTCGCTAAATTGTAATGACACGATTACAAACAAACCATACCACGGGCGGGGTTAGAACCCCCCACCCCCCCACCCCAGTGGTGGTAACCACAGCAGCCGTGATGTTGGACTACGTTATACAAGGGTTATCATGTTGGCTGTAGCGCTGATACGTCATGTATATCATCGTTCAGTGTTGCTGAGCTTCCCGGCGTTGTTGGATCGTCTCTCTTATGTTTGTAGTGACGGTTCACGCGGCGAAGGAATTTAAAGTTGAAGGTGTTGTGTACACAGACTTGCTCGTGTAGCCACAGTATTAGTAATAAAGTCAACTTTAAAATTAGGATTTTTTGGAGTTTTCTGCCAAGACCAAAAAGCATATTGAGCTCTGTTCATAGCACCTAGTTAACCTAGTTAACCTAGAACAAGGTCAAAGTAACCTAGTTAATCTTGACCAAGGTCAAAGTAACCTAGTTAATCTTGACCAAGGTCAAAGTAGGCCTCTTGCAGTGCAATTTCTCAGCTTGTTTATACCTGACCACCGGTCCCTGATACCTTCTATTATCTATAATTGTTTTCACTGGGTGAAGCACTGTAGCCAGGAAAGACTTCACTGCATTCTCTTCACAGGTTGTCGGCGCTACGTTATTATTTAGCATAAAATGTGTCCCTTCTGATTGGTGGATATGTCTTCTTGAATACCTGCAGGGAATACTGGTCGTATCGGTAGCTCCAGGTGTGGGCGTGGGTAAGATGTGGGCGTGGGGCAGGTGTGGACGTGGGGCTGATGTTGGCGTGGGGCAGGTGTGGGCGGAGGGGTGGGGCGGAAGAAAGACTGCCTCAGGACAAGACAAACTCGCCCACACCAAATCTGTGATCCCAGGCAATAAAGGTCGAGTATCTGGAAGAACAATATTGGTAGAGCTAGCAATAAAGATGTCACAGCTCCTCCCCAGCCCTCACCACCACTTCATAGCCCCCACCTCTCTCCTTAGCCCCCGCTATCTCTTCATAGCCCCCACTACTACATGCTCTCACTACCTCGTCATAACCCTCACCTCCACCGTCAGTTTGCGTGCGGCCAGCAGTAACAGCCTGGTTGATTAGACACTGATCCACCACGAGGCCTGGTCTTAGCCGGACAGCGGGGGCGTTGACTCCCAGAAACCCTTTCCAGGTATACTCCCTCGACCCTGCTCCCCCATCTCTCACTTTCCAGCCTTCACCGCCCCTCCACAGCTCCCATCACAAACAATTTAACATGACACGTACAAAACAAATTTTACCTATTTTCGCCGCATAGTCCCTTATCAACATACTTAAAGTGAACAAGAGATGAATGTAAATTATAATGTAATCTCTGTTTACACCAAAATTGCCCATCATTACTCTGAAAAAATATTCGTGTAAGAAGTCCCTTGAAAAGATGTATCCAGTGTACAGGAAATTCCTTTTAAATACTGCAGCCAGATTACCTGGAGTTTATCTGGAGGTTATTCCGGGGATCAACGCCCCCGCGGCCCGGTCCATGACCAGGCCTCCCGGTGGATCAGGGCCTGATCAACCAGGCTGTTACTGCTGGCCGCACGAAGTCCAACGTACGATCCACAGCCCGGCTGATCCGGCACTGACTTTAGGTATCTGTCCAGCTCTCTCTTGAAGGCAGCCAGGGGTTTATTGGCAATTCCCCTAATGCTTGATGGGAGGCTGTTGAACAGTCTTGGGCCCCGGACACTTAGGGTGTTTTCTCTTAGTGTACCAATAGCGCCCCTACTTTTAATTGGGGGGTAATTTGCATCGCCTGCCCAGTCTTTTACTTTCGTAGGGAGTGATTTCTGTGTGCAGATTCGGGACCATTCCTTCCAGGATTTTCCAAGTGTAGATTATGATATATCTCTCCCTCCTGCGTTCCAACGAGTACAAGTCAAGTGCTTCCAAGCGTTCCCAGTAGTTAAGGTGCTTGACAGAACTTATACGTGCAGTAAAGGATCTCTGTACACTCTCTAGATCTGCAATTTCACCTGCTTTGAATGGAGATGTTAATGTACAGCAGTATTCCAGCCTAGAGAAAACTGATTTGAAAAGGATCATCATTGGCTTGGCATCTCTCGTTTTGAACGTTCTCATTATCCATCCTATCCTTTTCTTCGCACTTGTGATCGTGGCACTGTTGTGATCCTTGAAAGTGAGATCCTCAGACATTACTACTCCCAGGTCCCTTACATTATTTTTCCGCTCAGATACCCAGGATCATCACATAGAAATTTAATCACTAAAGCAACTGAAAAAAAGATGTTTGTTTTATGTACACAAAACTGTCTATTAGCGTTCAAACATGTAAAAAAAAGAATTATTTTTTCCCCATTATACATAGAATGAACTGCATGTGTAAGCCCGAAATTCTGGAGAGGGCTTGGATTACATCACGGCTTAATTTATAAGACCAGTTGAAATTACCCTTGAATTAGTCATTTCTTCTTGTATCTACTTAGATAATGTGACCTGATATTGTATATAGCCTTATCCCTTGTGTGGCTGTTAGTCTGCTGAAGAGGACCTCAGTTTGAGCAGGAAACCTATAATACCTGAACTATTGTTTCGTGTGGGTTTGTGCAACTGAAAGTTTATTTGCTTTATTTGGGAACAAATTTAATTAAGATGAAAGTAATAGAATAAATTAATATCTGGGTAGAAGGGAGAGATGGAAAAGGGCTTCAGTAACACATATGACACAACAAGCTTCTAATGTTAAAATATTAATCTCTGTAAAACTTTTTCACACCGTCATTAAAACTTAAACAGATTTTCACGAAACGTTCTGACAATGAAAGCTTGCTTGACATTTGTGTCTTGTAAACGATCCTTGACAAAGGTGACAATCAAGAAACTGTCGAAGTGTTTAGGAATTTTATTTTGAAAGCAACATCAAAAGGTTGCCTGGGAGTGTAGGCGTGAACTTCGCCTTCCCACGGCGATCCACCACCGTCTAATAAACTGCAAACAGGCGTCCACCAGCCTCTTCATACAGCTCAAACAAGGCCATTAACTTCCCCCTGATTGGCCGCACCATGACGACCAATCGACGCCAGGGAAAATATTCCGCGAAGATGAACGCTTTCTCAATACCCAAAGTTTCCAGTTCAGATGCCGGGATGTTTTTCTCGCTGAGTTCACTAGCAACGCTCTACAATGACCAATAATGTGGCAATAGAAGCGTTGAGTCCACTCCAGAGCTCAGACAAGGATATCACTTTCTCGGTGATTGGCTGTTTCCGGGCAACCAATGGGAGGCGCGAATTACAACAACACCGACTTCAATATTAACCGATATTTTTGATGGCGCTCCGCTCCGTTTAATTTCAGTTATGAGGAAACCTGAATGCCTCTGATCATTCCAGATTCTATTAGCGCATATAATTTTGATTTATTATTGAACGGCGTGAATGAGTGGCGGCATAATACGCTCTGGGTCGCCTAGAGGACACGGCTAGGGAAAGGGAGACGAGGCTCAAGTAATACATGGTGTGCAGGAGTAATTGGACTCCTATCATCACCCTGTATTATGGCCCGCTATTATCGCCTCTGATGACAGTACCCCATGGCGGCCGCTCAACCGAAACTTATTGGCAAATAACGAAATATTTTACGTGTCAGGTGACAGCGCTCGGGTGCGCTCAGATGCGAGCATGAAGATAGCAGCCACTGGAAGGGTCGAATTCCTTATAGTTGACTGATGAACAAGACACGAAGCCAAGGTGGCAGTAATTATCAGATGACTGATCCTGTTGTGCTTCACACACGAAGAAGAGAGATGGGATGATATATGTTATAATGTATAGTATTATATAATATATATATATATATATATATATATATATATATATATATATATATATATATATATATTATATTATAATTCAAGTAGTTTCAGGAAATTCTCTTCAGCAGAAGAGGACGTCTAACCATTGTCGAAGTATTCAGAACTTTCTTCTTTCTCAGTATGGATTGACTCTTGGTATTGCATGTTTCAGCAAGCTGAGAAAGTATGTCCTAACTTCCATGTGATTCATTTGCTCTCTCACATCCGTGCCTCTTTCGTTTCAGGCAGCCTATCACTGTCAAAACCTATGAGTATCTTGTACGTCGTTACCATATCTCGTGGACCTTCTCTTTCATTTCTTGAGCCTTTCCTGGTAGTTCATCCATCTCGGTTCTTGAACCGATCTAGTTACAAATCGTAGGATCTTCAGCTTTGAAATCCTTTTTTTTCAGGAGTGGGCTCCATGCTGGTGCTGCGTATTCTAAAATATGAATGACATACGTCGTGCACAATGTCTTTAAAATCTCTGTATTGAGGTATATGAAGGCAAATTTAGCCCTTCACTGAACTGGAGCTAATTATTCCATTTCTTGAATGGAATTTGACTACCTCTCATTCCACAGGTACTTTATGACCCCTACAGGTTTAGTGCTCCTCATGAACATAATACATTTACCCTAAGTTTAATGAAGCAGTTTCTGAAAGTTTTCTGAAATATGATTTTTTCTATGTAACTTACTGTAACTTAATTTTAAGTGTTTTTAAAAAAATAAGATGGCCAAGACACGTCTGGCAGCGCGTTGTCTGGGTAATCTCAGGCAACACTGAAATCTGCACGTGTATCCCAGCCTGGTGTTGGGGCCGGATTTGAATCACACGCCATTATTATCCAGATTATCTTTCCCATTAGTCTTTATCCTCTGTGGATAATAAATGTATTTTTGTTTGCATTGCTCTCGACGAATAAGTTATCCAGGATGTTAGCTGTTTAGATGATTGTTATAACGTACTGACGTGTACGTTATAACGCACTGACGTGTACGTTATAACGTACTGACTGACGTGTACGTTATAACGTACTGACGTGTACGTTATAACGTACTGACGTGTACGTTATAACGCACTGACGTACATTGTATTGTGATGTGTTATAACGTACTGACGCAGACTGTAGTGCTCTTTTGTAACTAACAGTCTATAGCGCACTGCTGTTACTAACTGCAGTAGCTGTGTAATAATCTGTGTTCCCTAACTTGCATTGCTAAGGCGGAAATCAGGTACGAGACCAGCCATCGTGCTAGAAATATTTTGATATCACGAATTGGAGTGACTATAGGCACTAAGTTTATACGAAGTGGTGGTGTAGAGAAAACGTTAACTTCAAGAGGAAGGTAACTCTCAGTAGAGTAAAAAAAAAAAATCGTTGGTCTACTACAAGAATTTAGATCTGATTCCAGTGTCACACTGTTTCTTTCTTTGGTCACCATTACAGTAGAAAAGATTTTTATTTATATTGTTATGTCGATCCAAAATATGTAAAGAACAGTAGTAACTAGTGGCCATTTGAAATGTGTTAATTGCTAGGCTCTGCATAAAATTGCTTGAGATTTGAAAACGACGCTCAGACATTGTCAACAATATATTCTCTAAGACATCGACAGAATTTCTCTTAGGCCTCGACAGAATTTTCTCGAAGCCTGCAATAAGATTTTCTTCTAGACTTCAACTAGAATTCTTTGAAAGTTGTCCACATTATTACCTCTGAGAATGAGCAGCAAAGAGTGACGAGATTCTCCGAATCGTCGCTCAAGATAGGAAAAATGCGACTCTTGATTTCCATCTTTTATAAAGTGTGTGGCAATAACATTCTGAGTCTCTGTAAAAGGTCGTTTTTACGTGTTTCATAAAATGGTGTCATATCCTGTCTGATCTCTCGATTTAGCTTTCTGATAATGTAAAAATTCGCATGAAATGCGAATTTTCACATTATCAGCTCCCACTGTGATTCATATTATTATATCCCACTGTGATTTATATTATCACCTCCCACTGTGATTCATATTATCACCTCCCACTGTGATTCATATTATCACCTCCCACTGTGATTCATGTTATCACCTCCCACTGTAATTCATGTTATCACCTCCCACTGTGATTCATGTTATCACCTCCCACTGTGATTTATGTTATCACCTCCCACTGTGATTCATGTTATCACCTCCCACTGTGATTCATTACATCCATGTGATCTATTATCACTCCCACTGTGATTCATGTTATCACCTCCCACTGTGATTCATATTATCACCTCCCACTGTAATTTTGTTATCACCTCCCACTGTGATTCATGTTATCACCTCCCACTGTGATTCATGTTATCACCTCCCACTGTGATTCATATTATCGCCTCCCACTGTGATTCATGTTATCACCTCCCACTGTGATTCATATTATCACCTCCCACTGTGATTCATATCACCTCCCACTGTGATTCATATTATCACCTCCCACTGTAATTCATATTATCACCTCCCACTGTGATTTGATTCGTCCAGGGAATGGTTAAGACACTATAGCATAGATTTCACGAGGTAGTCGTACTCTCCCAGTTTGGGGTGACAAAGAATGGAGTGTATGAGCGACTATATAAATGCTAAGTATCTATTTTCTCAAACACAAACATTACTTTCACACGTATGGATAAATCTAAACTATTAATTTATATTCATATCTTTTAAGTGGGCGTCCAATAGTGTGAGATAATTTTAGATGCGTCTCGTGTCTCGTATCAAAAGTGTTTTGAGAGACTCGCGAGACAGGCATCAAATTGCAAAATGAATTTTGTGATGGAATTCTAGTTGTACATTCGTAAGAACTAAATTTTAAACATCGTTTCGCTTATGGGGAGGTTATAAAAGTCTCCCCTGGAGTATACCTGGAGAGAGTTCCGGGGGTCAACGCCCCCGCGGCCCGGCCTGTGACCAGGCCTCATGGTGGATCAAGCCCTGATCATCCAGGCTGTTACTATTGGCCGCACGTAATCCGACGTACGAACCACAGCCCGGCTGGTCAGGTACTGACTTTAGGTGCCTGTCCAGTGCCTTCTTGAAGACAGCCAGGGGTCTATTGGTAATCCCCCTCATGTATCCTGGGAGGCTGTTATATAAAAACATTTCGCTTAAAATCATCGTCAGGATACAGGTCTCGGGCGAAACGTTGAGCTTGCATCTCTTGCC
>NC_069426.1:41242133-41249633 GCF_026875155.1 Cherax quadricarinatus | reverse complement strand
GCTGTCCTGATGTCGCACGTCACTTCCAGATACATTCCAGTTGCTGTCCTGATGTCGCACGTCACTTCCAGATACATTCCAGTTGCTGTCCTGATGTCGCACGTCACTTCGTGATACATTCCAGTTGCTCTCCTGATGTGGCACGTCACTTCCTGATACATTCCAGTTGCTGTTCTGATGTCGCACGTCACTTCGTGATACATTCCAGTTGCTCTCCTGATGTCGCACGTCACTTCCAGATACATTCCAGTTACTCGTTGCCCTCACGCTGGAGATGATCTTCCATGTCTGTCTCTCTGAGTGGAAGAAAACAGTCCAGTACAGACAAGTATGAAAATACAGACGAGTTGCAGAACTTTTCAACACGAAAACGTTTCGCTCTGTGGAGGAATTTATCAAATTATTCACGTGATGAGGTTTTACTCAGAAGGAGACGCTGATCCAGTGGATTTTTTTTTTCTCAACTTGTCAGCTTTCATGCCCCTGGCCCCTCAAGGGAGGTTCCTTGATGCTGGTGAGGGGCTCTTGATCTACAGAATTGGATATGCGCTCCAGTTCCCTAAATTAAGCCTGAATACCTTCCACCACCCCTCCACAGGCTCTGTATAATCCTACGGGTTTAGCGCTTCCCCCTTTATAATAATGCCTCTGGCTTATTTAATTCTTCTAGTACGCTTTCGTGTCCCTCATTCTTCATCCCATGGAAAATTTAATGTCCCTATTTCCTTTGTCAATTTGAGTATCTTGTATGATGTGATCATGTCTCCTCTGGTTCATCGATCTTCTAGTAGAGTAAAAGCATCTTTCATTACTCGACTCTCACAGTTATCAAATAAAACTTTTAGAACGTCTCTGAACTTTGTTTCCTTGGAATGTTTGATGACTCGAGGGTTCCATGCTGGTTCCACATACTCGTGCACCGGTCTTGTAAACGATGTGTAGGTTCCATGATGGTTCTGTGTACTCTAGTGCTGGTTTCGTATGTGTGTGTGTGTGTGTGTGTGTGTGTGTGTGTGTGTGTGTGTGTGTGTGGTTGTGTGTGTGTGTGGTTGTGTGTGTGTGGCTGTGTGGTTATGGTTGTGTGTGGGTGGTTGTGTGTATGTGGTTGTGTACTCACCTAGTTGTACTCACCTAGTTGAGGTTGCGGGGGTCGAGTCCGAGCTCCTGGCCCCGCCTTTTCACTGATCGCTACTAGGTCACTCTCCCTGAGCCGTGAGCTTTATCATACCTCTGCTTAAAGCTATGTATGGATCCTGCCTCCACTACATCGCTTCCCAAACTATTCCACTTACTGACTACTCTGTGGCTGAAGAAATACTTCCTAACATCCCTGTGATTCATCTGTGTCTTCAGCTTCCAACTGTGTCCCCTTGTTACTGTGTCCAATCTCTGGAAACATCCTGTCTTTGTCCACCTTGTCAATTCCTCTCAGTATTTTGTATGTCGTTATCATGTCCCCCCTATCTCTCCTGTCCTCCAGTGTCGTCAGGTTGATTTCCCTTAACCTCTCCTCGTAGGACATACCTCTTAGTTCTGGGACTAGTCTTGTTGCAAACCTTTGCACTTTCTCTAGTTTCTTTACGTGCTTGGCTAGGTGTGGGTTCCAAACTGGTGCCGCATACTCCAATATGGGCCTAACGTACACGGTGTACAGGGTCCTGAATGATTCCTTATTAAGATGTCGGAATGCTGTTCTGAGGTTTGCTAGGCGCCCATATGCTGCAGCAGTTATTTGGTTGATGTGCGCTTCAGGAGATGTGCCTGGTGTTATACTCACCCCAAGATCTTTTTCCTTGAGTGAGGTTTGTAGTCTCTGGCCCCCTAGACTGTACTCCGTCTGCGGTCTTCTTTGCCCTTCCCCAATCTTCATGACTTTGCACTTGGTGGGATTGAACTCCAGGAGCCAATTGCTGGACCAGGTCTGCAGCCTGTCCAGATCCCTTTGTAGTTCTGCCTGGTCTTCGATCGAGTGAATTCTTCTCATCAACTTCACGTCATCTGCAAACAGGGACACCTCAGAGTCTATTCCTTCCGTCATGTCGTTCACAAATACCAGAAACAGCACTGGTCCTAGGACTGACCCCTGTGGGACCCCGCTGGTCACAGGTGCCCACTCTGACACCTTGCCACGTACCATGACTCGCTGCTGTCTTCCTGACAAGTATTCCCTGATCCATTGTAGTGCCTTCCCTGTTATCCCTGCTTGGTCCTCCAGTTTTTGCACCAATCTCTTGTGTGGAACTGTGTCAAACGCCTTCTTGCAGTCCAAGAAAATGCAATCCACCCACCCCTCTCTGTGTGGGTGGTTGTGTGTGTGTGGTTGTGTGTGTGTGTGGTTGTGTGTGTGTGGGGTTGTGTGTATGTGGTTGTGTGTGTGGTTGTGTGTGTGGTTGTGTGTGTGTGGTTGTGTGTGTGTGGTTGTGTGTGTGGTTGTGTGTGTGTGGTTGTGTGTGTGTGGTTGTGTGTGTGTGGTGTTGTGTGTGTGGTTGTGTGTGTGTGGTTGTGGGTGGTTGCGTGTGGGTGGTTTGTGTGTGTGTGTGGTTGTGTGTGTGTGGTTGTGTGTGTGTGGTTGTGTGTGTGTGTGGTTGTGTGTGTGTGTGGTTGTGTGTGTGTGGTTGTGTGTGTTGTGGTTGTGTGTGTGTGGTTGTGTGTGTGGTTGTGTGTGTGTGTGTGGTTGTGTGTGTGTGGGTGGTTGTGTGTGTGTGGTTGTGTGTGTGTGGTTGTATGTGGTTGTGTGGTTGTGTGTGGGTGGTTGTGTGTGGGTGGTTGTGTGTGTGTGGTTGTATGTGGTTGTGTGGTTGTGTGTGGGTGGTTGTGTGTGGGGTTTGTGTGTGGGGTTTGTGTGTGGTTGCGTGTGTGTGGGTGGTTGTGTGTGTGTGGTTGTGTGTGTGTGGTTGTATGTGGTTGTGGGGGTTGTGTGTGGGTGGTTGTGTGTGGGTGGTTGTGTGTGGGTGGTAGTGTGTGGGTGGTTGTGTGTGTGGCTGAGTGTGTGGTTATGGTTGTGTGATTATGGTTGTGTGTGTGTGGTTGTGTGTGTGTGGGGTTGTGTGTGTGGGGTTGTGTGGTTGTGTGTGTGCACGGCGGCAACTTAACAGCAGTCACAAACATCGGCTCTCACAGCAATTTGCTGCACCAAGGAGTCAGGCTCGGCGGTGATTCAAGCGTGATCTGCCTTCGGTCACAAGTTGTTTATTGGATTTAATGTCTAATTGTAGCGTGTGTGAGGGGAGCGTCTGCCTGCCTGCCTGCCTGCCTGCCTGCCTGCCTGCCTGCTTGCCTGCCTGCTTGTCTGCCTGCTTGCCTGCCTGCCTGCCTGCCTGCTTGCCTGCCTGCTTGTCTGTCAGTCTCTTGCTCCTGGCACCATCTTGGGATGTTTGATGAGGGTTGTGTAGAATAGAGCACACATATATGAGCTATTTCCCTTCACCAAGCGCTCTCTCTCTCTCTCGTATTTACGATTTATTTGCGATCGATGAGGACCACCGAAATCAAATGCTTTGTCATCACATTCTACCGAAGTGCAGCTCAGTCCCAGCCCACTTCTCTTTTTATTCTGGCCGGAACAGTGAGACTGTTGGCGCTAGCAGCATGTAAGCTAACGTGAGCACCACAGCCTGGCTAATCGGCAACTGTCTAGAGAATCTCATCAGGTTCCCTTGTCCAGACAGGATCTGTTCATAATGCAAACAATTGTACATTCTATATTATACACACACCTGTACATTATACACTACACACACACACACACACACACACGTGCATTATACATACCCAATTCATTATCTTTGGTCTCCTTCCATACGTCACTCATGGTCTGAGGTCTCCTTCCATACGTCACTCATGGTCTAACCTCCCGTCCTGTACGCCACAGAAAAGAATATAGATGAACCAGTGCCACAGACACCTTGCCCCGAGTTCATAGATAATCCAGGGTGCTTCTCCGGACAGGCTAACAGAGCAAGGTTTTTCATGGGTACAGATGAAGCTCTGGAAATGTCCTCCATGAGCACAAATGGAGCTTCGAAAAGTTCGTCCATGGACACAAGGGAAGCTTAGAAAGGGTCTACCACATTCAGAGATTAAGCTTAAAAAGGGGTCCTTTACAGAATCAAGAACTTTAGGAAAGGTCCTGCACAGGCACATTAGGTTAAAATATCCTGCAGAGAGAGAGAAGCTTAAAAAAATCCTACAAAAGTACAGAAGGCTTTTAAAAAGATCCTTCACGTTTAAAAAAAAATAGAGAAACGATCATGTACTCAGTTGTCAAAGGACTCTCAAACATTACAAGCATCACGTGAAAGAAGGTGTGTTGAAATTTGGATTGAATGACCTTAGAGTAGGAGGAATTATAAGAGGAGGAAGAATAGGAAAGAGAACGAGGAGGAGAGTTGAAGACGGAACGAGGAGACTGAAACAGGCAAGGAAAAGTTGCTGTACTGAGATGGAAATTAATTTATGTGTAGGTATTAAGAAGTAAGCAAGTGAATAAGGTGAACGAAGGAGTTACCAGAGTATACTAATGGGGTTACCAGCCGGTAGACGAGTGGGATATCCTGAAAATCAACGGAGAGAGAGAATGAGAGAGAATATGAGAATGTATGTGTGTGGTATCCCCGGTAATCCTAATGGTCCACTTGCTTTGTTGGCTATCCGTCAGGGAACCTCTCTGTTTACATACGCATAAATAAGCCGTTGTGGCCAGATGTGTTTGTAGGAGAGCCGTGAACTGTGGGAAACAGCTCTCTTGTCGGGAGAAGAAGCAGTGCCTCTTGTCTCTTAAGTAAAAATTACACCAATTTATCCCAAGGAAGGTAAAGGAGCTTTCTCACTTCTCAACCTAAAAAAAAAAGAAGTTTCTTTCAGGGTTGAAGAGGACCTCCCTGTTTTGTCGAAAATAATGCCTGGGAAGACCTTTCAAGTGGGTTGGAGGACCTTGAAGCTAACCTCCTTCCTTGAATCAAACCTTAGTACTATCATTTCCAGGAGCTGCTTGGCCCTTATGTTTTTAGCGTTTCTCAATGAATGTATTGTGATATTAATCGCATGGGAAGACTTTCTCCAGTAGAGTATCTGGAATCTACCTAGGGTTGATTTCGGGGGTCACCGCCCCCCTGTGGCCCAGTCCTGGACCAGGCTCTCGGTTGTTGGCCTGATCGACCAGACTGTGCTGGTGGACGTAGCACGCAGTTCTTAAACGTGTAATTATTACATTTGTTCTTTGATGGTAAATATGAGATTGCAAGATTCTCCGACTTCACTTGAGAGAGAGAAAAAAATCTCTATTTACAAGTGAGAGAAAAAGATTCTCTCCTTTCAGATGACACAGAAAGATCCTCTCTGCAGGAGAGAGAGAGAGAGAGAGAGAGAGAGAGAGAGAGAGAGAGAGAGAGAGAAAAATGAATTCTGTTTCAAATTTCGTACAAGGTCGGGTGGTGCGCTGCGCAGGTGTTGACCTTCCTACCAGCGCCGACCTCAAGTTATTACTCCTTCAAAATTCTCTGCCAAAAGAGTTCCTTCAAGAATTGTATTCCAGCATCAGAGGGAAGTTTGTTGTTGGCTCTCAAGAGGTCGAGTTTTCCCTCGGCTCGTGGAAGTTTTCTCGGAGGATAACACGTTTCTCCAGGGGAAAAAAAATAATCCGTGGACAACACGAAGATGTTTTACTCTGAGCCTGACGTATATAGCGCAACCTTTCTGTTATCATTTAAACTGCCTGAGTCTTTCGAGTCAAGTGACTTATAGTGCTGCCGGGGGACGAGTTGAAAATCATTGTTGACAAGTTGCAGCCTCTGGAAAAGGTGATTTGAGAAGAACAAATGTTCTTAGCACGTACGAGGCCGTGCATTATACGTCATACGCTGGAACTTTCACGGCACTGACGATAATTTTAAGTTTGTGTCCAGAGAGGCTGTTTATGTTGCCTCGCTCAGCGTGATCAACACCCACACGTTGCATTAATTATCAATCAACCAGGACATTTTAAAATATTAATCCGTGGTTTAAAATGAGATACAAATGTACATTCTTAAGAACGGCATTCAGACACCTCAGCAAAAAGTCACGTCTCTGTTTATTACGAATGAAATAAAGAAAAAATTCTTGCAAATGCATATAAAAAAAATAAATAACTTCGTATCATTACGAAACCTTCATTTAAATAAACATATCAAGAAACTTAGAAAAAAAAATCATCTAGAAATTAATTATGAAGTCCGTGAGCAAGAAGGAATGACCTTTGAGGAAAAACTGATAGCACTGTCTTACAACACTGGAGGAGTAGGGGGAGAACAGGGAGACACATGATCACGAAGTGCAAGATACTCGGAGGACACAATAGGGCGGATTGAAAAGAAGTGGCTGAGAACAAGGGACGTAGTGGGAAGCGAAGAAACATCAGGAAGGATTTTATTTTTATGTGAAGATTAAGTTTGGAAGTGAAATGATACTAGTAAGAAATTGATGACAGCAGATCCCTTACTCAGTTTTAAAAGTAGGTACGATAGGTCCATGTGATCAAGAACAGTGTGAGAGTTCGTCAGTAATTGAGTGTCTGGGGGACAAGAACTATATTTCAACCCTTGCAGCCACAACTAGAAAACACACACACGACCAGCGAAGAGGCGGGGCCAGGAACTATGAATCAAGCCCTGCCCATAGGGGTAAAAGCTCGTTAACACACCCGGTATCGACACCGTGGAAACTCTCAAGACTACCGTGTTGTCCTGTTGTGAGATAGGTATGTGTTGTAGTGACTGGGTTGGTCATGGTACAAGTTTAAGACCCATAATATAATTAGACATTCGTGCGCATAGCTTAAGTGGTAATTAAACCAGGAACCCCTTTAAAAATGAACGAATTCTTATCTAAAATTTCCACTTAAAACGTTTCAAGATCTTTTTTGTTATTTATGTTAATGTAATATTTTATTTTATATAAAAATACTTAGAAAATATATATAAACCATTATATATACAAAAATAATATATATAATTCTGAGATAATCAAATTCAATAAAAAATATTAAAATTAAGTTTTCAATAATTTTATATAAACGTCAAATATTTTTTTTTACGTTAATGTCAAATATTTTTAATTATGCTCACAAAATTAGCTTCCTACCTTTTTACAGAAGAGAGCAATTTAATTAGAATCCAATTTTATATATTAGAGCAAATTTAATAATAAACATGAAATATATTTTTTGTTAGTTCAAATATTTTTGAAATATCATAAAATATTTTCGCTTTGCCTTTTCTCGGCGGAGTTCCTTATGTGCAGTTTCCTATCGCAGCAAACTCGTCCTTCTAACCCTCCTCACTCAACTTATCGTATTCCTTTCCCTCATCCGTTCCCTTCCTCTCATCTCTCCCCTCTCCTACCACCTCCGCCCACCACCTAAAGTGCCATCCCCGCGTCAACAAAAGAAAAATTGTCTTGGTTATGAAAAGGCCGGTGCCAATATCTCAAATATTTCCTCAGGGTGAGCGCTTCATTAAAGGA
>NC_069426.1:41222133-41237133 GCF_026875155.1 Cherax quadricarinatus | reverse complement strand
TTTGGGGGGGGGGCAGAAGAGAACGTTTCTGCGTGCGTGTGTGTGTAGAGCGAAACGTTGTCCCAATAAGAAGGTTCTTCTGCAACTCGTGTTAAGATTAGCATCACAAAATTTTATTTCCCCGATACACAAGACAGAGACTTTATAGACGACAAGACCGTAAAAGGAAAGTTGAAAACTCACAGGGAACGACGAGGAACCTAATAAAAGGAAGACACTGGAGACCAGGGACAACACCAGGGACAACACCAGGGACAACACCAGGGACAACACCAGGGACAACACTAGAGAAGAACTTAAGAAGTTGTTAAGTGAGCTCCAGACATCACAGAAAATCAAACCTGACATCACTGCTTTAAAATAGAAGGCAGAAGCATACCTCTCAGTGTACGTTGGGATACATCGTAATCATACTAAGTGATACCTCAGTGTAAATACGCTAGTAGATACCTCGGTGAAAATATGCTAAGGGATACCTCGGTATGTTAGATATACCTCTACGCTAAGAGATGTCTCTCAGAGACAAATATTCAGCTACACATTTATGTGTATAAAGTATACACATATACATCTATCAGCCTATATATACTGGGAGATGCACACTTTGGCGTATATACAGAGATATACACTTCTCGGTGGATATACACTAAAAAATATAAAGTGAAAGATGCATATCTGTGTATAACTGTGAATATTCACTGAAATCGTACACCTCCGTGTATATATACCAAGGGAGACGTGCAGCGCGACTCGCTGCATACACTTCAAGAGATTTGTGTATCACATTGTATATACGAGAGGTGTGTATGCCTTCGCGGTTGGAATTTCACTATTATTTCTCAGTGGTTGTTCTACGTGTATGTATATACATACACACACACACACACTCTATATATATATATATATATATATATATATATATATATATATATATATATAATGTGTATTTCTCGATCCACATACACTGGAGCGTATATAGTGTACAGCTCTGTATATACACAGAGAAGTGTGTATAACTGTGTATACCTACTTGGACTCCACTTGCTTAGCAAGCGTCTCCCGGAACGAATCTACAGAGATTTCTTACCCATTTCTTCAACACTGCAAGTTCCTGATGTGTTGATTGCAAAACGAAAGGCCTGGAGCTATCATTCAACTCCTCCTGTGGTTGTTTTGCATCTTGTATCGCTTGATTGTCATTCTTCCATATATAATGTAGTGTCGAACAGGTAAAACTGGTCAGTTAGCAAAAACTCATTTGAAATTAAGTCCTTTCTAAAATTTTCTCTTATACGTTTAAAGATATATTTTTTCATTTATGTTAATGTAAAAACTAACAATTTTGTACCAAAAGAACCTTACAAAACTTACGTAACCTTATTATAACAAGTGCAGTTTAATTTAGCTTAATGAAGCTAAATAAATTTTAGATAAGTTTACAATAATTTAATTAACAAACACAATGAGACATATTTTTTCGTTAGGTTCAGAATGACTTATGAAATTATTGCATCCACAAATTTTTGCTTGCCTTATTCGGCAAGTTCTACCTATTCAGCACGACGTTGTGTGTGTGTGTGTATATATATATATATATATATATATATATATATATATATATATATATATATATATATATATATATATAATATATATAAATAGTATTTCTCTGCTTTAATTAATGATATTTTTTCGAAAAGTATCTTGTAGGTTTTTCATTGTATTCTCTATACTTTTATCGTTATGTAATTACCACCTGTCATACTACTGCCAGCTGCAAGCCGCCACTAGTAGCGGCGCCCTGCTAGCACAACCACTAGTAGCGGCGCCCTGCTAGCACAACCACTAGTAGCGGCGCCCTGCTAGCACAACCACTAGTAGCAGCGCCCTGCTAGCACAACCACTAGTAGCGGCGCCCTGCTAGCACAACCACTAGTAGCGGCGCCCTGCTAGCACAACCACTAGTAGCGGCGCCCTGCTAGCACAACCATTAGCAGCGGCGCCCTGCTACACAACCACTAGTAGCAGCGCCCTCCCTAGCACAAACCAAAAGTAGGGGCGCCCGCTAGCAAAAACCCAAATTGTAGCGGCCCCCCCCTGCTAGCAAACCACAGAAAGAAAGCGCCCCTGTAGCAAAAACCACTAGTACCCGGCCCCCCTGCTAGCAAAAACCAAATTTGCAGCGGCGCCCTGCAAAGCAAAAACCACAAATAGCGGCGCCCTGCTAGCAAAACCCACTATTTGAAGCGCCCTGAAAAAGCAAAACCCAATAGTAGCGGCCCCTGCTAGCAAAACCCATTAGCAGCGGCGCCCTGCTAGCAAAAACCCCACTAGCAGCGGCGCCCTGCTAGAAACAACCACTATTAAGCTTGGCCCTGCTAGTACAAACCTTGGGCAGCGGCCCCCGCTAGCACAACCACTAACAGGGGCCCGCCCTGCTAGCCCCCAACCCACTAAGTACGGCCCCCCCCTGCGGGCAAAAAACCTTCATCACTGCTGTTCTGTTTTAAAAATTGATTAAAAATTTACCCCCAAACTGCCAGACAAACCCCCACTGTCCACTACCACCACTGTCCGATACCCCCCACTGCCCGACTACCACCACTCCCAAGACTACCCCACTCCCCGACTACCCCCCACGGGCCCGACTACGACCCCACCACAGCCCGACTACCCCCATCCCCGACTACACTACCACCCAAACTCCCCGGGACAAAACCACCACCCCCCCAAACTCCCCACCACGGGAAGACTACCACCCCCCTGCCCGAAAAGACAAACCACCAGGGCCCGCCCTCCCCCACCCCCTGCCCACTCCCAACCACTGCCCGCTCCCACCACTGCCCGACTAAGCTACCCCCCCAACTCCCCGACTACCCCCAAATGCCCGACTGCCACCCCTCCCCAGACTACCCCCAAAATTGCCCGATTACCACTGTTCCAGTATCTGCTTCTCTCAAATCCCTTTTTCTTTCTTCTCCTTCCTCACCCCTTGCCTTTCTTTATTCTCCTTATTTTTCCTTTCCCTTTCCTTGTTTTTCCCTTTTCCCTTTTTCGTTTGTTTCCCTCTTTTTCTTTTTCCTACAAAAACCCCCTCCTGTTTTTTCCCCTCTCATTAGTTCTTTTTCCCTTTCCCTTCTTTCCACCCCTGTTCCTACCCCCCCTTTCCCCCTCCCTTTCTGTTTCCTCTCCGTCCCCCCCTTGCCCCTTCCCCCAAACCCCCCCCTATTTCTCTTTTCCCTTCCTCCCATTCCTTCTCTCTCTCCCCCCTTTATCATCTCTCCCCTTTTTCCCCTCCCTTCCCGCCCTCTTTCTCCCCCTTTCCCCTCCCTCTTTCTCCCCCTCCTTAAATTCTCAAATTTTGATTGTGGAAATGAAATTTTGGGAAGGGAAAAAAACCCCTTTCCACAAATTTGGTGTTTGAAAAAACCTTTCTGAAAGAGGGAGGATTTGAGGGGGGGTCTTCGGGGGGGGCGGGCCCTGGAGGGATGGAGGGGGGCCCTGGGGGGAAAGGGGAGGGCGGGTCTGGAGGGGATGGAGGGCGGGTTGGGGGGGAGGGAGGGGGGGGGGTTGGGTTTGGGGGGAATTTGAAGGAGGGGTTTTAAGTTTTTTGGAGAATGGATTGGATTAACAAAAAGTATTCCTCATAAGGGGAGAGATGAGGAAGGAGAAAAAGGGGGAGGGGAGGGAGGGGGGGAAGGGGGGGAGGGAGGGGGGGAAGGGGAAAAAGGGGGAAAGGGAAGGGAAAGGGAAAGGGAAAGGGAAAGGGAAAGGGAAAGGAAGGAAGGAAGGGAAAGGGAGGAGGAAGGGGGTGAAAAAGAGTGAGGGGAGGAGGAGCCCAATGCCCAAAATTAGGCGTGTCCCGTCCCATTCACTCAGAAAAGGGAAACATTTCCCCCCCACGAAAAAAACCTAAATTTTTTTGAGGTTGCCTTGTTATTGATTCTGCCAGAAAGGTTCGCCCAAAGACAGTCCCGGGGGGAAGGAAAACGCCGGGCCAGCCTTGAAAGGCACACAAAGAAACCCACAAAAAATTAAACTTGTTTATTAGACCCCGAGCTCCCAATATGTAGCGTCCCTAAACGGGCCAAATTCTTTTCCCCAGGTAAGCTTTTTTCCCCAACGTTATGGAGGATTGGTTTTCTGCGCGATCATTTTGGGGTTTTAAAAATCGCCCTCTTTCACCCCCCCCCCCAAACCGGTTTCGCCCTGGGGCTGCCTCCTGGTTAGTCCACATTGGCTACCCTCGCATATCCTACTGCTGGGTTTCCTGGGTACCTCATAATGACTTTAATAAATGTATATTTGTTAATTTGGGGAAGGGACCCCCAAAGGAGTTTTGGACAGGCACCCTGGTTGGAAAATTCCCTTTTTTCATGTTGTGTAAAGGGCCCGGGGTCCAGTGGGGGGAATAGTCAGTTTCGGAGTAAAAGGGGGGAAATTGCTGGACGGGTTTTTTTGGGCTTAAAAGGGGGAGAAAAAGCGTTGCCTTGGGTTTTTTTAAAATTCAAAAATTTAAAAGGGAAAATTTATTTATTTTAAAAATTTCAATGGAAAAATTTAAATTTTACAAAAACATTTTTCCCAAGTTTTATTTTTGCGGGTTTAAAATTTTAAGACTTTTATACCAAAAAATGGGTTTTTTTTTTTTACTCTAAATTTTAAAGGTTTTAGTGCGTTTTTCGGTATTTGGGGTTGATTAGCCTTGTGTTTTTCTTTTTCAACAGTGCTTTTAAATTTTTTCAGTTAAACGTTTTCCCAAAAAACGTTACGTTGAGTTTTTTTGGGTAATTGTGTAAAAACCAGTGACAGTGAATGTTTCTCCCCTTTCCTTACACGTTATCTAGACCAATGTCACCTTAAACCCTTTTGGGCGATAAAACCCAATTGCCTTCATTTTTAAACCCGCAGACGGGTAACTTTCCCCCTCAACAAAACCCCACACAAAACACCCACACACACCGCCCCCCTTTCCCCCCAAAATTTCCCAAAATGAATTGTGTATATGATGTCTTCACTAAAAAACGAGGAGGATGAAGCCCATTTGCCCGGAAAAGCCCAAAAATAAAAAGTTTTTTTTTTTTTTTTTAAGAGAAACGTCTTTCTGCAGGGGTTTAAAACCATCGAATAAAGGGGGACAGGTCAAACGCTGCCATCGGTCAAGAGGGGCGTGTGAAACACCTTCAGCATAATGGAGAAATCGCCCTTGTCTTAAGTAGGGAATAGGGCCCCCTGATCTCCTTTTGGAGTTGGTTTTCCCTTTGGGGGGCCGGGGGAGGGCCCAGGGGGGTCCGTAGCACCCAATTTTAAAAAAATTGGGCGGCGTTTTAAATTATGTGGGGACAGGCAATTATTTCCCCTTTAATCTGGGATGATGGGGAACCAAAAAAGGTGGCCGTCGGCAGGAATAAAAGGGGGGGGGGGGGGGGGGGGGGGGGGGTTAGGGGAAAAGGAAAAAGTGGGGGTAAAAGAAAGGGAAAGGGGGGGGTCAAAAGGGGGGAAAGACGGAAGAGACCGGTTTTCACCTACCTGGTAGGGAGGGGGAGGGAAAAAAGATGGGGACGGGGAAAGGGAAAAAAAAAAAGGGGGGGGAGGGGAGAGTTTTGGAAGGGAAAAAGGGAGGGGGGGGAAGAAAAGATTGGGGGGAAAAAAAATTTGAGGAGTAAAGGGGGTTTAGGGGGGGGAAAAAGGGGGAAGGGGAATTTTTGGGAGAGGTTTGGATGGGGGCCCTTTTAGGGGGAAAAAGGAAAGGTTGGGGGCCCCAGGGGGAAAATTTTTTGGGGAAAAAAGAGGGAGGGAAAAAACTGAAGGAGAGGTTTGAAAAAAAGGGGAAGCGGTAGGTAAAAAAAAGGGGGGAAGACAGGTTTTTAAATTGGGGGTTATTTAAAATGGGGGTGTATTTGGAAGGGGGGGGGTAAGGGGGAAAATGGGTAAAAAAAAAAGGGGGGGGTGGCTGAGGGGGCCCAAAGAGTGAGGGGGGGAAGGAGGGAAAGTACCATGAGGGGGTGGGGGGGTTCCAAGGGAAATGGGGTGGGGGTACCATGAGGGGGTGGGGGGTACCATGTTTGGGGTGGGAGGTACCATGATGGGGTGGGGGGCCTAATGTTTGGGGAGGGATTTTCCATAAATGGGGGGGAAAGGTCCCCACAGGGGGGAGGGAAAGGAAAAGTAGGAAAGCCCTTGGAGTATATGGGGAACCTCGGAGGTAGGTGGGGAAGAAGGTTTAAATAATAAAAGGTGGGGGGCTTTAAAAGGGGTTTTGGGGTCGAAAGCGCTTGTGTTAAAGGGAGGGGTTTTTGTCCAGGGAAAAAGTAGGGCAAACTCACGCTCCATGGTTCAAAACCCCTTTCCCGGGGACACAGGGCGACTCCCAAAGGCGTAGTACGGGGGGAAATCTTTTTAATTTTTAAATTTATTATTATTTTTTAATTATTATTTTTTACAAAGGGACCTAAACTGAAAAAAACAAGTTTTTATGTTATTTTTTTTGCTAAAAAACCAGGGGGGCCCAAAATTAAATGATCTTTCCCGGGGCGGGTTAGTTAACTAAGGTTGGTCAGGGACCAGGGGGGGGGGGCGTTGATTTCCTGAAGCGGCTCCGGGTTTAAGGGTTCCCCCGGGAAATTCAGTCGGTCCCTGTTTTTTTGCCCCCCTTAGCCCCCATTTTTTACGCAAAGAGATCTTATCGAACCGGGGTTTTTAAAAACGGGAAATTGCTTTCCCCATTTGACGGATTCAGTTCGCAGCAGGGTGTTGGGAAGGACCTTTTTTCCTTCCCCAGAGAATCTTTTTTCCCCCAAAAATTTGGGGTGTTGAAACCTCTTGCCGGGGGGTTTTTCCAATAAAATTTTCGGGAATAGTTTTTTTTTTGAATTGTGAATAGTCACTCTCCTCTTAAAGGGTTTTCAGTGGTTCTTTCAATTTCGTTTTCTAATGACGAAGAGTTTAAATTTTAAAATTGTTTTCCTTTGGGTTTTGTTTCAAAAAGGTAATGATAAGGGGGTGGGGGGGGGGAAAAGGTATAGAAATTGGGGGGAGGGAGGAAAAAAGGAAGGGGGGAAAAAGAGGGGAAGGGGAAAAAGGCAAGGGATGAAAGCAGAGTTTGGGGGAAAAAAGTGAAGGAGGGTGGGGGGGGGGAGGAACGAGGCGGAGGAAGGTATGGAGAAAAAGTGGTAAAGGGAAAATTGAGTAGGGGAAAAAATGAAACAAGCTAGAAGTGAAGTAAATTGAAAAAAGAGATTTAAACGTGAAAGATTCCAAAAAACTGTTGTGAACATATTTCAATAAGTTGTGTTAAAATAGTGAAATAAAAACCCAAAAAAGAAAAAAGGGAAAACCACGCAACGGGCCTTTAATGCCCCCATGGGGAAAAGGTCCATGAAAACCCCCCCCAGGATAACCCAAATAACCCACCCAGTCTGGTCAGGTCATTTTTCATTTAAAAAGGAAAGGGAGCATGGCACTAAAACCCAGAAAGCAAAAAGCTAGTCAGGTCCAACTCACACCCACTATGTATTTATTAAAACCTATTTTTAAAAACTACACAAGTTTTAACCTCTCGGTTTCGGGAGTTTTTTAAAAATCATCCAAAATTTTTATTACCAAACCAGTGCTTTCCTATATCTTCCTAAATCTGAATTTTTCAATTTGAAGCCATTGCTGCGAGTCCTGTCTTGGGGGGGAAATTTTCAAAACGCAAATTTTCATCCCCTTTATTTTTCCTTTTTTTTCCAAATTTTTTACACCTCAATCATAAAATAGCAAAAGGGGTTTGGGGAAAAAGAGGTGACACAGTGGGAGACGAGGGGGAAATTTAAGAGGGAAGGCTAAAGATTTCCCTTTAAAATTTTAGGGTTTTGAAAGACAAAGGTATAAAAGTGAGTGATCATCAATTTTTAAATGTGTTTTTTTTGAGGTTAAATGATTCTTACAAGATTGTGCCCGGGGAAAACCAGAGGTGTTTGTAAATGGGATTAGATGTCCTTTTGAGTTTTTTACAAATCGTGGGTGTTTAGAAGTCTGGATGATCAACAAAGTCAGTAAATGTGTTTTGTGGTATATAAGTTCTGTGAGTGTTTTAGGGAAAGATGTTTCCCGAAATGGGGTTTTTGGGGTGTTGGACGGGGGCCGGGGTTGCCAAATGTGTGTTTTTGGGGTTTTACTCACCTAGGTTTTAGTTGCAGGGGTTTTAGGGCAAAAGCTCCTGGGCCCCCCCTCTTTACTGGTCGCTTCTACTTCAAATCTTTTCCCGCTCCATGGTTTTTAAACATACCTCTTCTTAAAGCTAAAAAATGATTATTCCACTTCCCTTTTTCAACTCTGTGACTGAGGGGGAAAAACTTCCTAACATCCCCCGTTTAAGCATCCGGTCTTCATTTCCAAATGTGGCCCCTTGTTGCTTTTTCCCCTCTCTGGGGGCATCATGGCTTTTGTCCCCCGTGTCCCTTTCCCTCGTATTTTTAAAATGTGTTATAAAATCCCCCCCCATTCACTCCCGTTTTCATGTCGTCAGGGCGATTTCCTTTAACCTCTCCTGTTTGGACAAAGCCCCTTAGCTCCGGGACCCAGTCTTTTTTGCAAACCTTTGCATGTTTTCTAATTTCCTTTGTGTTTTTGGGTAGGTGTGGATTCCAAATGGTTTTCTGGGAAACTCCAATAAGGGCCCAACAAACACGGTGTTTCAGGGTCCTGAACGATTTCCCTTTTTGAGATGTCGGAATTTCTATTCTTAGGGTTTGCTAGGGCCCGGGGCCCCCTAAAAGCGCAGCAGTTATTTTTTTTTTAAAATGCGCCTCGAGTGGCCCCAATTTTTATACCCACTGTTGTGGGTTTTGTGTGGGGTTGTGTGTGGGTGTGGTGTTGTGTGTGTTGGTGTGGTGTGGGGTGTGTGTGTGGGTAGGGTGGGGTAAATTAAAAACGGATTACCTGTGGGGGTTTTTTAGGTAGGGGGTAGGGACGAGGGCAGAAAAAGTAGCTGTCCCAGCTAATTTCACCGGGGGAGCGGGGGGCAGAGATGGGTTGTCGTGGGGGCCCGGTGGTGTTTCAGATGGAAGGGAAAAAAGGGGGCTTTTAGGGAAAACTGGTGAACGCACAAATTTCCCCCCCTATTACCCTTCAAGGGAAAATTAAACCCTTTATCCCAGCGAGGAAAAACCCTTTAATTTAAAAGGAAAAAGATAAAATCTTTTTCCTTTTTTTGAGCTAAGCCTTTGAAAAATGGTTTTTCCTTCCTTTTTCCCAGCGCTGGTGGTCCCTTCCCTACGAGTACAGCCCCTTTTAATAATTAAAAAACAATTACCCATTGCTAACACTTTAAACAAAATGGGGTAATTTTGATTTGGGTAAGAAGGGAAAAAAATGGTAGGTCCCCTTTCCCCTTTAATCAAGAGTCTTACCAAAATATCAGGTTTTAGTCCCCTTTAAGGGCAAAAAAAAAAAAAACCCTTTAGGGGAAATTTTAAAAAATTTCCCAAACGGGGACCCAAAACAGTTGTCCCCGATCTCTTGTGCATTCAAACCCCCGGGCCAATTTTTCTGCCAGTAGTCAAGCCTCTCTGTGTTTTGGAGGGGTTTCGGTTTTACAGCAGGGGCTGTGAAAAGGGGACAGCGGGACCTCGAGAAAAATTTTAAATACCGATAGAAGAGAATAAAGGGAAAGGAAAAATGGGAAGAAAAAAGGGGGTTAGTAAAAATGGGGGTAGTAGGGGAAAATTTATAAACTCCAGCGGAAAAGAAGGGGATGAGTGAAACCCTTTAACCATCAGACCCTTTTCTAAGAAAACGGAAAATGTGGGAAGGGTAAAGAAATTTTTTTTTTAGAAGTTGTCTGACCCAAAAAACCCACGGCTGTTCCTCAATCCAGGTGACTCAACAAAGAAAACACTTTCATTGCCCAATCACCAGTCACTGTTTTTTTCCCGAAGCTTGCTGACCTTAACAGTTTTGGATGACCCTCTAAAAACAATACCCCCCCCCCTCCTTCAAGTGCAGGCCCCCCGGTTTTTTTCTCACCTCCAGGGCTCGAGGGCCGATAAACGGTTTGACTAAAAACCCTTTGTAAATGTTACCCTTTCTCAAACTCCAAAAAAGCACGTCGGAAACATAAAAATTTATTTGTCCCCCCGCTCAAAACACCCCCCCTCCCCAAAACCAGTAAATATATTTGGGGAGTAAACCCCGCTTGTTCGCAGGAGACCCGGGGGTTTGATTCCCCCCCTGGAAGGAAAGCTTTTGGCTACAAAGAAATTTTAAAGGTTTCATGTTTTGGGAAAAGGGTCTTTGTAATTTAAAAAAACTGAAGGGAACAATTGGGAGTGATGAAAATGGGGACAAAATCCATACAAAAGCTTTAAGGAAAAGGTACGATGACAAGATCCAAAACAATTTGCTTTAAGGAGGGACGATAAAGCCCCATGAAAAAGAGGAGAGAAATGAAATGCGGGGGGCCCGTAACTGTAAAACCCAAACCCTGCAAATAGGGGACCCCCGTACAAATAGGTGG
This sequence comes from Cherax quadricarinatus, assembly GCF_026875155.1. Taxonomy (NCBI): domain Eukaryota; kingdom Metazoa; phylum Arthropoda; class Malacostraca; order Decapoda; family Parastacidae; genus Cherax; species Cherax quadricarinatus. The sequence goes on along the minus strand of NC_069426.1, from coordinate 41,226,632 downwards.
AAATACAGAAAAGGGCCCGCGCATGTCCAATCCTCTAGCACCCCAAACCTCCTTTACCCCCACCCGACAACCATAGGATGATCCCCTTTCCCCCCCCCCCCCAATGTAATTTTAAAAGATTTGGTCCTAAAACAGCAGAGAGCCCCTAATGAGAAGGGTGAGGGCTATTTTCCCCGGGAAAAAATGAAATTTGCAAAAATGTAGATGGGCACTCAAGTTGCTTCACGTTTTGAGGTTGGGGGTTGCAACATTAGAGTGTTTGGCGAGGGCCACAATCACTAAAAAAAAGGAAAAAAGCCCTACTTCTTTAAAAGGGGCAGCCAAAGCAGTAGCTAAGAAAATATAGACCAAAGCCCTTTTTCGTCCCAATCATAAAAATCTTTGAAAGAGTTTTTTTAGAAGCAGGATTGCAAACCACTTGGATTTTCCCCTCAATTACACAATCCAGGGCAACATGGTTTTAGGGGAGGTCCGCTCCTGGCCCTTTGCAACTACTTGATCACTTGACATGGTCTTGGATGCACTGGGAAAAAAAAAATGCAGTGTAGTTTTCAAGATTTTGCAAGAGCCTTTGACAAGTGCGAAATTTTGGGGTAATAGCGCACAAAATTTTCGTGGGTAAAGGGATAACTAGCAAAGTAGGGAGGGCGGAACTTCAACTTTCTAACCAATCAAATACAAAGGTAGTGGTAAACAGAGTTAAATCGGAAGCTACCATAGTGGGCTTTGTTCCACAAGAATGTACTCGCCCCCTTTTTCCCGTCCCTCCTCCTCATATACATAAGATGTAAACCCTAGTTTCCGTATCATTTTTTTGCAGGAAAGATACTAGGTTTTTCAGAGTGTTATCCATTGAGGACACGGGGAAAGCTCCATGAATATATAAAAACCCCGTTTTTTAATGGGGAAAAGAGGGAACCCAAAATGATGTTCAATGAAGACAAATTCCAACAACCCGTTATGGAAAACTGGAGGAAATAAAAACTAGAACTGAGTTTAAAAAAAACTCTAATAACCCCAAAAGAGCGGAAAATTAATGTGAAAGGACCTGGTGGGGGTAATGCTGAGGGTCTTACCTTCAAGGGGCCACAGTAGTGGGCCCCTATCACATCTTTCGAGGAAACAAAAGGATGAATAATAGAATATTCAAGACGAGGAAAGCCCAACCGTTGATGATCCCTTTTTTAAAAACCCCTGTTCTTCTAGGCTTTTTTTCAATGCTGCTATAAAATTTAAAATCTCCTTTCAAGGGAGGTGAAATTGCAGATCTAAGAATGTCAGAGACCCTTTTCCTGCACGTATAAGTTCCATCAAGCCCAATTAAAATACTGGGAAAGCCGGAAGTACTTGAATTGTATTTTACTAGAGCGCAGGCGGGGAAAGATGCATCATAATCTACAACTGGAAAAATCCTGGGGGGGCTGGTCCCTAAATCTGCACACACAAATTTACACCCTATGAAAGCAAAAAACTTGGCAACGATGCAACATACCCCCGTGAAAAGGGAGGGGCGGGCCCTTATTTTACTAAGGAAAACACAATGAGTGTCCGGGGGGCCCAAACACCTGAAAAAGCCTCCCACCCGCCCAAAAAAAAGGGGGAATTTCCAATAGGAAACCGGTTTTTCTTCAAGAGGGAGGGGTGAAAGGTACCTAGAGTCAGTGCCGGATAGTGGCTGGGAGTTCGTACGTTGGGGGCTAAGTGCGGCCAGCCCGAAAAAGCCCGTTGTCAGGGCCCCGATCCACCAGGAGGCCTGGGGCAGGGGGCCGAGCCGCGGGGGGTTTATCCCCGGGTACCTCCTGGTAGGTAATCCCGGTAGGCTGTGTGAAAGGGGTGGCATTAAAAGCTGATGAATCTGTTAGTGAAAGCTGGGCAAACCCCCTCCTTGCTGTTGAAAAAACGTTCTTTTGGGCATTGGGGGGACTTACATTTTTGGGGGCCCCCGAAACTTGAACTGTTAGGGGTTCCTTCCCAGCCACATCGGCTAAGCCTACATGATACTTTAAGACCTTTTTAAATTTTTTTTTAATTATTTTTTAATGAATTACATTATATTTTAAAAAAAAATTTTCATACAGTGACCCAAATTTTTTTTAAACAATGGGACTAAAATGGCTTTTTTGGGGCCCCCCCGGGGTTAGGGGCCCCCGAAGCAAGCTTCATAAGTTTCATTTGTAGAAACCTTCCCCGCTTGTTTGGGGGTTCTGAAATTGCAAAGGATAGTGGGTGAGTTTAGGAGGCATGTAAAAAGGAAAATTAATGATTAATTCCCGGGCAAGAGTAGGTGATGAGAGTAAAAAAAAAGTCTAGATTTAAAAAAAGAAATTTTATATTGACTGAAGAAAAAAGGGGTGTGGAAAAAGGGAGGCATTATTATTTAGGAGGGACATATTGGGGGGGTGGGTCTATGAAAAATGGGTGAACCACAGTTTTGAAAGAGGAAACTGTAGAAAGAAAAGCAACCTTATTTATGGAGGCAAAAAGGTGGATGTACGAGTATTGTTTGGGACCCCAAAACTTATTAAAGGGTGAGTTTTTAAAATCATGGGGGGGCAGTAAAAACCCCCTAGGTTATACAGCGCTTCTGGGGGGGGGAAGGGGAAAGGTTTTTTCAAGGGAACTAAAAACACAGATCCAAATTTCCCCGATCAAAGGCTCCTCAAACCCAAAGTCAAAAAAATCCCTTGAGGGGATTTATATGGATGAGAAACATACTTTGAATACTAGGGGGCGGCCCGGGGATGTCATGTTTTTAGGGCAATGTTTTGGAGTGAATATTATGGGGAAAATTTTGAACGTTAAAAAATTTTAAAAATGTGGTGGGGGGTTTTTAAGAGGTGGGATGACCCCTTATTTTTATGATTATTTTAATCATTGGGGGGGCGCTAAACCCGTAGGAAATTTTATAGCGCCTTTTGGAAGGTATTCAAGGCTTAATTCAGGGAACTGGAGCACAGATCCCGTTCCCGAATCAAGAGCCCCCCACCCGGGCGGAAAAGCCATTGTGGGGTAGAAGGGGATAGAAAGACAGGGGTGTGTTTTGTGGGAAAAAAAGGAAACAGGGGGGGGTTTTTCTCAGGAATGGTTTGGAAAGGGGAGAGGTGTAAAGGATATTTTTTAAGTTTTGGGGGCTTTGGGGGTCCAGCACGCTTGTGTGACCCTCTTTGATGGGGTAGGTTGGGGTTTAAGTAAAGAATATTTGACAACTTTGGAATGTGGGGGAAAGTAACTTTAAAAATTTTTGGGAATCCCCAAACAGCGGACTTGAGTCTTGTAGGTGGATAGGGCAGTGTCTGCACTCTGGAGGAGGGATGCTGATTTTGGAAGTCATGTGAACTGTGATGTCAGAACACTTCTGACAAGACAGTAACTGAATGAATGTTTTCTTGCTTGGGTCACCCTCCTTGATGGGTCACAACTGATAGTTAAACTGACATTACTGTACGTGATTTAATACTAATTAAAGAAATTAATATAAATTGACATTGTACTTGCAGACTAATACATCAAGAATCAAGACTACTACAATCAAAACAAAGTGCTAAACCCAGCAGAGTCATACAGCACTGATCAAGAACCAAGAGATGTTAGCATTCTACACAAACATTATTGCAGTTAAGTAAGGTGTAGAAGATACTTGTACTCTCCAAAGTCCAGTGGAAATCGACTTTGCTTTTTAAGTACTGTAAGTCAACTTATCTTTCTAAAAGACAGTTTTTTTTATATATAAAAATAGATTAGTATCCGTGTGACCCCATGTTAAGTCTCAAGAGTTGACAGTGAAATTTGATGGAACTGAGTCAACTTGGTTTAGTGGCTACAGCTTCTAGATAAATAACCTTTTTTTTTTTTTACAGTAACGGCCTGGAGTGAGCTGGAAATCTGATAAGAGGAAGATTTCATCATTATGGAAAGAAATAATATAAAATACTGACATGTTGGATAGACGTAAGTGCAGTATAATGTAATCCTTTGACAACATTTTGCCCACACAGTGGACTCTCTGAAGTTACAAACAGATCTACCTTGGGAGAGAGGATGTGCATATATATATATATCTATATATATATATATATATATATATATATATATATATATATATTATATATATATATATATTAGGAAACATAGTGAAGAATCAGGAGAGATTACTCGAATACAACCTCTTTAAAGCCATATATTTGTCCAAACCTTTACCCAAGAGGTAAGCTTCAACACTTCACCTGACTCTTCACCTCACTACGCTAAATGTAGTGATGTGAATACATCCATAACATCCTCTCCCCCAGGTAGATCTGTTTGTGACTTGATAAAGTCCAATCTGTGGGTAAACATTGTCAGTAAGGATCACATTACACTGCATTTATCATATTTTATTTTTTTTCATCATACCCTTATTATAAATGGTAGAATCATAAATCATTATTACATTATCCTCCACGTGGGATTGGATGCTGGTTTCCAAAAATTGAAATTATTATAATAAAAAAGGCCAAGGG
>NC_069426.1:41213087-41221633 GCF_026875155.1 Cherax quadricarinatus | reverse complement strand
ATATCTCGCCATTCTGTCCCACCTTTCCTCTAATTCCCTTCCCCCATATTTTTCCAAGCCCCATGTCATTAATTTTTTCTACTGATATCCTTGCGGGGTCTAGCGGTCAACTATATAAATATATATATATATATTGATATATATAATATATTATATATATATATATATATATATATATATATATATATATATATATATATTATATTTATATATATATTACTATATATATTATATATATATACTATTATTTATATATATATTATATATATAAACTATATATATATATATACTCTGGAGCGAAAAACAGAGTGACTTCAGAGTGTATTCAGTCTGTAGTGGAAGAAAGGCGGGGTAGGGGTCCGGGCCTAGGAAGGTTGGAGGAAGGTAAAGGAGGTTTAGTGTGCGATTGTGGCTTGGATTCCAGCAGGCATGCGTGAGCGTGTTTGATAGGACGTGGAATGGAGGACAAATGGTTCTTTAATAATTGACGTGATGTTTGGGTGTGAGGCAAAGTAACAATTTATGAAGGGGTTCATGAAACGGCAGGCCGGACTTGAGTCCTGGAGATGGGAAGTACAGTGCAGCACTATGAAGGAGGACGGGTGTTAATGTTGCAGTTTAAAATCTGTAGTGTTAAAGCAACCTTCTGGCAAGACAGGATGGAGTGAAATGTAGATCGGTAGAAAGTTTTTCTTTTGCGGGCAACCCTGCTTGGTGGGAATCGGGCCAGTGTGATTAATAAAATATATAAATTAAATAAATAAATGAATAAATAAATATATATATATATTTTATATATGTATATATATATATATATATATATTATATTATATATCAATATATATATTAAATATGTTCGTGCGCGCATAGCAGAACTGTGCGATCTTGGCTTAATAGCAACGCTCATCTTGCTTATAGGGACAAGTGAATAATTTGTGTATGCAATAATTTCGCCAAATTCATCTGAACTAACGAAAAAAGATATATTTTCTATGTGTGTTTGTTTAGTATTAAATTATTGTAAAAAAATCAAATATATGTAGTGGGTTAGGACTAAATAAATTGTTTTGTTATAATAGGTTAGGTAAGTTTTCTAAGAGTCTTTTTGGTGCAAAATTAAAATTTTTTTACATTAAATATTATTGAAAAAAAAAAAAAAATATATCTTTAAAACGTATAAGAGAAAACTTTAGAAAAGAAAATACAATAACGACTTAATTTTAACGAGTTTGCTTAATCGACCAGTTTTTACATATCGGCACGCATATATATATATATTTATATTTATATATATATATATATATATATGTCGTGCCGAATAGGCAGTACTTGCGATCTTGGCTTAAATAGGCACGGCTCATCTTGCATATAGGGGACAAAGTGAAAATTTGTGTATGGCATAATTTCGCAAAATCATTCTGAACCTAACGAAAAAAAATATGTTTCACTGTGTTTGCTTAGTACTAAATTATTGTAAACCAAATCTAAAATATATTAGTTGGGTTAGGCTAAAATAAATTGCGCTTGTTAAGTAAGGTTAGGTAAAGTTTTCTAAGTTACCTTTTTGGTGCAAAATTATAAAATTTTTTACATCATACATATGAAAAAAATATATCTTTAAAACGGCATAAGAGACAAATTTTAGGTAAGGACTTAATTTTAAATTGAGTTCTGGCTAATTGTCAGTTGTTACATTATTCGGAACGACATATATATTTTATATATATATATATTTATCCTTATCTTATATATTTATATATTCTTATATATATTATATATATATTATACTATTATTTTATATTTTTTTTATATATATATATTTATATATATTTTATATATATATCTATATATATATTTACTATATATTTAATATATATTTATATATATATATATATATATATATATATATTATTATATGTTATCTTTATCATCATGGATAGTGAAAACATCAACAATCATCACTACACATCACTGAAACTGGAAAACATCACAATCATAACTACTCATCCACTGAAAACTGAAACTCAAAAACAATCATCACTTACACTCACTGAAACTGGAACATCAACAATCATCACTACACATCACTGACTTAAACATCAACAATCACCACTACTCATCACTAAAACATCACACAATCTACCGCTACACATCACTGAAAATTAAACACAACAATAATCACTGCATCACTGAAACTGAAACATTCAACAATCACCACTACAAATCACTAAAAATCAACGATCGTCACTACACATCACTGGAAACTGAACATTCAACAATCACCACTACAATCACTACAGCATCAACAATCACACTACACATCACTGGAAAACTGAAACATCAAATAATCACACTACACGTCACTGAAAAATTATCAATCATCAATACACATCACTGAAACTAAAACTGCAACAACTCACCACTACTCAAGAAAGAAGGAATTTAAGAATTCCATCATTGCTTAATTAATATCATAACTGCTTTTTTTTTTCTGGATGTTTATCTCGTGGTAATAGAATTTATCTCTGATTTTTTTTCCTATTGCTTACTTTAAGACACTGTGGATAAAGAAGTACTTGACAATTTCGAAGAGAGTTTTTCTCTACTTGTTGCGAACTGTATCAATGGCTTTGAAAAGGCGTCTCCGTAGACGCTTTCGATCACATCGTCCCGAATGAGCCAGAGCGCCTGTAGACATGTTAACGGATGGAACCATGATAATTGCAACAATAGAAACTCTTAACATCAGTGTTGAGTTTTTTTATGTTAATGTATGATCTAGTTTTCGTGATTAAGAACTTTAAAAAGTTAATGGCATTAAATCTCAAGAGAGTTATTACATCTGCCTCTTTTAGAAAGTTCTAGGAGTTTTATGAGGCTGTAGGGGTTTGCTTCCAACACTGCAAATGCTCTCATACTTACGCTGGACCAACATTATTGAGTGTTCAGGTCATATCCAGGTACTCCCATGAACAAAAATATTCTATTAAATGTTTCCTCCAATTATTGCCAGCTGTGGAAAACATCCATAGCTTGGATTTGCCCACAATTCCTTAAAAACTGGCAAATGTATGTTTTAATCAGGAGAAAAATTTTCTGTGTCTTTATGACTTTTAGGGTAGACGCAGCTTTCGGGTAGCCTGTGCGAGTTCTTCAGGCAAGAAGAAGGGAGTATGAGGAGAGAAAAAATAAGTATTCACGGTACGCACCTTAGCTCGTCGAAGGCTAAAACCTTGTTCAGCTGCAGTGATATCTACGTGTAGGTTACATGGGAATATACTCATAGGTTAGAGAAGAAATGAGTAGCCTTTTGTATGGAATAGCGTACATGAAAACCTAGCTTATGACTCCTGAACTGGGCCTAACTTCATGCATTATATGTAAAATTGAGTGCTTTTTTAACCAAGGGCTCTCAAGAAGGAAGGAGTACGGTGTCTCCCGTCACCTTACGTTAATAAAACCCTCCAGGAAGAGTGCAAAGAAGGAAGTAAAAACGAAGTCCCTTCATTTACGTCTCGGCAAAAAATAAAAATAAGCGGTAACGTAGAGATCACCAATCGAGTTCATTAGGATCATCTTCATCATCCAGTTTTGAGAGATGGATTGGCAAGAGAAACGTTTACCTTCTATGACGACAAGAATGCATAGAAAATGGCGGGGAAAATTTCTCATTGAATTCAATACGCTCATTCAGTACACGAACGAAGGTTAGAAAAGAAAGATATCGTTCTCAGATAAAGTGTAGGGCCCTTATAAAACGACGGGAAATGTCAACTTCGAGTTCAGTAAGGTGGACCTCGGACTCAGAATGGTTATTTCGGAATCAGAAGGCCATCTTCACGATCATTGTCATCAGAGTTCATCATCTACCGATTCATAATTAATTGCGGCTTTGGTCGTCTGCAGAGATCATATCGTCAAGAGGAAGTTATTGTTCTCAGATAAATGAATCGGGAAAAAAGCATACGGATTAAAATGTCCACCATCTAGTTAGATAATATCATCTTCAGCTCCAGAAGTGTCAAGCTTAGAAGTGTCATCTTCAAGCTACAGAAATGTCAACTCTGAAGTGTCATCTTCAAGCTCTGACGTGTCTCATCTTCAAGCTTGAAGTGTCAGGCTCTGAAGTTGTCATCTTCATGCCTTGAAGTGGTAAGGCTCTGAACGTGTCATCTTCAAGACTTGAATTGTAGGCTCTGAAGTGGCATCTCGTTCAGAAGTGTCGTCTTTTGGATCATTATCTTCAGAGTCATTATTACATAATTCATGGATAATTGCGTCCTCAGTTATATATCCAGAGTTCAGGCTGGTAGGAAAGTTGTTCTCAGAGGATGAAAATTTGGGAAAACGGCGAAGAATGTAACCATTCAGGGTTATTTATCCTCGATAAATCGCGGTTGTTGTCATCTTCTTAGGGATATCACTACTGGGCTGTCATCGGAGTCCATCAAACTCCAGGTGTCATCTCACGAGCTATAGTCACATAGTCATATCCTTCGGGTATCTCCTGAGTTATCATTTTCGGAGTCGTCACTCTGGGGTTATCATCGGAGTTACATTCTCAGAGTTCAAACTCTGTTAATCATCATTCAGAGTGATTTCCCGATTGGTCTGGTGTTAATAACATCGGAGTCAGACACAACTAAGACAACTTATTACCACATTTCTACCATACAGTTCATCTTCCATTTATACATTATTTATATCTTTATTTATTCTTCTTTTCCATTTGTAGATTTTAATCATATCCACCGTAAATCTACGTACATAAGAAAGTAGGAACACAGCAACAAGTGTACTGACCCACTAACAAAAATATTTGCCCAACCAATATTTACTGCAACCCAATTAATAAATTTTGATAACCTTGTTAACTCATATGGTGCAAGTTGCACTTAAATCCAACTCCTCCCGCTCATGTATTTATCATACCTATACTTGAAGCTACCGAAAGTTTTAGCTTCAATTACCTTACTAGAGAGACTGTTCCTCTTATCAACTACCCTATTTTCAAAACCACTACTTCTCTATATCTTTTTTAAATCTAAACTTATCCAATCTGAATCCAGTTTTTCGATTCCTTATATGGAAATCCTCGGAATATTTATATCTTCATTTCTGCTCATCTTCCATTTATACAGATTAGTAATATCTTCTCTCCTTCTTATGTTCCAAGATAAATAGACATGTTAACGAAGCACATATATTATTCAGTAATTTTAAAACTAATTATGCTAATAATTATTATTATTATTATTCATAATGCCGCGCTAAAACAACCAGGGACATTCCTATTCTTAAGGTCTAAAATTAAACAGACAAACTTTAACTAACAGTATCTGACCTGACCTAACCTAACCTAACCTGAGATGACCTAACTTAGCTTTACTTAATCGAGAGTAACTTGTTCAAACCTGACTTGACCTAACCTTCATTACCTCTCATCACTACTTTAAAACTATCATCACTACTCATCACTCAAATTGCAACTTCAAGATTAACAATCATCACTGCTCTTCAGTGAATCTTCAACTGCAATATATATAATCAATACCAATCATCGAATAAACTGTAGCTAGAACATCAGTTACTGCAACTGGAACATCAGTTACTGTAACTGGAACATCAGTTAGTGCAACTGGAATGCCATCAGTAATAATCACCACTCATGACTCAACTGCAACTACAACATTAATGATTCTAAAAACTTCATCACTACTGATCATTGACACTGTAACATCAAAAGCCATTGTCTCTTCTCAACACTGAAACTGCAATATCAGCAATTTGCAATATCTCTTCCATAGTTTTTCATGAAATTCGAATCAACACATGACTCGAGTTTCATGAAGTACACACGAATACAGCCTTCGTGGCCATGCCAGGTAAACTAAGTTACTTCCCGCATCGATTTCATTCGTTTCAATCGCAATATACTCTTGGAGATTCAGTTCGTCACTATACCTGGAGATTACCTGGAGGTTATTCCGGGGATCAACGCCCCGCGGCCGGCCCATGACCAGGCCCCCCGAGGGAAATCAGAGCCTGATCAACTAGGCTGTTACTGCTGGCAGCACGCAGTCCAACGTACGAGCCACAGCCCGGCTGATCCGGCACTGACTTTAGGTATCTGTCCAGCTCTCTCTTGAAGGCAGCCAGGGGCTTATTGGCAATTCCCTAATGCTTGATGGGAGGTGTTGAACAGTTTTGGGCCCCCCGGACATTATGGTGTTTTCCCTTAGTGTACCAATGGGCCCCTACTTTTTATTGGGGGCATTTTGCATCGCCTGCCCAGTCTTTTATTTCCTAGGGAGTGATTTCTGTGTGCAGATTTGGGACCATTTCCCTTTCCCAAGTTTTTCCAAGTGTAGATTATGATATATCTCTCCCTCCTGCGTTCCAACGAGTACAAGTCAAGTGCTTCCAAGCGTTCCCAGTAGTTAAGGTGCTTGACAGAACTTATACGTGCAGTAAAGGATCTCTGTACACTCTCTAGATCTGCGATTTCACCAGTTTCTGCTAATGTATGTCTGATGGGCATAGTTATCAGCTATGACGACTTAACTGACCAAGGCCTGTAGATTCCCTTGACTCCAAGGTGTTTGTAGTTGAGTATAATGCCATTATGTTGTCAGGTTATAGTTATTTTACTACAAAATTGTACTGGTCTTACGAAATAGACACTAAACATTTTAGTTAATAAAATAATAATAATAATACTAATAATAATAGTAATAATAATAATAATAATAATAATAATAATAATAATAATAATAACAATAATAATAATAATAATAATAATAATAACAGCAACAACACGAACTGATAAAAAATCGTAATAGCAAAAAAGGCTAAATTTTAAAGAATTCCTGATTACTTAATTAATAGTTAACTGCTTATTTCCGTTAATGAGGTTACCTGTGTTGAGAGTTGAGTTTATCCAAGAACAGGAAATACTGCATTTTTTATATTTTCTTTAATAGTCCTCCGAACTCTTGCTAATGATCAATAAAAGGCGTGTCCGTAATTAATTCGTTCACCTGTCCCGAACTGTCCCCAAGTGCTGTAGAAAAATACTGACTGATGGAGCACTGTTTATGAAGTAGTGGAAACCGCGACATCAGTGTGCAAGATTTATGTTAATGATGATTTGTCTTTCGTGATTAGAACTAAAAAAGGAATGGCATCCTTCTTAGGGAGAGCTCTCCCTCTGGGCCTTTAGAACGTTGCTGGAGTTATGAGGTTAATAGGCGTTTGCTTATCAGCAATGCAGATGCTCTCCTATTACGCTGGAATAACATTACGAAGGTTTATCATGGGAAAATCCATATGCTGATAGAAACACCCTATTAAACATCTTTCTTCAGTTGTGCAAGGCAGTGGAAGAAGTCCATAGCATGGGTTTTGCCCCCCAATTCACTGAAAAATCCGAAATATTTGTCTTAATGAAGAACATTTTCTGGTCTTATTGACTTCGGTAGACGCAGCATCTCGGGACTTTCCGGTGCCGAAGTTTTTCAAGAGAAGATACAAAAGGTTGAGTAGAGAAAAAGAAAGATATTAGCGGTACGCACCTGAGCTGGTTGAAGGCAAACCTTGCTCCCTGCCCGTGACATCTACAGTGTTAGGATTTATTGCGAATAAACTCATAAAAAAGAAAAAATGAAAGGCGTTCTCAAGGAATGGTATGAAAAAACCTAGCTTGTAGATCCTACGTGGCGGCCCACTCTCTCATCAATTATTTGTAAAACTGAGTGTTTTTTAAACAAAACAATCAATGAAGAAAGAAGGTAGGTGTCTCCCGTCACCCATGTTCATTTAACTCCACCAAGGTTCCTGCAAAGAAGGAAGTAAAAGAGTCCTTTCATTTAGGTCTCGGAATAAAAATAAAAATATACGGTAACGTAGCAGGTCACCACCGAGTCCAGTGGGATTATCGCCTTCAAGTCCTGGGGACTATGGAACCGAGAAGGAGCAGAAACGTCGTAAGATGTTACCCCTTTTGCTCCAAAAGATCATCCAGAGGTTGCAAACGAACGCGAAGTTTCGCTTCAGATGACGAAAAGATACAAAAACGTCGTAAAATTTCTCCTCTGAGTTAAACAGTTTCGTTCAGCACACGAACGAGGCTGCGAAGAGAAAAAATTTTCATTCTCAGATAACGAGAAGGGCCGAAAAAGAATAAAGTGTCATCTTCGGACTCAGAAAGATTACCTTCTGACTCGGAAGCATCATCCCCCGGGTCATTGTCTTCGGAAATCATCGTCCGATGATTCATAGTTAATTGCGTCTCTATCGTCTAGGTCAGAGATCAAGAGTGGCAAGAGAAAGTTATCATCGTCAGATAATAAAAAGTATAAAAAAAGGCTTAAAGTGTCATCTTCGAGTCAGAATCGTCATGTTCGGACTCAGAGGTGTCCTCTTCAAACACGAAGTAAAAAATTTTCCGGTTCAGAAGCGTCATGTTCGGACCCCAGAAGGGTTATTCATTCAGAGGTACAATCTTCGGAATCTTCTTCCTCGGAATCATCATCAGAGTAATCATC
>NC_069426.1:41205587-41210587 GCF_026875155.1 Cherax quadricarinatus | reverse complement strand
CTATTCTAGTGGTAAAGTGATGCATACATTGTGCTGTCACTGGAGGCGGCACAAGGTTCATAAGGTCGGGTCTTAGCCTGACGCAGTTTGGTAAATGATTTAAAAATCACTTGTTTCGTGATTTCAGATATATATATATATATATATATATATATATATATATATATATATATATATATATATATACATATATATAAATATATATAATATATATATTATATATATATATATATATATATATATATATATATATTATATATATATATATATTATATATATATTTAATATATCGTGCGAATATGTAAAACTGGTCAATTAGCAATAACTCATTTAAAATTAAATCCTTTCTGAAATTTCCTCTTAAACGTTTAAAGGTATATTTTTTCGTTAATGTAATGTAAAAAATTTTAATTTGCACCAAAAGAATCTTAGAAAACTTACCTAACCCTTATTATAACAAAGCTTTATTTTACCCTAGCCCAAAAAATTTATTTTAAATACGTTTTAAATAATTTAGTACAAAAAAACACAATCAAATATTTTTTTTTCGTTAGGTCAGAATTGATTTTGGCGAAATTATTGCTAAAAAATTTTTCTTTGTCCTATATGGCAAGTGGCGTTGGTATTTAAGCCAAGATCGAAAGTTCCCCTATTCGGCGGACATATATATTATATATATATTTAATATTATATTATATATTTATATATATTATATTTATATATATATATATATATTTTAATTATATTATATATATATTATATTTAATATATATTTTTTATATTTTATATATATATATATATATTATATATTTTTTATATAATATATATATATATATATAAAATTATTATATATATATTTTAATTATAATATATATTATTATATATATATTTATATATATCATTTTTATTTTATTTATTTTATATTTTAATATTTTATTTTAAAATATAATATATTATATATTATTTATATATTATATTATAACTACAGGTAGTAGGTTGTAGAAGCAACCCCCAGGGAAAGACTACGGTTTCTTGTTCTGTCTCATAAACACGCTAGATAACAGGGATATCTTGCTCCCCTACTTACACTTTGGGCACACTTCACAGACAGCACATGCTATTATATTCAACATTAGGTTTTTTCCTTTTTTTAATAGTTTGTTCTTCTTTATTTTTCTATTTTCCCTGGGGGTTGGGGAAAAAAATCTTTCCTCCGTAAGCCTGGTGTCGTTGAGGCGACTAAAATTGGGGGGAGCAATGGGCTAGTAAAACCCTTCTCCTGTAGACATTTACTAAAAAGGAAAAAAGAAAATTTTTATAAAAATGGGATGCTTGAATGTGCGTGGGTGTAGTCGGATGACAAGAAAAGATGATTGCTGTGTTTTGAATGAAAAAAAAGTTGGATGTCCTGGCCCTAAGCGAACAAAGTGAAGGGGGTAGGGGGAGTTTCGGGGGGGGAAATAAATGGGGTTAAATCTGGGGTATTAGAGAGTTAGAGCAAAGGAAGGGGTAGCAAATAATGTTGAAGGATCAGTTTTTGGAAGGAGAAAAGAGATATGAAAGTTAAAATTTAAGAAATTATGTGGTTAAAATAAAGGTTGGATCGAAAAGTGGGTCTATAAGCGTGTATGCACCTGGAAAAAGGAGGAATGTAGGGAGGAGGAGATTTTGGGGGAGTTAAGTGAATGTTAGGAGCCTTTGAACCAAGTGAGAGAGTAATTTTGATAGGGAAACCCGAATGCTAAAATAGGAGAAAATTTTAGAGAGGGTGTGGTAGGTAAATTTGGGGTGCCAGGTGTAAATGATAATGGAAGCCCTTTGATTGAATTTTGTATAGAAAGGGGTTTAGTTATAGGTAATACATGTTTTAAGAAAAAGAGGATAAATAAGTATACAAGATGTGATGTATGGCGAAATGACAGTAGTTTATTGGATTATGTATTGGTAGATAAAAGACTGTTGAGTAGACTTCAGGATGTACATGTTTATAGAGGGGCCACAGATATATCAGATCACTTTGTAGTTGTAGCTACACTGAGAGTAAAAGGTAGATGGGATACAAGGAGAATAGAAGCATCAAGGAAGAGAGAGGTGAAGGTTTATAAACTAAAAGAGGAGGCAGTTAGGGTAAGATATAAACAGCTATTGGAGGATAGATGGGCTAATGAGAGCATAGGCAATGGGGTCGAAAAGGTATGGGGTAGGTTTACAAATGTAGTGTTGGAGTGTTCAGCAGAAGTTTGTGGTTACAGGAAGGTGGGTGCGGGAGGGAAGAGGAGCGATTGGTGGAATGATGATGTAAAGAGAGTAGTAAGGGAGAAAAAGTTAGCATATGAGAAGTTTTTACAAAGTAGAAGTGATGCAAGGAGGGAAGAGTACATGGAGAAAAAGAGAGACGTTAAGAGAGTGGTGAAGCAATGTAAAAAGAGAGCAAATGAGAGAGTGGGTGAGATGTTATCAACAAATTTTGTTGAAAATAAGAAAAAGTTTTGGAGTGAGATTAACAAGTTAAGGAAGCCTAGAGAACAAATGGATTTGTCAATTAAAAATAGGAGAGGAGAGTTATTAAATGGAGAGTTAGAGGTATTGGGAAGATGGAGGGAATATTTCGAGGAATTGTTAAATGTTGATGAAGATAGGGAAGCTGTGATATCGTGTATAGGGCAAGGAGGAATAACATCTTGTAGGAGTGAGGAAGAGCCAGTTGTGAGTGTGGGGGAAGTTCGTGAGGCAGTAGGTAAAATGAAAGGGGATAAGGCAGTCGGGATTGATGGGATTAAGATAGAAATGTTAAAAGCAGGTGGGGATATAGTTTTGGAGTGGTTGGTGCAATTATTTAATAAATGTATGGAAGAAGGTAAGGTACCTAGGGATTGGCAGAGAGCATGCATAGTTCCTTTGTATAAAGGCAAAGGGGACAAAAGAGAGTGCAAAAATTATAGTGGGATAAGTTTGTTGAGTATACCTGGTAAAGTGTATGGTAGAGTTATTATTGAAAGAATTAAGAGTAAGACGGAGAATAGGATAGCAGATGAACAAAGAGGCTTTTAGAAAGGTAGGGGGTGTGTGGACCAGGTGTTTACAGTGAAACACATAAGTGAATAGTATTTAGATAAGGTTAAAGAGGTCTTTGTGGCATTTATGGATTTGGAAAAGGCGTATGACAGGGTGGATAGGGGGGCAATGTGGCAGATGTTGCAGGTGTATGGTGTAGGAGGTAGGTTACTGAAAGCAGTGAAGAGTTTTTACAAGGATAGTGAGGCTCAAGTTAGAGTATGTAGGAAAGAGGGAAATTATTTCCCAGTAAAAGTAGGCCTTAGACAAGGATGTGTAATGTCACCATGGTTGTTTAATATATTTATAGATGGGGTTGTAAGAGAAGTAAATGCGAGGGTCTTGGCAAGAGGCGTGGAGTTAAAAGATAAAGAAACACACATAAAGGTGGGAGTTCTCACAGTTGCTCTTTGCTGATGACACTGTGCTCTTGGGAGATTCTGAAGAGAAGTTGCAGAGATTGGTGGATGAATTTGGTAGGGTATGCAAAAGAAGAAAATTAAAAGTGAATACAGGAAAGAGTAAGGTTATGAGGATAACAAAAAGATTAGGTGATGAAATATTGGATATCAGATTGGAGGGAGAGAGTATGGAGGAGGTGAATGTATTCAGATATTTGGGAGTGGACGTGTCAGCGGATGGGTCTATGAAAGATGAGGTGAATCATAGAATTGATGAGGGGAAAAGGGTGAGTGGTGCACTTAGGAGTCTGTGGAGACAAAGAACTTTGTCCTTGGAGGCAAAGAGAGGAATGTATTAGAGTATAGTTTTACCAACGCTCTTATATGGGTGTGAAGCATGGGTGATGAATGTTGCAGTGAGGAGAAGGCTGGAGGCAGTGGAGATGTCATGTCTGAGGGCAATGTGTGGTGTGAATATAATGCAGAGAATTCGAAGTTTGGAAGTTAGGAGGAGGTGCGGGATTACCAAAACTGTTGTCCAGAGGGCTGAGGAAGGGTTGTTGAGGTGGTTCGGACACATCGGTGTAACTGAAATATCAACAATCATCACTACTCAACACTGAAACTGAAACATCAGCAATCATCACTACTCATCGATATAACTGAAGCATCAGCAATCATCACTACTCATCACTGAAACTGAAGCATCAACAATCATGACTACTCATCACTGAAACTAAAACATCAACAATCATCACTACTCATCGATATAACTGAAGCATCAACAATCATCACAACATCACTGAAACTGAAACAACAATCGTCACTACACATCACTGAAACTGAAACAACAATCATCGCTACACATCACTGAAACTGATATATCAATAATCAACACTACACATCAGAGAAACTGAAACATCAACAATCACCACTACACATTATTGAAACTAAAACATCAACCACCACCACTACTCTTCAGTGAAACTGAAACATCAACAATCACCACTACTCACCAGTGAAACTGAAACATAACAATCACCACTAATATCAGTGAAACTGAAACATCAACAATCATCACTACACATCACCGAAACATCAACAATCACCACTACACATCGCTGAAACATCAGCAATCACCACTACACAACACTGAAATTGAAACACCAACAATCACCACTACACATCACTGAAACTTAAACATCAACAATCACCACTGCACATCACTGAAACTGAAACATCAACAATCACCACTACACATCACTAAAACATCAACGATCGTCACTACACATCACTGAAACTTAAACATCAACAATCACCACTGCACATCACTGAAACTGAAACATCAACAATCACCACTACACATCACTAAAACATCAACGATCGTCACTACACATCACTGAAACTGAAACATCAACAATCACCACTACACATCACTAAAACATCAAAAACCGTTTCCATCACTAAAAAAACACATCGTAATCACTCAGAAAATTTTAAAAATCAACAATCACCATACTTCTTAAAAAAAAACAAACAACAATA
>NC_069426.1:41181637-41205087 GCF_026875155.1 Cherax quadricarinatus | reverse complement strand
ACCCCGTCCGTGATGCACTGTGCATGTGTGCGCGCACGCGCCACCCAATCACTGAATTATTAAACGCTCTATACACGTAACAAAAAACTTAGTTCACCGCCTTGGAGGCCACCCACCGCCAAACCCGCAAGGGTCATGAAGCCATTAGGTAATGGGAAGTTATCCAGTATTATCCAAGGGAGGTGTACCTCTAATTTCCGAGATCAAGAGCCCTTCAACGCAGCCAAATAAATCGGTGATTAATATGAAGACAGTTCCAGAAATCTGATGATTATTAAATTATTACATTCATGGGGAGCGGTAAACCCGTAGAGGTCATTGTAAAATGTTTAAATAATTAAGTTTATCTAATAACTGAGTTAATGTTTCTCTTGGTGATAGTCCTATTGTTAGTTATTTAACCCTTTACTGTTAATTATCCTATTAAGTAGTTAATAATCATATTGTTAATTATTAATCTCTTTTCAGTTAATCATGTTAGTTAATCATCCTCTTAGTTATTAATCCTTTAAATCATTACTCTTATTTAAACATCCTGTTAGTAATCCTGTTATTTATAATCCCGCTGTTATTTAATAATCCTAATGTTAGTTACCCTGCTGTTAGTTATCAAAACTACCAACTTCCTGCTGGAATGACCAACAGTAATGACCAACAGCTACTCAGCAAACTAGAAACAGAAGGTAGACATGACACTCCGTGTTAGGAAGCATCTTAGATCACCATCACCTCATCAGCCAGTCTGATGATCTTGCTTCACCAAGGACCCAGACGTCTCCCCCCTAGTTTATGTTTCTCCGTTCCTGAGTTCTGTGCTTTACGCTGTTTCTTCCCCTCCGCTGAGATCGTTGTTAAGTGTCTCTAGCTGGTTATTCTGATTTGGGAATGAACTATGTGGGGCAGCGGCCTCCAGTGAGCAGCAGCCTGGCTGACCAGGCAAGCATCAGACGAGCCTGGCCCATAGCCGGGCTCAGAGAGTAGAGAAACTCCGAAACTCTTTAAAGGTATATAAAAGGTACGCTTTGGTATATATAACCATTACCTTGATTACCTTCGTATCTTAATTGCCTTAATAGATACCTTAACTACCTTAATAGATACCTTAACTACCTTAATAGATACCATAATTCTCTTAAATGCCTTAATTACCTTAACATATACCTTAATATATATCTTAATTACCTTAATAGATGCCCTAACCTTTATAGATGCTTTAATTACCTTGATACCTTAATAACCTTGATTCCTTAATTACGTTAATACCTTGATTACCTTAACAGATTCCTTAATTGCCTTTAATAGATAGTTAATATACCAAGGCAATTAAGGTATCTTAATTACGTTAATTTATAGTAAAAAAACGCACCTTCTGCAGTCCACCTTAAATTCTTGTTCCTTCAAGTCGAGTGTTACTTGGGATTCTGAAACGAAAAATAACCATTGATAATCATAATGATTATAACTAAAAATATTAATAAAAATAAAAGTAAATGCAAAAAATAATACCAATTATAAACCCCAAAGGGGTCATAGAGCAATCATAGCTAATGAAGATTAATGATAATTATTGATAATACTTATCGATAACAATAATTGTTCATGATAATCATACATGCTAATGTATTTTACCTCGCTAATGCAGCGTTTTTGTTTGAATCATTATAATAATCACAACGAAGCTCTAAACCCACAAGGCCAAATTCGTTTGAATAAATCTGCATTTAGCGTCGAAATTGGGGGGAAAAAAAAAAACATCGTTCGAGAGACAATGTTCTCAGTTGGTTTAGAATTTTTTGGGTTACAATATTATTGTTATAATTAAAACTAAGCGCTAAACCCACTTGAGTCATACAGCGCTGTGGATTACATTATAGTGGCTAGTTCCGGGGGCAAGAGATGCAAGCTCAACGTTTCGCCCGAGACCTGTATCCTGACGATGATTTTAAGCGAAATGTTTTTATATAACAGCCTCCCAGGATACATGAGGGGGATTACCAATAGACCCCTGGCTGTCTTCAAGAAGGCACTGGACAGGCACCTAAAGTCAGTACCTGACCAGCCGGGCTGTGGTTCGTACGTCGGATTACGTGCGGCCAATAGTAACAGCCTGGTTGATCAGGGCTTGATTCCACCATGAGGCCTGGTCACAGGCCGGGCCGCGGGGGCGTTGACCCCCGGAACTCTCTCCAGGTATACTCCAGGGGAGACTTTTATAACCTCCCATAAGCGAAACGATGTTTAAAATTTATTCTTACGAATGTACAACTAGAATTCCATCACAAAATTCATTTTGCAATTTGATGCCTGTCTCGCGAGTCTCTCAAAACTTTTGATACGAGACACGAGGGCGCATCTAAAATTATCTCACACTATTGGACGCCCACTTAAAAGATATGAATATAAATTAATAGTTTAGCTTTATCCATACGTGTGAAAGTAATGTTTGTGTTTGAGAAAATAGATACTTAGCATTTATATAGTCGCTCATACACTCCATTCTTTGTCACCCCAAACTGGGAGAGTACGACTACCTCGTGAAATCCATGCTATAGTGTCCTAACCATTCCCTGGACGAATCAAATCACAGTGGGAGGTGATAATATGAATCACAGTGGGAGGTGATAACATGAATCACAATGGGAGGTGATATGAATCACAGTGGGAGGTGATAATATGAATCACAGTGGGAGGTGATAATATGAATCACAGTGGGAGGTGATAACATGAATCACAGTGGGAGGTGATAACATGAATCACAGTGGGAGGTGATAACATGAATCACAGTGGGAGGTGATAACATAAATCACAGTGGGAGGTGATAATATGAATCACAGTGGGAGGTGAAAAAATAAGAATCACAGTGGGAGGTGATAACATGAATCACAGTGGGAGGTGATAACATGAATCACAGTGGGAGGTGATAACATAAATCACAGTGGGAGGTGATAACATGAATCACAGTGGGAGGTGATAACATGAATTACAGTGGGAGGTGATAACATGAATCACAGTGGGAGGTGATAATATGAATCACAGTGGGAGGTGATAATATGAATCACAGTGGGAGGTGATAATATAAATCACAGTGGGATATAATAATATGAATCACAGTGGGAGCTGATAATGTGAAAATTCGCATTTCATGCGAATTTTTACATTATCAGAAAGCTAAATCGAGAGATCAGACAGGATATGACACCATTTTATGAACACGTAAAAACGCCCTTTTTAAACAGAGACTCAGAATGTTATTGCCACACACTTTATAAAAGATGGAAATCAAGAGTCGCATTTTTCCTATCTTGAGCGACGATTCGGAGAATCTCGTCACTCTTTGCTGCTCATTCTCAGAGGTAATAATGTGGACAACTTTCAAAGAATTCTAGTTGAAGTCTAGAAGAAAATCTTATTGCAGGCTTCGAGAAAATTCTGTCGAGGCCTAAGAGAAATTCTGTCGATGTCTTAGAGAATATATTGTTGACAATGTCTGAGCGTCGTTTTCAAATCTCAAGCAATTTTATGCAGAGCCTAGCAATTAACAACATTTCAAATGGCCATTTAGTTACTACTGTTCTTTACATATTTTGGATCGACATAACAATATAAATAAAAAATCTTTCTACTGTAATGGTGACCAAAGAAAGAAACAGTGTGACACTGGAATCAGATCTAAATTCTTGTAGTAGACCAACGATTTTTTTTTTTACTCTACTGAGAGTTACCTTCCTCTTGAAGTTACCGTTTTCTCTACACCACCACTTCGTATAAACTTAGTGTCTATAGTCACTCCAATTCGTGATATCAAAATATTTCTAGCACGATGGCTGGTCTCGTACCTGATTTCCGCCTTAGCAATGCAAGTTAGGGAATACAGATTATTACACAGCTACTGCAATTAGTAACAGCAGTGCGCTATAGACTGTTAGTTACAAAAGAGCACTACAGTCTGCGTCAGTACGTTATAACACATCACAATACAATGTACGTCAGTGCGTTATAACGTACACGTCAGTACGTTATAACGTACACGTCAGTACGTTATAACGTACACGTCAGTGCGTTATAACGTACACGTCAGTACGTTATAACGTACACGTCAGTACGTTATAACGTACACGTCAGTACGTTATAACGTACACGTCAGTACGTTATAACGTACACGTCAGTACGTTATAACAACACTAAACAGCTACATCGGATAACTTATTCGTCGAGAGCAATGCAAACAAAAATACATTTATTATCCACAGAGGATAAAGACTAATGGGAAAGATAATCTGGATAATAATGGCGTGTGATTCAAATCCGGCCCCAACACCAGGCTGGGATACACGTGCAGATTTCAGTGTTGCCTGAGATTACCCAGACAACGCGCTGCCAGACGTGTCTTGGCCACCTTATTTTTTTAAAAACACTTAAAATTAAGTTACAGTAAGTTACATAGAAAAAATCATATTTCAGAAAACTTTCAGAAACTGCTTCATTAAATTTAGGGTAAATGTATTATGTTCATGAGGAGCACTAAACCTGTAGGGGTCATAAAAGTACCTGTGGAATGAGAGTAGTCCAAATTCCATTCAAGAAATGGAATAATTAGCTCCAGTTCAGTGAAGGGCTAAATTTGCCTTCATATACTCAATACAGAGATTTTAAAGACATTGTGCACGACGTATGTCATTCATATTTTAGAATACGCAGCAAACCCGCATGGAGCCCGCTCCTGGAAAAAAAGGATTTCAAAGCTGAAGATCCTACGATTTGTAACTAGATCGGTTCAAGAACCGAGATGGATGAACTAAGGAAAGGCTCAAGAAATGAAAAGAGAAGGTCCACGAGATATGGTAACGACGTACAAGATACTCATAGGTTTTGACAGTGATAGGCTACCTGAAACGAAAGAGGCACGGTGTGAGAGGGCAAATGAAACACATGGAAGTTAGGACATACTTTTTCAGCTTGCTGAAACATGCAATACCAAGAGTCAATCCATACTGAGAAAGAAGAAAGTTCTGAATACTTCGACAATGGTTGACGTCCTCTTCTGCTGAAGAGAATTTCCTGAAACTACTTGAATTATAAATATATAAATATATATATATATATATATTATTATATATATATATATATATATATATAATATTATATATATATATATAATAATTATATTATATACAATTATCATCCATCTCTCTTCTTCATGTGTGAAGCACAACAGGATCAGTCATCTGATAATTACTGCCACCTTGGCTTCGTGTCTTGTTCATCAGTCAACTATAAGGGAATTCGACCCTTCCAGTGGCTGCTATCTTCATGCTCGCATCTGAGCGCACCCGAGCGCTGTCACCTGACACGTAAAATATATTCGTTATTTGCCAATTAAGTTTCGGTTGAGCGGCCGCCAGGGGTACTGTCATCAGAGGCGATAATAGCGGGCCATAATACAGGGTGATGATAGGAGTCCAATTACTCCTGCACACCATGTATTACTTGAGCCTCTTTCTCCCTTTCCCTAGCCGTGTCCTCTAGGCGACCCAGAGCGAAATTATGCCGCCACTCATTCACGCCGTTCAATAATAAATCAAAATTATATGCGCTAATAGAATCTGGAATGATCAGAGGCATTCAGGTTTCCTCATAACTGAATTAAACGGAGCGGAGCGCCATAAAAAAATATCGGTTAATATTGAAGTCGGTGTTGTTTGTAATTCGCGCCTCCCATTGGTTGCCCGGAAACAGCCAATCACCGAGAAAGTGATTTCCTTGTCTGAGCTCTGGGAGTGGACTCAACGCTTCTATTGCCACATTATTGGTCATTGTAGAGCGTTGCTAGTGAACTCAGCGAGAAAAACACCCCGGGCATCTGAACAACTGGAAACTTTGGGTATTGAAAAAGCGTTCATCTTCGCGGAATATTTTCCCTGGCGTCGTTTGGGTCGTCATGGTGCGGCCAATCGGGGGGAAGTTAATGGCCTTTTTTTGAGCTGTATGAAGAGGCTGGTGGACGCCTGTTTGCAGTTTATTAGAGGGTGGTGGATCGCCGTGGGAAGGCGAAGTTCACGCCTACACCCCCAGGCAACCTTTTGATGTTGCTTTCAAAAAAAATTTCCTAAACACTTCGACAGTTTCTTGATTGTCACCTTTGTCAAGGATCGTTTACAAGACACAAATGTCAAGCAAGCTTTCATTGTCAGAACGTTTCGTGAAATCTGTTTAGTTTTAATGACGGTGTGAAAAGTTTTACAAAAGATTAATAATTTTAACATTAGAAGCTTGTTGTGTCATATGTGTTACTGAAGCCCTTTTTCCATCTCTCCCTTCTACCCAGATATTAATTTATTCTATTACTTTCATCTTAATTAAATTGTTCCCAAATAAAGCAAATAAACTTTCAGTTGCACAAACCCACACGAAACAATAGTTCAGGGATTATAGGTTTCCTGTCAAACTGAGGTCCTCTTCAGCAGACTAACACCACACAAGGGATAAGGTATATACAATATCAGGTCAAAATTATCTAAGTAGATACAAGAAGAAATGACTAATTCAAGGGGAATTTCAACTGGTCTTATAAATTAAGCCGTGATGTTTAAACCAAGGGCCCCCTCCAGAATTTCGGGCTTACAAAATGCAGTTCATTCTATGTATAATGGGGGAAAAAATAATTCTTTTTTTACAGTTTTTAACGCTAATAGACAGTTTTGTGTACATAAAACAAACATCTTTTTTTCAGTTGCTTTAGTGATTAAATTTCTAAAGTGATGATCCTGGGTATCTGAGCGGAAAAATAATGTAAGGGACCTGGAAATAGTAATGTCTGAGGATCTCACTTTCAAGGATCACAACAGTGCCACGATCACAAGTGCGAAGAAAAGGATAGGATGGATAATGAGAACGTTCAAAACGAGAGATGCCAAGCCAATGATGATCCTTTTCAAATCATTTTCTCTAGGCTGGAATACTGCTGTACATTAACATCTCCATTCAAAGCAGGGGAAATTGCAGATCTAGAGAGTGTACAGAGATCCTTTACTGCACGTAAAGTTCTGTCAAGCACCTTAACTACTGGGAACGCTTGGGAAGCACTTGACTTGTACACGTTGGAACGCAGGAGGGGAGATATATCATAATCTACACTTGGAAAATCCTGGAAGGAATGGTCCCGAATCTGCACAAGAAATCACTCCCTACGAAAGTAAAAGACGGGCAGGCGATGCAAATTACCCCCCCAATTAAAAGTAGGGGCGCTTTGTACACTAAGAAAAACACCCAAGTGTCCGGGGCCCAAGACTGTTCAACAGCCTCCCATCAAGCATTAGGGGAATTGCCAATAAACCCCTGGCTGCTTCAAGAGAGAGCTGGACAGATACCTAAAGTCAGTGCCGGATCAGCCGGGCTGTGGATCGTACGTTGGGACTTCGTGCGGCCGCAGTAACAGCCTGGTTGATCAGGCCCTGATCCACCGGGAGGCCTGGTCATGGACCGGGCCGCGGGGGCGTTGATCCCCGGAATAACCTCCAGAAAAAACTCCAGGTATCTGGCTGCAGTATTTAAAAGGAATTTCCTGTACACTGGATACATCTTTTCAAGGGACTTCTTACACGAATATTTTTTCAGAGTTAATGATGGGCAATTTTGGTGTAAACAGAGATTACATTATAATTTACATTCATCTCTTGTTCACTTTAAGTATGTTGATAAGGGACTATGCGGCGAAAATAGGTAAAATTTGTTTGTACGTGTCATGTTAAATTGTTTGTGATGGGAGCTGTGGAGGGGCGGTGAAGGCTGGAAAGTGAGAGATGGGGGAGCAGGGTCGAGGGAGTAAAACCTGGAAAGGGTTTCTGGGAGTCAACGCCCCCGCTGTCCGGCTAAGACCAGGCCTCGTGGTGGATCAGTGTCTAATCAACCAGGCTGTTACTGCTGGCCGCACGCAAACTGACGGTGGAGGTGAGGGTTATGACGAGGTAGTGAGAGCATGTAGTAGTGGGGGCTATGAAGAGATAGCGGGGCTAAGGAGAGAGGTGGGGGCTATGAAGTGGTGGTGAGGGCTGGGGAGGAGCTGTGACATCTTTATTGCTAGCTCTACCAATATTGTTCTTCCAGATACTCGACCTTTATTGCCTGGGATCACAGATTTGGTGTGGGCGAGTTTGTCTTGTCCTGAGGCAGTCTTTCTTCCGCCCCACCCCTCCGCCCACACCTGCCCCACGCCAACATCAGCCCCACGTCCACACCTGCCCCACGCCCACATCTTACCCACGCCCACACCTGGAGCTACCGATACGACCAGTATTTCCCTGCAGGTATTCAAGAAGACATATCCACCAATCAGAAGGGACACATTTTATGCTAAATAATAACGTAGCGCCGACAACCTGTGAAGAGATGCAGTGAAGTCTTTCCTGGCTACAGTGCTTCACCCCGTGAAAACAATTATAGATAATAGAAGGTATCAGGGACCGGTGGTCAGGTAAAAACAAGCTGAGAAATTGCACTGCAAGAGGCCTACTTTGACCTTGGTCAAGATTAACTAGGTTACTTTGACCTTGGTCAAGATTAACTAGGTTACTTTGACCTTGTTCTAGGTTAACTAGGTTAACTAGGTGCTATGAACAGAGCTCAATATGCTTTTTGGTCTTGGCAGAAAACTCCAAAAAATCCTAATTTTAAAGTTGACTTTATTACTAATACTGTGGCTACACGAGCAAGTCTGTGTACACAACACCTTCAACTTTAAATTCCTTCGCCGCGTGAACCGTCACTACAAACATAAGAGAGACGATCCAACAACGCCGGGAAGCTCAGCAACACTGAACGATGATATACATGACGTATCAGCGCTACAGCCAACATGATAACCCTTGTATAACGTAGTCCAACATCAACGGCTGCTGTGGTTACCACCACTGGGGTGGGGGGGTGGGGGGTTCTAACCCCGCCCGTGGTATGGTTTGTTTGTAATCGTGTCATTACAATTTAGCGAGTCTCGTTAAAACCACGTGACGAGGACCCCCACTTGCTGAGTTCTGGGTATTCTACAAGACTGCAGGTAAATGTTCAGTCATACAAAAGTCTGAGAGCTGTTCATGCTGCATTTTATTTTGTGTATCTGAACAAAATGTATTTATGGGTTAAAATCTGACTACCATTCCAAAGGTGCCATATGATCCTTAAGGATTCAGTATTCACCATAATATAAACAAATTCCACAGCCTACAAGAGGTCCCAGTTACGTAGGAGTCTACAGGTTCCCCTGTCAGGGGTTCGGCTAGGTGTCTTCCCTTACCATAGTGAGGCAGTAGACTGATAACCTATCCTCTGCTATATTAGGTTACTTCTACATAAACGCTTAGTAGCACATTTCTAAGTTAGGTTAGATTGTCGTCATTATATACATGTGTGCATAATATATATATATATAAATTATACCACAATGGAAACAATACAAGATAAAAGTCGACAAAAAAAAAGTTCATATAGCGAAAAGATACTAATTGCGGACGACTAGAAACAATAGTCAGATTAGTACTGTGGAAAATTGCATTTAACTTTGGATGTATAATTATATACATAACAGTAAATGAACAATGATAACTATTATTGATCAATTAGACAAGTAGGAATTTGGGACACTTAGGTCGCAAAAAATGTTCCCCTTCGATACCTACCACTGTTCATATCCACAAGTTGCTCTGGACCTATTAATTAAATGAAATATACATGCACTAGAAATGCTGGTAAATATATAAATTTGTGGACTGTATATTAAAAATAATAAATGGTTATATATATACACAATTATACAACAGAAGGAAAATACATATTAATATCACTCACCAATTTGACTGGAGATTAATGTGTATCATACTCAGAAAACCTCACTCTAACTAAATCTATGAAAATAATGCTGGCCAGAATTATACACAAATCTAGAGAGCTTATCTGAGGTTCCTGGAGCTGTCTTGTCCAGTCGTCTGATACTCAAGTTATGCAGGAATGCATATCCACCAATTTCGCCTCCTATTTGAGAGGTGTCAACACAATTTTAACCTCTAGAGCACGAAAAATTCTTCCCATTCACCAACGTTTCTAATACAAAATCAAAACCAAGATGGCAAGTGTCTTCTTTTTTCCGATAGCATACTTCTTTTAAAAATACAATATAGGGCATCTATTTACCTTTAAATTACCGTATTTCCGGAAAATATGTACAGTATTTTCCACACTGCAGCCGGCCGGAGTTCGTTGCTAAACGGCTCAAATTGCTCATTTGACAATGGTGGAGGACCTGGGTACATACAGGCTCTGGCATGCATACGGCGACATATTACACAAGATTTAATCACCCTTTTTACACTTTGCCGTCCTTGTGGAATCCAGAAAGTTTCCCTAATACAATTTAAGGTATCTTGCACCCCACCATGCATTACATTTTTATTGGCATTTAGAACAATCAAATTTGTTAGATGATGAGTTTTGGGCAGTAAGATAGGGTGTTTAGCATAATCACCCAATTCAGCATTTTGTAACCTACCTCTGCACCTAATTACATTATTCTCTAAGTACAGCCCCAATTTCTCTATTATAGAACCTTTCACAATTTTTCTTTCCATCATCAATTTAATCTCATTTCCATAGATTTCCTCCTGTACCCTCTTTTTCCAATATTCAAGAGGATGTGAAAACTTATATGAAATATTCATCTTGTTTAGAAATTCAAACACCAACTTAGTTACATTGATCAGTTTGGGTAAAGAAGAATATCTATTTATATCAATGGGATAAAAAAGGGACAAACTATTGGAGCGGTGGTCACAGTAATTTCAACAGGAGCAATATACGCCTTTTCTACAGGCCAATTAGCTTTGTTTCCCTACCAGCTCGGTCCTTTAAACCATGATACAGCATTTACAAATTTAGCATAAGGTAAACCTCGAGACATGAAATCAGCTGGATTCTCCTCACCAGGTATATGATTAAATGTTAACATATGCTGACCCAAACTATTATACTTCTCTTGCATCTGATTAATTTCAGCGACTCTGTTTTGTACGTACAAAATTTTTTACTGTTTCCATTACGAATCCATTGTAAGGATACCTCATTATCAGACCAAATTACAGTGTCGCTAATATTTATCTCCTGCAACTTATTTCTTATATATTTAGCTAATTTGACACCTACATAAATGGCTGTTAATTCCAACTGAGGTAAAGTATGTGATTTAATTGGAGACACTTTAGCCTTAGACATAAGAGAAATAACACTATTACATTGAAGGTAAGCAACTGCTCCATATGCCAATTTTGAAGCATCACAAAAAATGTGGAGTACATTTTTCCCATTTGGATTGGCCACCTGGCGTGGGAACTCCAACATTGGAATTTTTTCATAATCACCAATTAATTCATCCCACATGTTATTGAATTCCTCAGGTAGAATTTCATCCCAAGCACATTTAAGTTTCCATGCTTCCTGAATTAATAATTTCCCTCTTATAGTAAGGGGTGACACTAAACCTAGTGATCAAAACATTTGGAAACTTCAGCAAGCAAAACTCTCTTAGTTAATTTATTGGGCATACTGTATTTATTAGGTTTTAACATTAACAAATCTCTCTCAGTATCCCAATTTAAACCCAATACATTACTACATTTTGGTACTTCATCTCCAGGGTAATCTTTACTTATTTTGCCCTTTAATTTGGACGAATTACTATTCCATTCCCTCAGAGGCATATTTGCACTTTGCATTATTTTATTAGCCTCTCCATAAGTCATTAACAGTTCCTCTTCAGTTGACGTCACACCCAGGAAATTGTCCACATAAAATTGTTTGCTCATTACTTTACTCAATGGACTTCCCATACGTTTAAGGTGTGCATTTATCGTCGCTTGAAGTAGGAACGGACTGGATGTAGCACCAAATAATACGTTCCTAAAGCGAAAGGTTTTCAAAGGGCTAAGTGGGTCAATAGGATTCTCAGGCCATAAAAAGCGGGTACAATCCCGGTCAGCCTCTTGTAAACCCACTCTCAGGAAAGCTTTACTTATGTCAGCCATAAAAGCATAATTCTTTACTCTGAAATTTAATAAGATATCTCCTAATTTTTCCGTCAACGACGGACCTGTCATCAGTCATTTAAACTAGGTACATTTTTGTTACTCCTGGCACTACAGTTAAACACAATCCTCAAAGGAGTGGTCTTAGAATCCTTCTTCACTCCGTGATGTGGCAAATAGTGACCATAAATTTTGGCTTTATCAGGAGGTACCTCTTCTATAAATTTATTAATTAACTGCTCAGCAATTATATCATTATAGGCAGTTAACAATTCTGGTGTCTTACTCAGTTCGCGGAGCTGAGCCTTTAATTAATTGTCCATATGCCATTCTGTAATTAGTGGGCAATTCTGGATGGTTCAGTCTCCACGGAAGTCGTGCCCAGTATTGTCCAGATTCAAATTTTACATCTCTCAGATATTGTTCTTGAGTAAAAGAATCGTCTGGACTTTCTTCATTTACATTTATTCCAATGCTGTCTAATTCCCACAATTTATGCACTGACTCAACACCATCCTCTATGAAAGAATTATACTGGGGCACGACTTCATGAGTAAGACACACAGTTATGGTATTTGTAGTTTCCTCTAGTCATGAATTATTATTACGAGGAATCCTACCATACATTACATGGCCTCCTGCAGTCTTCAAAAGGGTGACACCACATTACTTTACCATACCCTTTACAAACGAGGCATAATAGTCACTACCTATCAAAATATTTATTGGGCCTACAGAATCATCACTTACACCAGAAGGTGCTAAATTTACATTATGTGAAAGTCTTTCTGTAGCTCTACTAAGCCCTACTGTAGATATTTTCTCTGGAAGTCTATCTACAATTACTGCATTAACACGTTTTTTTCTCATTGCCCAACCTGACAGTTACATAAACAGTGTCATACAATTGAGATCTTTTATCCGAGAGAAAACCAGATAATTTTAAAGTTGTGGGATCTCCCATCTGTACTTTCTTCATACCATCAAGACATTTACGTTTTATGAAAGTACGCTGGGATCCCTGGTCCAATAATGCAGTTACATTTTTTGATTTATGCCTTTTATCATCAATTTTTACCTGTAACACAGGTAAGGCTACTTCAGCAAAACCATCATTAACATTAGCAGCAATTTTTACATTAGCTACTGTTGTGTCAGGATTGTCAACATTATCATTATTATCAACATTATCATATAGACCTTTACACATGACTATATGGTGTCTTCCTTTGTGACATTGATAACAGAAGTTTAATTTGGCATAGCAATCCTTTACATTGTGATTACCTAAACACCTGATACATCTGTCAAGTTCCTCCAATCTTTCAACTTTATCATTCCATGAATTGTATGCATTGCAATTCTTAGAAAAATGAGTACCCTTGCAGAAGAGACAATCTCTCCTTTCTTTGACTGGTTTCTTATTAACTGGGCTACTCTTAGGAGGGTACTTATTCTTCTTACCTTGTGGAGAATCATTATTTCTGATTCCTGCTACTTGATATGCACCTATGCAACTCTTTTTAGGAAATGAAATTTGATTATTAACATTGGGATAATTTTTCCCTTTGTGAAACTTGACAGATACTTCAGAGTTATGATGTGTTGCATCTTTAAAATGAGTTGGTTGGCTGGTCTGCAACTGAACAATTAATTCTTGTAGACCTAGTCTTATTTCCTCCAGACCAAAATAACCCTTGTGATATTTATTCGAGAGCCATTCAAGAGTTTTACAGCTTAATTTATTCTGTACAATGGCACTCAATAACCAGTCTGATTCCTTCAGATTATATTTATTACTTAAAGTTTTGAGAGTGCTCCCCAGTTTAACTCTAAACTGCTGTAACCTTTGTAAGTATGATCTGGAGATTTTAAATTAATATAATATTCACTAGATCCAACCTACTTTGTTCTATATTACCATAAGTGACCTTCAACAAGTCAACTGCTTCCTTGTAAGAGTCATCTACATTGGGAAAGGCTTGTATGAGTATGTGAACATCTCCTCTTACCTGTCCTTTGAGGTAAAATAATTTAGTTACACAGGTTAGGTCACTCCTGTCATGCACAGCTGCTTTAAAAATTGACCAAAATTCCTCCCAATTTTCTCCAGGATTAAACACAGGCAAACATAATTCTGGGAGTTTTGGCAAAGACATATTATTTGTTGGAGCAGACTGACCAACTGCCTGGTTTACACATTTTAATTTATTCAAGGCCTGACTTTTACAAGAATCTTTTCCTCTAATTCATAATACTGATTAATCATGAGATCTATTTCAGTCTCATCTACACAGTTTACTAATAAATCTCCTTCATATTTGTTGTAATATAATTTGTATGAATCATATCTATTACCTAAAGCATCTAAATACAATTTTAAAATCAGTATTCACAGTTTCTTGATTCATTAATTCCAAGCACTTATTATATGCCTTGGTTACATGAACTTTTCTAGCCTGCAGTGATGCTTTCTTTACTCTATATTCCATATGTTTGTCTTCTATATTAATTTCCTCATTTTCAGCCATGATGCAATGTATTAAATTCAACTTAATTAATAACACTGATTACAACTTACAACACTGATACAACTTACCTTTGAATAAATCCTAGCTACTTGAGCTTAGCAATTACATGCAAAAAAATTATAATATAAATTTTAAATGTATATTAATACAAACAAACCTTTAGCCAGACTTGGCTTATCAAAATTATTATACAAATTAATATAAATCCTTGCCAGAATTTGGCATAGCAAATTAATATTATACACATTAATATTAGTTACACTTGGCTTATCAATTACACATGCACTGATATAAATCTTGGCCAGAATTATCTTATCAAATTAATATGATACAAATACATTAATATAAATCCTAGCCACTTTGGCTTTGCAAAATTAATATACACATTAATATAATTAGCTACACTTGGCTTATCAATTACACATACACTTATACACATTAATATAATCTTCAGCCACACTTGAGTTATCCAAATTAATATTGTAATAATTATAATCCACTACACACTAAGTAAATTTGTGAATTTAACATCCACCTCCTTCTGTCATTTCACATATAATTATTAAGTAATTAACTAATTAATGACTTCACTAATTACCTCCGGTTCAAGAAGGACCAACGGGCAAATTAAATGTGGAAAATTGCATTTACTTGGATGTATAATTATATACATAACAGTAAATGAACAATGATAACTATTATTAATCAATTAGACAAGTAGGAATTTGGGACACTTAGGTCGCAAAAAATGTCCCTCTTCGATACCTACCACTGTCATATCCAAAAGTTGCTCTGGACCTATTAAATGAAATATACATACACCAGGAATGCTGGTAAATATATAAATTTGTGGACTGTATATTAAAAATAATAAATGATTATATATATACACAATTATACAACAGAAGGAAAATATATATTAATATCACTCACTAAATTGACTGGAGATTAATGTGTATCATACTCAGAAAACCTCACTCTAACTAAATCTATGAAAATAATGCTGGCCAGAAATTATACACAAATCTAGAGAGCTTATCTGAGGTTCCTGGAGCTGTCTTGTCCAGTCGTCTGATTACTCAAGTTATGCAGGAATGCATATCTACCAATTTCGCCTCCTATTTGAGAGGTTGTCAGCACAATTTTAACCTCTAGAGCACGAAAAATTCTTCTCCATTCACCAACGTTTCTAATACAAAATCAAAACCAAGATGGCGAGTGTCTCTTCTTTTTTTTCGATAACATACTTCTTTTAAAAATACAATATAGGGCATCTTATTACCTATAAATTACCGTATTTCCGGAAAATATATACAGTATTTTCCACAAGTACTGTTGAAGGCTCCTTCAACAGTCATCCATTTGACTGTTGTAAAACAGTGTCATGATACGCTGAAAATGGTATAAAATACAGACAGGTTGACGAGTAAGACACGTGTTGGGTATCTTTATTGTTGAAACGTTTCTCCTACACAGTAGGTTTCTTCAGTCAAATACAACTAAACCTGGTGTTTCTGGAATTGACTAAAGAAGTCTACTGTGTAGAGGAACATTTCAACAATAATGTTACCCAACTCCTGCACTCGTGTCTTACTCAGCAAACAGTACCAAGATATTTGTGGTTAAGAGGACAGGCTGAGACCGGGCATCAACAACACATGTGTACCGTCCCACATCACTCACTCCCACATCATGCAGTCGTCTATATTCATATATACACCATAAGGCAAAACTGTAATGTGTTCACTTTGGCGACTCCCATAACACACATTTGGGAAGAAGGAAACCAAGCCTAGGCCAGGAGACCGACTCCAACTGCTTCACTTCACCTATCTCCAGTTATACGTCAGGGACTGACTACCTCGTCTTCCACCGTCTTCTTAATATATTTCTACAGTCTTCACCTTTGTCCATGTAGTACTGATAAAGCTACTAGATGGCGAAACATCTACAGAGATAAGCAGATACTGCACATGTTTTTAATTATTATTATAATCAAAAAGAAGCGCTAAGCCACAAGGGCTATACAGCACATGTTTTAAGCATCATCAGTATACCTCGTCATAGATTCATCAAGACTGAGGGACGAAAACGCCTATTAAGACCGAGGGACTGATCACCTCAAATTTCCTCTTCACGTCTTCCACCTTCTCCAGTATTTCTCTGTATTGGACTGATAAAGCCGCAGGTGGGACGAAACGTCTCCAGAAGAAAGATTTTTGCTTATTTACCTCTGATCACCAGCTCCGGATGACCTGTACTAGCTGTCATTTTTTCCTTGTTACTGTGTGCTTGGTAAAGCTCACTCGTGGGCAAAACCTTGTACCAGTAAAGGCTTTACAGAATTATCTGTTTAAGAAGAGAAATGTAACGACAGATTGAGATGACTCGGAAATTATCATTTGTTAATCTGCAACGAAACTCCACTGTCACGTTAACCCACACTACCATGGCATTATATTAGCAACCAATGCCCTACCACAGCATTTTATTGGCCACTACAGCATTTTATTAGCTACCACATCACTGTCAACTACACAACAGCTCTATAATTACTGCAATAGCATTAACTACCAGAGTCTGTAGATATGCAACAAAGGTGACCAATTTTAATTTATTTAAATATATATAGCGTTATTTTAGTACGGGAAATTCGGCCCAAGGAACAGTGAAGACTGTCCTCGGCTTATCGCAGCCCGGTCTGTGAACAGTCAGGCCGAGTGTGTTATCAGTGATATGGGATCTCCAGTAATACCCTCAAACTGCCTATACTTATTAATTCGATTGATATATTTTTCCGGACACCCTCACTGGGGTTTTCCCACTGTGAGGTATTTTGAGCCTTGCGTGTTTCAGCGCCATTTAAAGTAGCAACAGACCACGGGCCATTGTTTTTTTGTATTCATAAAACTTGTTAACTTGGGATGTCTACTCAGGGGCCATGAGCTTTCAGCTCAGCTCACTCTTGCTTAATCTTGCATAAGCCTGGAGTGTCCCACCATGTGTTGATACCTCGAGTAGGAAAGAAGTAACATTTAATGAAGATGCAAATATGGAGTCACTAGCTAGTGGAAATTTAAAAGGTACATCAATGGCAATATTATAAATGGGAGTAATTCAATACCTGGAAAGAGGTAAATTTTCGAACTTTAAGTCAACCTTGAATGTTGATGATGAGTCAGAGATGCAAAATGATGTGTTGTACCGGGTGCAAACCCGTCATTCACGGGATGCGTTAGTGTTCCCTCAGGGACGCAGCTGTAGAGAAAAACTCATTCAGATAACTTTCCCGGGCCCCAACCAGGAGTCTAATTTAGAACTCCTAAGAGGACAAAAAAGACACTTATTGGTTTCCTGATCTCTTGTCCTAAGTATGTCAAGTTTGGTTGCCATTGTCAGAGGAGGAAAGTAACTCTCTAGGATTAATTCTAGATAACAAGCTTTCTCAGAAATTAAAGAGCTGGAAGATTGAGTTGGAGTAAGTTTTGTGGGTCTGCAAGTCACTTAGGACTTGCTATGTTCTAGTATTTGTTGACCATCTGGCTAGATGGTTTGTGCAGTACCGTTCTATGGTCTGGCATTTTAACATTATACACCCACGGTGAAGCTCCCACTCCGCCTCATACACCCACGGTGAAGATCCCATCCGCCTCATACACCCACGGTGAAGATCTCGCTCCGCCTCATACACCCACGGTGAAGATCCACTCCGTCTCATTTCACCCACGGGAAGATCCCCCTCCCCCTCATACACCCACGGTGGTGTCGGAGCATCAAAGTTGTCTCCAGCATGAGAGACGGTAAGGAGAGACAGCCAGTAGGGACTCACAACCCCCCCTCACACACGCCCACAAAGCTAAATGTTTGTTTTCCTTGCAAGTTTAATTATCCTGGGAGGGGGTAAAGGGACACACGAGGCTTGAGTTACCTATGATGGGGCCCGTTAAGGCTCGGAAGTGCCTCTTAAGGGACCCAAGGCTACAATTAAGGGGCCGATGGGGGGGTGTTTAGAGGCCTGTTAAAGAGACCTAGCGGGGTTGTTAATCGACTAGAATTCGCTTATAAGAGAACTAACTCCAAAATGAAAGAGACTTCCACAGTGAAAACAACCAATGAAAATCATGGATAACCCCCGACATCATCAAGCTCAAAATGTTGATGAATGAAACACCTGTACAACGCTTGGGTGTTGCACAAGTGTTCTTGGATGTTGATGTACTCAGTCCCTCAGCCTGGAGTACCCCAGACTGATTACATTGCCTCCAGGTGAGGGGCTGATTACCTCAAACTCCTCCTGATCCTTCACCATTCTTCTCGGTGTTTTGGGAAACCACTGTGTGGTGGGAAAAGTTTCCGCAATAAAGAAACCCGTTACCACAGGTGTTGTCAGTCAACACCCCAAGTACGAGCTCCCAGCGCTGACGTGTTTAAATACACGTCCATACCTCCCTACACACGATCTCACACCTACCTGACAAACGCTGAAAAATCACAATAAACATGTGAAAAATTATATGAGCAATAAAATAATCATTTAAGAGCTAATTCTGTACCCGGGGACATGCAAGAAACTGTAATTCCATTTTTGCCCCAAACGTCCCCCTAAAGTTTCGTCTCCAAAAAGTGTGGAGCAGGTTTCCCGAATTTTTCCAGCTATGGGGTATTTTACGTTCCGAGACTTTTGATCCCTTAAAAAGAGTTATAGTTCGAAAAAAAAAGCTCTAAACCCGATGGGAGTTAAAAAACCAAAAGAAGCTGTCCTCTTGTCAGCCGGATTTTCTTAAACTTTATTAAAAATATTTATTTGACTAGTACATGATCAACTTATACAACCATGTGACCCCCATGACTGTTATAGAAACCCTTTGTTAGGAAAGGGAAAATTTTGTTAATTTTGTCCCCCAGGATGCTACCCAACCCAGTCGGCAAATCCCAGGTACATATTTTATGCTAGGGGATAACACGTCTGAATGTTTTTAAACCCTCCGGGTCGAACCCGGACCTTTTTGTTGGGATGTGGCGCTAGCAACAGAACGAGAGAGCAAGTGTGGAGCCTAGTAATGTGGCTTTCACAGGATCCCCCAGGGGGGTCCTGTTTTAAAATCCTATTTGTTCCCATGACTCCCTAGATGCTCCTCTAAAATCCCCCAGGTGCTCCTATTGTCCCTAGGGGCTCCTCTGAGACGGCACTAAAAGTCTACAATCCTGGGGTAATGAAAATCCCCCGGGCAACCCAAAGTTGACATTGTCATTATTATATGCAATTTAAAATGTCTTAAGTGAAAACTTCGCGTTTTATTTGCCCTCGACTTCGACTCCCCGACCTGGCCTTTCCTATGAAGCTTTTGTCTTTATTTTTCAAGGACGCCCCGGGACCGTCAGCTTTTGGTGGGGAGACAAGACAGTTATGGAAGGAGGGGCAATTAATGGTGTCTTTACCTGGTATTTTCATGGGAAATTCAAGTCTTACGAGTGCGGGTGAAATGGAAAAGGTGTGGGTCGGAATTAGGTGGGGATGGGGAGGGGAGAGGCACTATTTAGTGATTATCTACTTTGTAGGAAAGATAATGTTTGTGAGGGAGGGAATGTTGGGGATAAGCGAGGAAAGTGAGGGAGAGGGAGGAGGGTAAGGAAGAAATATGAGAGAGGAATGAAAGGGAAAGTGTGAGGGAGTAAAAAGAGAGAGAGAGAGACAGCATGAAGCAAGCTTCTATACCACAAGACGGGCAGAAAGCAGCAACTTCACTCTGGCTGTACCCTTCTCCAGAACATCACTTCATCTGAGATCATTTATCCCCAGGATGACACGAGTCTGGAACCCATTCGTACAGCATAATGATGTCAGCGAGATAAAGTCATTTGATCAGATGAAAATGCTGGCCCACAGGTAGCTCCAACTTCATCTTGTTCCCTACTTGTATGTATCATAACAATAAAAATGCTTTCAAATGAGCTGATGTAGGTAACAGCTGTTAGCTTGTCAAAGTTAGGAATCCTTAACTTTCACAACGGTCGCCTAAAACCCACATGCACCTATACTTCCTGCGCTAGGTGGGAGGAGCAACGGGTGTGTAAGCAAAAAACACACCCATGTTTACACGACCCAGACGATTGAACCCGGTACCTCTGGGTTATGAACCCATCCGGTATCAACGGAGGTACACTGTCCCTTAACCCCTGGTCAGTAACACCCACACACCTCACCTCCCTTCCTCCCGGCTAAACAACCCCCAACTCTCCCCACAGCTTCCATCCTCCCAGCACATCACCCTCCTGCTACCGTGCACATCCTGCAACACCCCACCTCCCCACAGGCACGTGTTTCACTCCTTGTCTAATATTTCCACAGTATGTGGTGGGGAAAGACGTGTCACTCTCCACCACAGTCATACCACACTTCTCACAAAGCTATGAGCTGTCAGACCACGGGGTCAGTCCTACCACACCAGCCGACCAATGACATCAATGACATGCTATATAGAAAGATCCTGGTTATGAAAGCATTTGGGCAAATTAAGTTTTGTCCACAGGATGCGACCCACACCGGTCGACTAACACCTACGTACCCATTTACTGCTAAGTAAACAGGAGCAGCAGATGTCTTAAGGAAACATTCCTCATGTTTCCACCCATACCGGAGATCAAACCACGGACAATCAATGTGTGAGCTGAGTGCGCTACCAACCGAGCTACGGGACACGTCGAACACTAGAATGCGAGTAATAAGGCGAATTAATATAATATATAGATATTTTTTGTGTAATTATGACTGATTCGCCTGTTTATACACCCAGTGTGTGGGTCTAACACTATTTTGCCAGGGTATTATATATGTCCTGAACATATCTCCTCGTCTTCAATGTCCTTGCAGAGGCGATACAAGAAGTCAGTCCTGACTCTGTGGGTTACATTCTTCCGCCTGGTTAAATTAAAAAATAAAAATATACATTAAATAGTGAGGGACCCCTGATGCTACCCAGGGGTAACACTGACCCCTAATAATACTTCCCAGGGGTACCCACTGACCCCTATAATATCCCATGGGACCCCTATATTTCCCAGAGGCCAGGTAGGTTCCCAGGGGCCAGTTCGGGTTCTCAGGGGCCAGTTCGGGTTCTCAGGGGCCAGTTACGTTGCTTGTAAGGGAAGAAACTAGTCACAATACAGAGAAGAGTATTATTATTATTATAATCAAGGGGTAGCGCTAAACCCGTAGGATTATACAGCGCCTGGGGGGGGGGATGTGGAAGGCATTCAGGCTTAATTCGGGGAACTGGAGCACAGATCCAATTCCCTAAATCAAGAGCCCTTAACCAACATCAAGGAACCTTCCTTGAGCGGCAGAGAAGACTAAAAACAGCTGAGATGAAGATCATAACGCATAAGATATGTACCGTCTTCTTATGTTCTTCCGTCTTCTTATGTTCTTCCATCTTATGTTCTTCCATCTTATGTTCTTCCATCTTATGTTCTTCCATCTTATGTTCTTCCATCTTCTTACGTTTCTTCTCATGTTCGATCATGTGGATTAACATTTTACGTTTATAAGCGGTAAGTACATCAAGCTGCTGCTCCTCAGTCGTTGCTCCTCGTTCCTCCCAGAGATCATCAAGCTTGACCTTCTCACTTTCTTCTTTCTCCCTGAGATCATCAAGCTTGACCTCGGTTCCTTCTTCCTCCCAGAGATCATCATCAAGCTTGACCTCGGCTCCTTCTTCCTCCCAGAGATCAAGCTTGACCTCGGTTCCTTCTTCCTCCCAGAGATCATCATCAAGCTTGACCTCGGTTCCTTCTTCCTCCCAGAGATCATCAAGCTTGACCTTCTCACTTTCTTCTTTCTCCTGAGATCATCAAGCTTGACCTCAGTTGCTTTTTCTTTCTCCTGAGATCATCAAGCTTTATCTCAGCTGCGTCTTCCTCCTCGAGATTATCTTGCTCTTGTACGTTCACTTTAGTGGTTTCTTCCAGAACTTGAGTTGTTGTCAGAGAGTGGGGTCGGAGATTGTTATTTACAACATTGAGAACCTCGGTTTCCTGGTGTAAACTCAGGTATTTTCGTCGCTGGAAGTTAACTGTTTTCTTAAGACTCTTAATGTGATCAGCTTGAAGCTCGTTCTCTTTGATGAGACTGCTGGCCATTTCATGAACCTTTTTAAAACGGCGTTTATATTTTGCAGCATTCTTTTCCGTGGTCTTAACCTGACTTTTAAGATGTGTGAGGTTAGCGGCCAGACTCTCGCACTCCTCGCTCTTGATAACTAACTGATCCTCAACAAACAACAACTCTTTCTGTAAAGTTACGTAAACATCCAGCGAATCATTATTCAGTTCGCTATCCTGTTCTTTCAGCAGTTGAAGTTCTGCTTTGAGCTGAGCACTGTGCTGCTTCTCTGCCTCCAAGGTACCTTTGAGCTGAGCACTGTGCTGCTTCTCTGCCTCCAAGGTACCTTTGAGCTGAGCACTGTGCTGCTTCTCTGCCTCCAAGGTAGCTTTGGGCTGAGCACTGTGCTGCTTCTCTGCCTCCAAGGTAGCTTTGAGCTGAGCACTGTTTCTGCTTCTCTGCCTCCAAGGTAGCTTTGAGCTGAGCACTGTGCTGCTTCTCTGCCTCCAAGGTACTTTGAGCTTTAGCACTGTGCTGCTTCTCTGCCTCCAAAGGGAGCTTTGAGCTGAGCACTGTGCTGCTTCTCTGCCTCCAAGGTACCTTTGAGCTGAGCACTGTGCTGCTTCTCTGCCTCCAAGGTACCTTTGAGTGAACACTGTGCTGCTTCTCCCGCCTCCAAGGTGCTTTGAGCTGGCATGTGTGCTTCTCTGCCTCCAAGGTAGCTTTGAGCTGGCATGTGTGTTTCCCGCTCCTGTT
>NC_069426.1:41155952-41181137 GCF_026875155.1 Cherax quadricarinatus | reverse complement strand
ACGGGGCTGCAGTGTAATGCAGCGGTATGGACAAATAATTGACTCGGAATATCATTGCGTAGAAGAAGGGACTTTCATTAAAGGTCCCTCTGAGAAAAGGATCCGAAGAAAAAAAAAAATTTATAGCCTGAAAAAGGGTTTGGAAACAGCCGAGTGAAATTTTTGGTTTTTGTAAGAAAGCCCCAACGGGAAAACCGGAAAGAAACATCTGAAGCTCACCCCGATTCCCCCTGAGCCGGGGATTTTCCCATGTAAATGGGCCCATGATTGGCGAAAAAAAAATACCAGGAATCTGAGGTAAAGGCCCCTACGGACTAGAGGGTTAGAAAAGTCAAGGTGGGGGCATTGGAAGATTCAAGTAGCAAAGGAAGGAGGTTGCGAAAAATGGGTTGGAAGATGGAGGGGGGGAAAGGGAAAGGAACAGGAAGTAACATGTCCATTGAAGGTTTGTCCTGCAATATTTCTGAAATGGCTTCAAGTGTTTCAAATTTCAAAGATTATGGAACCATATTGGGATAGGAGGGGAGGGGTAAAAGATTGGACGTAATGGACGTAAAAAGTAGAGGGGGGGGGGAAAGGAAGGGACTGGAGATAAAGGGGTGGGGGGGGGGGGAAAAGGGAAGAGGGAAAATTTGGGGAGGGACGGGGGGGGAAGGGCATGAGGGGGGAGGGTGAATCCCACACTTTAATAGAGCCAAAGAGGGGGGAAAGAACTAGGTACAAACGGGAAAGTAAAGTTGGGGGTGGAAGAAGGAAGGGAAGGGGAAAAGAAGATTGAGCAATGTGGATTTTTGGATTTCTAAAAGTAGAGGGGGATGGTATTAGTGTCGTACGAGGTCTTGCGATACTGGGCTTGGGGAAAGGACGCAAGATGGAGAACAGACTGAGTTGTAGTGGGGACGTCAGAGCCAAGGCAGAAAAAGGATTAGATGCCGATTGGCTTGGGAGGGGTAAAAACAGAGGGGGTGCAAAAGATGGGCCCCCAAAGGGGGGGGATTTTTTGAAACACAGAATAAGAAACACGGGGTAGTCTCCCTTGGAGGGGAGAGAGTAACTCCCATGCATAAGGAGCCTTCCCCCTTTTTGGGGAAAACGGATTTCACTTTCATTTAAGAGACCGGGAAAAAGGCGGGAGTACAAGGGTGAGCTTCATTAAAATTTAAAGGGGCAAGATGGGGTTTGACTGAAAGATTTTTAGAAGGGTGTGGGCACCACAGACGGGGCATTGGGGCCATAATCTGCAATTTTTCCGGGGTACCAAAACCCCAGAAATTTCTACTTGTTGCGGTGTAGGTATCACCTTTCGAACTTGTAACCGATGCCCCGCGAATATAAAAGGGCGGAGTTCTCGGCTGAAAAAATTTAAAACACCACATTGCAAGGGAACGTCCCCCCCCCGGGCAGGAAGGCTAAGTGCTATTTAGGAATTGGGATCCGGAGTTCCGCTGTTCAAAAATGTCTTTCCCACATGACTGGAAATTTTTTTGGACTAGGGTATGGGCAGAATGACAAAAACCCTACAAATTGAGAGAAAGATTTTTTTTCAATAGTGAAGGTAGTATCGAATTCGAAAGGAGAGAAAGATCAGAGCTTGGGTAGTTCGGACAGTACATGGTACCGCTCTTGAGGCTAAAAATGAAATACTCTACCAACATGACGCGGAGCGTTTTCCCAATACTATGGTCGAAAGGTGGGCAGAAAAAGAAGTGGTTTTAAAGTAAAAAATTTAGTCCATTTGGGGCCCAAATGAGCGTGAAGGGAGTTGAGTGTCGGCTTTTTTCCCAGTGAATGGGAAGGTAAGAAGGACATCATCAGGAATTGACTTGGGGTTTAGAGTAACCGGGGGTTGGTCCGGGGGAAATGGGGGGGCGATTCGAAAAATTTCCGACCTTAGAGGGGAAGCCGGAAGCATAGTCAAAGAGAGCCGAGTTAGACAAATCGAAGGAGTCAGTCGAAACCCCTACCTGAAACGGGGGGAAACAGCACCAGCAAGAGGTAAGGGGGGATCAGGGTGTCCGAAGAGTGGCTAAACACAAGGGAGGGTAAAAGGGGGGCGATCAAAAAGGGGCCCGGGGGGAGTGGTTCAGGATGGGGCTCCAGGGTTTGGTTACTCCTTTCTTTTTTTTTTAAGAAAAGAAAAAAAAATAAAAAAAAAAAAAAAAAAATGGGGGGAGCGGGGGGGAATATTTCCCCGGAGGAATGAAAAAGGGCCCCAAAAACTCCCCCGCGCCCAAAGCCCCAGCACCGCTAGTAGCCAGATGCAGCATGGAACCCCTGCCATCCCCACCCTTCATGCCAGTAAACCAGCAAACCGGGATAGCAACCCACTCTGCCGAGCTACCTGGTGAAAAAAAAGAGGGCGGCCGGATTCCCCACAAAGCTACCCCCCTTCGCCCCACCCCGGAATCCGAAAGGTTGGGTTCCAAGATACACCCCGCCCCAAAAAACCCCAAAGCTACTCCCGGGATACCGGAGGGGTCGGGACATCCCCGGGGAATCGATTCCACGGCAAACTACGGGCCCCGCCAAGAACCCCCAAAAGGAAGGGATGGGCCCGGTGTCCTTTCCCCTACCTAGGGAAATAGCGCGCCTGTGGGAAAACCCAAGGCCAAAAAGAGAAGGGAAAAAAGGGGGGGGTGGGGAGGAGGAGGAGAATGGGAAAAAGGGGAGGGAGAATGGGGGGAATGGGGTTTTTCGGTCTGGGAGAAACCACAGGGCAATTCCTAGACCAAGAGCCCTTTCACCAACAAGGAGCCCCCCCCTTTAAGAGGCCTAGCCGGAACAAACTTCCCCTTTCGGGAGGGGAAAAAGGGGGGGGGGATACAAC
Source organism: Cherax quadricarinatus (assembly GCF_026875155.1). NCBI lineage: Eukaryota > Metazoa > Arthropoda > Malacostraca > Decapoda > Parastacidae > Cherax > Cherax quadricarinatus. The sequence continues at coordinate 41,178,310 of NC_069426.1, read as the reverse complement.
AAAAATTCCCTCCCTTTGCCCAAAAAACTTTTTACTTATATCCACCCACTATTTAATTTTCCCCCACTCCCCCTTTCCGAGATTTAAAAAAAAGAAAATGGCCCGAGGAAAAAAGTTCTAAATTTCGCTAAAACAAATTTCTACTACTTCCGACTTAACCCAAAAAAATAAATGAACCTTGATATACCTAGGGAATAAAAGCCGGATGCCCAATGTCCCCAAGAGGCAATGTGGTTCCTTAAAATTTCTATATATCAAATTTTGGGTTTTTCTAAAATAATTTTTTTAGAAATAAAATTTAATTAATACCCCCAAAAACAACCAAAATTTTTTTATGGTTTATCTTGTTTTTGGGAAGGATTTTCCCGGGCTTGGGAACATACGGGGAAGGGGAAAGGTACCATCATTTTATTGTAAGCACTGCACCTAAGCCAGTTTTTGGGGCATCAGTTTCTTAAACAAAATGCTTTTTTTAATATCGAATTTTAAATAAAAAGGGCCCTTTTCAAAAAAGATGTTTTTAAAATCTCTTTTAAAATTTTTTCCCCGAGCTACGTCGAAATTCAAGGGGTTTCCTTCCAAAATTTTTTAAAGGGAAGTGGGATAAAAAGCCGGGGGGGAAAAAAAGTTCAGTAAGGTTCGGAAAAAAACCGTGCAAAAAAAATTTAAAAGAACCAAGAAAGCTACCTGAGCTTTTTGGGTTTTTGGGAAAAATTTTAAAATTTCTAATAAAGCTTGATTTTAACTGGGAGGGGCGCAGAGAGTTATTAGAAATACAGCCCCAAAATATCTAATCTTTTTTAAAACCCCAAGGAAGCATTTCTTGGGTTTGGGCAGGGGAAGGCCATGTGAGTGTAACCTACGCAAAACCCTTTTGTTAATGTCCCCGGATATGTTTTGCCCCCTGGCGTCCCTTTCATAAATGTTAAACAAAATAAACGAAAAAATTTGGGAATTACCCAAACCTTTCTCATCATCTCCCCAGGTAGCACAGGGAGTTTTCCAAACCGAAGGGCATAGTTTTTATACTGCACCCTCTTCCCGGGGGGCCCCTTTGGGGTGGTTTAAGAGGCCCCTTGGGCTGAGGAAAAAAGCCCTGTCCCGGCTTCTTCCTCAGACCGAACCTAATTAAACCCCCCCTTCCCCCCCCCCCTAAACCCATCCTCCCCATCCTCCCCTTTTTCCCTTCCTCCTCCTCCTCCTCACCCCCCCCCCTTTTTCCCCTTTCCCCTTTTTTTGCCTTCGTGAAATTTTTCCCCAAGGGGCGCTAGTTCCCAGGTAGGGGAAAAAGGGCACCGGGGGCGATCCCATTTTCCCTTTTAGGGTTTTTGGCCGGGGGGCGTAGTTTTCCGTGGAATCTGGATTGCCTAGGGAAGTCCCCATCCCCCCTCCGGTATCCCCGGGGGAGCTTTTGGGGGCCCCCCCCTTTGGGGGACGGGGGTATCCTGGAAGCCACCTTTCCCGGGTTTCCGGGGGTGGGGCTGAAGGAGGTATGCTTTGGCGGATATCCGGGCCCCCCCCTCTTTTGTCCACCGAGGTACCCGGCAATGTGAGGGTTTCTATCCCCGGGTTGCGGGTTTTCTGGCATGAAGGGTTTGGGTATGGCACGGGTTCCATGCGTTTTGCCCCTACTACGGGTCGGGGGTTCCCTTGGCGCGGAGGGGGATTTCCGGGCCCTTTTCCCCTTCCTCCTGGAAAATATTCCTCCCCCTCCCCCCTTTTTTTATTCTTTTTTTGTTTTTATTTTCTTTTCTTCTTTCTTTTATTTTCGTAAAAACAAAAAGCAAAGGAGTAACCTAACCAGGCAGCCTATAGTCCTTGTAACCACTACCCACCGGGCCCATTCTTGATACCGCAACCCCATTCTGACCCTGCCTTGTGTACTAGACCACTCTTCGGACAATCCTGTGGCCCCCAGTACCTCCTTGGCTGGTGCTGTTTCCTCACCGTCTTCAGGTACCGGGGCACTTCGTCTGACTCCTTCGATTGTCTGAACTCGCTCTCCTATTGGGACTATGCTCGCTTCCTACCCTCTAACGGTACGGCAATTTTCGAATCGCCCCACCCATTTCTGCCGGGACAACTCCGTCCTACTCTAAACGCCAACGTCATCTCCTGATGATGCTCCGTCGTTACCTTCCTCATTCTACTAGGAAATCGACCGACACGTCAAGCACTCACTCTCCACGCCTAGTTTCGGACCAACAATGGATTTAATTTCTTTACTTTCGACCAACTTCTTCTACTGCCTACCTTCTGACCTATAGTATTGCAAAGCGCTCCTGCGTCATGTTGGCAGGAGATATTTCCATTTCACGCTCTCAAGAGCGGTACGAGGCATCGTCACTGTCCAGAATGTACCAAGCTCATGATCTTTCTCTTCCTTTCGAATATCTGATACTACTCCTATCACTATTGAAAAAACATATTTCTCTCAATTCTTGTAGTTGGTTACTGTCATTCTGCCCCATACCATAGTCACACAGATTTCCAGTCATGTGGCTATGACATTTTTTAACAGCTGGAACTCCAGGGGGATCTCCACATCTCAAAGTAGACACTTATGTCCTCCTGCCAGGGGGCGGAGACGTTACCTTGCAATGTGGCTCGTTTAACTTTTGACAGCGAGAAATCTCCGTCCTCTGTATATGTCGCGGGACATCGAGTTACATTTTCGAAGGTGTAACCTACACCGCATTCAATTGTGAAATGCTGGCGTTTGGTCCCCAGCGAATATTGCAGATCTATGCCGAAATGGCCCAGGTCTGTGGTGACGACAACCATTCTAATACATCTTGCAGTCACCTCCAATCTTGCCTTATTGTAATGAAGCTCACCCTTTGTACTCCCGCGTTTGACAGGTCTACTTAAATGTACGTGATATCCGTTGCCTCAAAGAGGCAGAAGGTCTCCCTTATGCTTTGGCAGTTCTCATCTCCGCCCTCATGGGAGACTACCACTGTCGTTCTTATTCTGTTTGTTTCAAACCATCCCCCCCACTTCTGGGGTCCCATCCTTCTGCAGCTCCTCTGTTGTTAACCCCTCCCATAGCCATTACGCATCTAATACTTTTGCTGTCCTTGGCTCTGACGTCCCGACTACATACTCAGTCTGTTCTCACATCTTCGCGTCCCGTCCTCACAAGCCCAGTATCGACAAGACCTCGTACGGACACCTAATACCAATCGCCCCTCTTATCACAGAGTCCAAAAAATCCACTATTGCTCAAAATCTTCTTTGCCCTTCCTTCCCTTTCTTCCACCTCCACACGTTCCTTTAAGTCTCTGTACCTAGTTCTTCCCGCTCTATGGCTCTATTACAAGTGTGGAGATTCACCCTCCTCCTCGTACTATGCTTCCAACCATGTCCCCTCCCAAGTTTCTCCCTACTTCTGTCACTCCCAGGTTTCTGCCTCTTCAGTCCCCCCCCCACACTTCATCTCCAGTCCCTTTAACTTTTCCCTCCCCCCTCTACTTTGGTACAGTCCATTACTGTCCCAATCTTTACTCACCCTCCTCCTCCTATCTCCAATATGGTGTCCCATACATCTTTGATTTCAGAAACACTTGAAGCCATTTCAGAATATATGCAGAGACTAACACCTTCAATGGACACTGATTCACTTTCCTGTTCTTTCTTCCCTCTCCTCCATCTTCCACAACCCATTCTTTCGCCCCCCCCAAAAACGCTCAGTTCCTTCGCTACTTGAACATCTTCCAATGCACCACACGTTGACTTTTCTAACCCCTCTAGTCCGTAGGTGCCTTTACCTACGATTCTTGATATTTTCTTCATTCGACATCATGGGCTTATTTTTTCAGTGGAATATCCGCGCCCTCAGGGGTTATCGGGGTGAGCTTCAGATGTTGCTTTCGGTTTTTCCCCTGTTGGTGCTTGCTTACAAGAAACCAAAATTACACATTGGCTGTTTTTCCAACCTAGCTCAGGGCTATTAAATTTATTGTATTCTTCGGATCCTTTCTCAGATGGGACCTTTAATGAATGTTGCCCTTCTTCTACGCAATTGATATCCGTACTGTCAACTATTTGTCCATACATCGCTGCATTACACTGCAGCCGTAATCACTATGAATAAGTGGTTTACAAATTTGTTCTTTTATATCTATCTCCTTCTCGAGCATTTCTATCCCAGACTATGCCTTTCTTGTTTCACCTTACCACCACCACTTCTGTTACTTGGTGATTTTAATGAGCCCCCCAATTTTCCTCTGGGGGGGGTTCTCATTGTGATCACGTGGCATTCAGTTGGAGCTTTTCTTGCCTCTACCCCCTCCATTGTTTTAAATACGGGTACTCCACCCATGTTGTTCCTCGTACTCCATACTCTCTCTTGCATCGATTATCAGTCTGCTCTTCTCCACGGCACTAGACTTCACCTGGTCTGTTCTACCAGGATTAATGACAGCGATATTTTCGATCATTCTTACTTTCTCCTTCCTATTCACCACCTTCCCGTAGCCCTCGCTGCAATTGATCGGGCAAATTGGGATCTTTACTCACCACCTCACATGCTTTTTGTGAGGTTCCTTCTTCATCTCATTGATGAGCTCTACACATCTTTCGACATCAGGTTTTATACCGACTGCTTATTCTTTCTTACCCCACATCCTCTGGCAGGCATTCTCAGAAGGGTGTGCCTTGGTGGTCTACTGCTTGTGCTCGTGCAGTAAGTTTGAAACGTGCTGCATGGGCATGGTACGGTACATAGAAACGCTGAGAGACTTGTTGATTTTAAGCAGAGCGTTGCGATGCTCGCCGTTGCATCGTTGAAGCTAACGCAACTTGTTGGGAGACTATGTTTCCACCATCACCTCTGCTTATTTATGAGTGCAGTTCTGGGAAAAAAAAAAGTGAGGAAAATTGAGTGGTAAATACTCTCCTGACCAGTACTGTTCTACGGGTCCACTGGTGTTGATATAGGCAAACCCTCTCGACGTTGCCATTGACTTGGCACACATTTGGTACGTATTTCCCGAGGGCATCCATCTATGCCCTCGTTTCTTTCCTCAAAGGTCTGGCCAGAGAGTTAGTACCTGACGTTTCTTCTCTCGGAGGAGAACAGTATAATGTGCTTTTACACTTCAAGAACTGGATGCAACGCTCTCTGCTTCCGATCATCGGCAGGCTGGGCTCTGTTGACATTTTATTCGTATGTTAAACATTTACATCGGTCAGCCCTTGTAGTCCTTTACAACTCTTCAATCTTATTTGCGCACAAGGAGTTTCTTCCCCAGCTGTGGAAAATTCTGCCATATTGATCTCGCTCGACGCGTCTTCCGCAAACCGGGTTACTTCAGGACATGATGGCCTCCCACTATCGCCCATCGCTCTTACAAGTGCAGTTTGCAAAGTGGATGGAGGCCTAGTAAATCGACGTTTAATGTGGTATTTAGAGACTCAAACTGTCTCTCCGCTAGTCAATATGGTTCGTAAGGGTCTTCTACCATAGGCCCTTATACGCTTGGATAACAGTATGTTCGTAATGCCTTTGCGAATAATCATCTCGTTATTGCCATATTTTTTGACCTTGAGAAGGCATATGACACAACTTGGAGGTATAATATTTTGGCCAGGCCCATTCCTTAGGCCTCCGAGCAATCTAACATCCTTCCTTAAGAACTTTTTTAACTGACAGACATTTCGTGTTCGTGTCAATATGTTCTTTCCCCGGACTTCGTACAAGTGAAGGTGTCCCTCAGGGATGTGTTAAAGCACAACACTTTTTCTCCTTGCCTGTAAAATGATTTGGCCTTGTTTCTTCCCACCCAAATTTGTCATCACTCTATGGTTGATGACTTCGCTATTGCTTGTGCAGGCGCTGGACTGTCACCTATTGCAGTTTCTCTCCAGCATGCGGTCGACCGTGTTTCCATTAGGCCACCACACATGGGTTTTTTAAATTTTCAAGTACCAAAACTCACCAAATTACTTTCACTAGGGACGCTCTGTATCTCCGATCATCCTTTGTATCTCTATGGCTCCCGTATCCCGAACGTGATACAGTCAGGTTTCTAGGCCTTCTCTCTTGACCGTCGGTTAACCTGGGAAATCACATTCCTCTCTGAAGGCAACTTGTCACAGCCGCGCTAAACCTTCTCTTAAAACCATTGCTCTTCTTCCTGGGGAGTGATGCGTCGAACTCTGCTTCGCCTACATTAGCCCTCGTTTTATCGAAAATGATTATGGTGACCAGATTTATTCGCGGCTCTCCTGCTACTACTCTCTAGCCTTAACTCTATCCATCACCAAGGCTTAGTTTGTGACTTGGTGCCTTTTCGGCTCTTCCCTGTTGAGAAGCTCTATTACAGAAGCAAAATGTTCCATCCTTGTCTGATTCGCCGTGATGCCCATTGCCTTCGTTATAGGTAAGCAATCACGATCTAACAATCCTTCCATTTATAGATGGTCACGATATTAGTAGACATTCTTTATTCGTTCGCCGCCCCTGTTTGCTCCGTCCCTTTTCTCTTCGCTACTTTCACTCTTGTCTTCCCTTCGGTTACCACCTTTATATGTTCATGTAGCATCTTCACTTTACCCTACCCCCTGGGAAGTTCCAGCTGTTCGGGGGTCTGTTCTTTATCACTCCCTTGCTCGAAAGCTCAACTGCATAAGGTTGGCTTCCCGCTCTCTTTTTTCTTGATAACTTCCACTCTCATTCTCATGCCACCGCTGTGTACACAGATGCTTAAGTCTTCAGACGGCGTCGGATTCGCAGCAGTGTTTCCCGGACAGGTCGTCGGAGGGCATTTACTATCTTCAGCTAGCATTTTTACTGCTGAACTGTATTGCCATTCTTGCAGGCACTCGCTCGCGTCGTAGCGCATCCTATGCTGTGTCATCATTTGTAGTGTCTCAGACTCCCTTCAGTGCTTACAGGCTATACTAAAATTGATACATCTCATCCCCTAGATTCTCCGTTATCCAACTTTGCTACGCCGTATCTCTTTCCAAACATAAAGATTTGTTTTTTGTTGGGTCCCTTGGTCATTCGTCGTACAGGGCATTGAACTGCAGACACTGGCTGCGCGCGTCAGCAGTATATGACCTACCAATTTCACTATCGAGGTTGTTCCATTTCTGGACATATTTTGCTGCAATAGCTACCCACCTTCGTACCGTTCGGCAACAACGTTGGTCAACTCTTGCTCGGGTAACAAACTTCATTCTATTAAAACGAAGCATAGGTTTACTGAAGCCGTCTTCTTGTCATCTGTGCCGAGGTTGGGAGGACCACTCTCTCCGCCCTATCGCATTGGCTCACTCGTCTTACTCATGGGTTTCTCTTGGAGAGGCACCTGTTCCTTTCTCTGTGAGCAGTGTCAAGTTCCAGTATCGATTAGGCCAATTTGTTAGGACTGGCACTCTCTATCGCACTGAGCCACGCAGGAATTTACCTCTCACTCGTCGTCTTCGTTCTCCTACTCTCTCTTTACCGCCCTTCTTGCTGATGGACCCTCTTTAATCCTGACTCTCCTCATTGACTTCTTGACAAACGGACTGATTTACTCCACAAACTCTCTGATGATACTTTTCGCACTCCTCAGCCTTTATGGTTCAGGTCTCTTGCCTGCCTTTACCCTTTCACTCGCCACTGAACCGCTGTTATCCGTAACTGTGTGCTCATCATCTCCCTTTTGCTCCTGATGCCTCGCTTCCTTCTGCCCTTGCAGCGCTGTATAGTCCTTGTGGGCTTAGCGCTTCTTTTTGATTATAATAATAATAATTCCTCATTTTACCACTTTGCCTATAACTTCCTAAAGAACATACCTACTTAACATTACATCCTCCTTTAGTGATAAACTGAATAACTCAAAATGATGCACAGGATGCAGATATGAATGTGAGAAAATTTAAAAAATTCTGGATGACTATAATTTAGAGAACACAATTGAGCAAATGAAATCAAGGACAGGCACAATAAACCAGGGGGAATTTTTTTTATATTTTTACAAAAACTTTCACAAACAATAGACTTCATCGCCACTGATGGTGGCGAATACATTTCATGTCTTAATATTGTTTTGTTTTTACAGTACCTTGAAAGTTTGGAGATATAAAAAATGAAATAAATCCAGAGGTGAATTCATTGCAATCACAGAATCAAATGTATGAATTACTGAGAACACCTGAAGCACTTGGAATGTATCTGTGACGAGAGGGGACATGCTACATAATCAGTATGTACATGAGGGTTAGGGACTCCAATTTGCACACTATACATGAACTCATTGGTGTGAAGAGATATGACAAAAATAATATGAATACACCTAGTGCAGTGCAGGGTGTCCAGCCAAACGACTTATGAGGCTTCTACAGCAGATGAAATAACTAATGCTGATCAATGCAGACAGACGTTTCCAAGAGGAAACTGATGGCTGTTGTAGGTCAGTGTTGGGCTATTGGCAGCAATAGCCTAGTTGACAAAAGCAATCAACAAACGAAGTCTGGCCTCAGGCTCTAGCTGTGAGGGGCAGTCCCTTGGAACCAATCCTTGTATGTCACTTCTATGTAAATCATAAATGCAGGTAGATTACCTATTATTTTACCATCTATATACACTTATGGACTAATGTAATGCTACACATCTGCTTAGAGCTGTATCAAACACTCAGATTTCAGTAGCTCAGAGTCTCAGGGCCTTATTTAATTGCTGCGCATTGTGCTAAACAATGAAATGAAAATGTATTTTTGTACATGAATGTAATATATATGATCTTTCAAGTGATAGCAAGTAATGGTGAGTGTGCTTCATACATAATGCAAAATGGTTCTGCTGATAGTAGCTGCTTAAAAGTACCTGTATGTTAAAATCATTTGAAGTATTATTACTCTAGTACCACTTTTTAATGATAAATCAACAACTTTTAACAATAAATGCATAGTTAACATGAGATGGTGGTGCACATCTAACACTGTTAACAATTGATTTTAATACAGCAAACAAATAAGATTCTAGCAAACTTATTTCTATATTTTCAAGATTCCTGACAATAGCTAAAAATTATAATAAACAGAGTAAATTGTGCAGAAAAAACAAGCCATGATTTACACACACCACTCTTCAAAGAAGGCACCCTGATGCAGTGAAGGCTATTGACCCAAAAAACTGGACTTTTCTTCATTTTAGGCTTAAACCTCATTACCTCTCGTATCCCAAGTGTTCTATGGCCTCCTACAGGTTTAGCATAGTCCCATGAATGGTATAACCATAATTTACATAAAATCAAGACCTAATTTCTTTTGCCCTCAAGGAGATGCTTCGATGCCAGTGAGAGGCTCTTGATCCAAGGAAATGTGTCAAGATCCTTTCTTTGGACTGAACCTGACTGCCTCCCATTCCTGCAGCCACACCTGATCTGAGGCAGAGCAGTTACTTTAATTCCTTGGATCAAGAGCTCTTCAGCATCAAAAAATTCCCCTCTTGAATGATTTCTGTTTATGCCAATGGCTGTCTAAGCCAAGGAAGGGTAACCCAAGAAGGAAACATTCACCATCATTCAATTGCTGTCTTACCAGTGACTGAATAATATATAAAAAATAAAAGTAGCACAGAATCAGAAGACTTTAGTGGAAGTGGGCCCAAGCCTGAGAATTTTTTTTTTTTTCCCACACTTGGGCTCTTAATACAGAAACTTCTCAACTTACAAATGCCCAAAGTTATGCACATCTGCATTTACAAACCTGGCAATTGGGAAACTAAATAAAGTTTTACAGCTGCTGTGTTGTATGCAGACAATGGAAGCATAATTTAAAGATCTTTACACAGGTTCCCCATGTAAAGTGATTTTATGGTGGATAAAATTAAATTTCACCCAGTGGAGCTTGATCAAGTATGATAAAGTTTGAAATTTGCCCCACTGTGGGTGAAATGTAAAATAAAGGTTCTACCTGCTTACAGTCTTGGAGTTTCCAACTGATGAGCTTCAGTACAAATGTGTGTGAAATAATGTCCACCATCTGTACTATTATTTCCTAACCAAATTTCTTTTTAAATTGGAAAAAACATGAACAATTCAAATTTCTTTTAAATTGGAAAAAAAATTAATATTCCTTGTGTGGCTGGGGACCTTAAAGAGCACAGGTAAATGATAAAGAATATATATGCACAGCTGTCATTTACGTACTGTGTGAAGAATAAGAGCCAAGTCTAAACAATATGAAGATTTAAGTGAAACTGAAAAATCATATGAATGATGGTGAAAGTGTTTTTCATTTTTGGGTCACCCTGCTTCAGTGGGAGGCGGCCGACGTGCTGGGGGGGGGGGGGAGAATACATACATCATTACATTTTTGATCATCAGGGAAATCAAATACTACATACTAAATGTTTAACATAGTTCTTCACACAAAATAAGTCATTATTTATGAACATGTAAAACAGACTTAAAATTATTTAGAGATTTTTTCAACAGATCTGTGAAATGGATTTAATTAATATCAGACTGATTTATACTCTCTCCTGTTCATAAATGTTTCGTGAAATATTTTGTCAACTTTTGCATAATAAATTATGTTGGTCATTCAGAATGGGAAGCAACAGTTATTTGGAAAAATTTCAAGTTAGACAAAAATTCAAATCAACGTATGAAGCACCACTGTTCCTTATAACATTTTGTTGGTGTATGCATACACCAACAGACAAACCATACTAATATTAACATAATAAAAATATTGTATGACAGGAATATTTACACTTGTTTTCTAAATGGCAACTTTTTAAGACTTAATAAATATTTTCTCTTATACACAGCATTCCGTCAATAAAATTGTGATCGTGAATCTCATCCAAGTCTCCAGTATTCCCTTTCTTGCCAATTACAAGGCAATCCTGGTCCTGAATATAAGACTACATTTTCTCATAATCACAACCACCCACTTGCCATTCATCACAAGAAGATGGAAGACTAATATAAGAACAGAAGTCGAAGATAAACATTATGTCACTTGATCTTTCATACATGAACACACTATGCTGATACCAGAGTATTAAATATAAGAAATACAAAAATATAGAGAATAAATTTCTGAATAAAAAATAGAATCTGTATATATAAACAAACACTTGCTAATTTACTTTGGAATTTGTATTAGAAGCACAGGCATTAAATATGACTTTAAATTTAAAGTAGTAGGTAGTGTGTTGAAAAGGGCCACTCTTGTATACTGCAATATCAGTGCTCTCAATATTTTATTGTATTTATGTGGGTTAATTTGTATTATCTCCCTTTGTTTGCACTTAGTTTTGATTGTATAATTTAAAAATAATAATGCTAAACTAGTGTATCTGCATTGAACTGTGTAATTTTTTTAGCCTAAAATATAGATGTACTCTTTACACTTATGATTTTTATTTGCTTGTATGTTAATGCTGGTAGGAATGTTTTGCAAGTGAGGGAGGAAAAGCCTGTGCAAACTTTCACTTAGAAACCGTCAGCCTGCACCAATTAATCAATTTTTTTTTTATGGCATTTATTAAAATTAAATCAGAAGGCCCGGAAAACTTTACAAACAACTGTATATTTAAGTGTTATTTTAACATACTTTTTGATACTACATTACAGTAAAAACCAAAGAATATCAAACATGCTTAAAAGTAATTCATAGCAAACAGGTCACTGATATCTATTAAACTTATGTAAAGGGAATTTAATATTTCTCATAAGCAACATAATGCAACTGGCACATGAATGAATATTCATATTAAATATACAAGTGGTACCTTGACTTACAAATTTAATTCAATCTGTGACTGAGCTCGTAACTCAATTTGATCTTATACCAAATTAATTTTCCTCGCTGAAATTAACTGAAATGCCACTGATCCGTTCCAGCAGAATTCCTGGCTCTCGAGAGGCAGGAGAAAATACTTAAATTTAAAAACGCTAATATCAACTTTACAGCTTTTTTTATCTATCACATTTGATCTAATATGACATAATAAACAATATAACATGCACGATATATATACTCTAGAATGAATAAAATGTGCCATTGTGACAGTGGTGGGGCCACTCCCGAGGTAAAAGTAATAATCGCTCTGGCCATGTCTTCCCCTACTGAGGTCTTACTATAAAAGAAAATGGAGTGTTTGTGAGGTTAACTGCACTAGATCACTAGTTTCTTAAAGAAAACACTGAAAACTAAAGTGATTTCTCATGTTTTTCTATGATTTCATGTTTTAAATTTTAATGGACATCATCATCTCTTCTCAGCACTGTCTTTTGCACTTACTTCTTGAAATCCCCTGGTTAAAAAAAGAAAAATTTTGGGAAATAACTGCACAAAAAAGCTGGGATGCTGGGTGGATGTTGTGGTGTTCGCTGCGCCAACTAGTGGCGGCATTACTGAAGCGTGCTCATAACTCAGATTTTGGTCAAACTCAAAGCAAAAACTCGACTGAGTGACGGCTTGTAACTCGGAAAACTCCCTAAGTTTGGGGACTCATAAATCAAGGTATCACTGTACTAAGAATTCAAATCACTTATTTCATTGCAATACAGTAATGCAAATAAGGGAAAAAGGTCTTGAGGTGTCATTCAGAATCTTATACACCCTCAGCACTGGAAATTTTAAAAACATAAGAATGGAGAACACTGCTGCAGCTATGGCAATAAAAGCAGATCCTTATCAAAACCACCCATGTATTGTGCAACCTTTCCCCAATGCTACCCAAGGAATCTGTCCCATACCCCAAACCCAGTCCCTCCCACTTGTATATCTGTCCAATCTCTTTTTAAAGCTACCCAAGGTCTTAGCCTCTATTACCTTACTCAGAAGACTGTTCCACACATCGACAACTGTTTGAAAACCAATACATGTACTTGCCTGTCCTTTCTAAATTTATTTTAAATCAAGAAGCTCACATATAGTTAATCTGCATGTGCAGAACTTATGGCAGGGAAGAAATATGGCACTGATGTCTAGAGCAGAGCAAGACATGCACACAACACCACGGCTGTTACAGGAACCCCCAAGAAGTACAGTAGTTAAGTGTGCTTATAGTCAAATCTGACTGTGCCTTGCATGTTGGGGTTAGTTTATGCAAATCGTAAATCTACAAACTGCCTGAAAATCTTGGCCAAAGGGGTATAAAGTGAAATGTAATGATAGAAAAAACTGTAGCTGGAACTTCTTAATGCTGATTATTATTATCATCAAAATTAAGTGCTAAACCCACCAGGGTCATACAGCACTTCCTGGATGCTGAACAAGTACAGTACACTAATAAAAAAAAGACAAAAACCGAATAAAGGTCATCATCTTAATTACTTAATGAAGAACACGTGCAAAAAAAAATTTTTCTAATATTAACACAAGTAGGCATATTGATAAGGAATGTAGTTTGTGTAGTCACACAGAGTACAAACCAAAAATCAACATGCCTATTCCTGGTCTTGGGAACCATGTTTTGTCAACTCTCTACTATATATCCTATATGATAACCAGGAGTATTTTGAACTGGTGAAGCACACAAGCAAACATACATACAAACCAAGAAAAGGTTCATGCTATAGTTTTAATTACAAGTATGTGAAAGATTGAACTGTGAGAAATCTTGGCGTGTAGAATTTAAAAATATTTATATACAATATATATGTTTAGTAATAGACTTATGTACAATTTTTATAACTGGGAACTTTAATAATGTTAAGTGATTATTATATACATACATGTATATGTAACCGTAGACTGAATAAAACAAGATGACCTAAAATTCAAGCTATACTTGTTAAGTCAGTATGTTTATTTTATCAACAAACAATATCAATATGCTACATTAAACCTTACTTTAGAATGGAATTTAATTAATCAGAAAAACAAAGATAGAGAGAGCATTATCATTTCTAAGTAAATGCCACCAACAGAGCATTTACCTCATTAACCCTTTCACTGTCCAGACCCCAAAAATTGATAATGTTCCCAGTGTCCATTAAAAAAAATCTGAAATGGTAGAGAATCTTTTCTGAAGGTAATGGCACCAAAAATACGAAATCTAACTGAAAACTGAAACTGGCAGGCGCAAAGTTAGTGGTCTGGGCACAACTTATGCATTGGAGATATTGCCCACTTGGAGTGCTATTTCAAGTTAATTCCATTGCTACATTCAACCAAATCCTTAGCTATTTTGAAAGTATGTCTTCTGCTCTACCAAATGAACACAAAAAACAGCATATTCAACTATTAGAACTACCCTATAAAGTGCACATAAGTTGGGAATTTGGCCAATTTTACACAATTTAAAAATACAGTGCAATATAATGTAGACATTCCTGGCACTAAAACATTCCCTCTGTTCATTAATCACATCCCCTCGCCTTTCCTATATTACACTTGTCTTCCATTTTGAATTCATAATCACACAAAAATAAATTTATTATTTTTCCTGAATAATAAAATTTGACTTGGAATGACTGGTTATGGTTGATGGCATCCCAATAATTTAATTACATCTATGTATTAAAAATTCATTAAATAGACAAGGGAGTGTATGGAAACCTTACCTATAATCATGAAAATCAACAAAAACCTAATATTTCTGCTACAGCCAGTCCTGAAACTAAACAAAATTATCTATTTCAGTAATATGTCTTTCATTCTATTAAATGACATTAAGAAAAAGCCAATAAAAATCACAAAACCCATTCTAAAAAACATCTTAATGTTGCTATTTTAAACCAAACACATGGCCAGAGTTTCGCTTTTCCCATCATGCACTGCATGGAGCAGGATTTTTTTTTATACTGTGTACACTCGCCACGCAAACCCACTGTCTGATATCTAGGCCAAAGTTTCCTGTTCATAGAGCTCATGATGTAGAAACTACGTAAGAGACCCTGGCTTCAATGACGTAGCTCTACACAACGTCATTGAAAGGGTTAACATGCGTAATAAATCAGATTGCTGAACTAAACTTCTTTAGGCAGGAAATACAGTATTTGCACTCTGTAGGATGGATAAAGAGGCTGCAATTCAGAGGATCATTTGACGTTTGTGCACTTCTGGCAAGACAGCAATTTCATGAACAGTAAATGTGTTTCCTTCTTCGGGTCGTCCTATCATGGCGGGAAACAGCCAATGTGGATAAAAGGTGTAAATATGCAGTTTAAGATATTTATCTATGGTAAGCTCATGACATGTTGCAATTAGGCTCCCATTTTCTTTATCCTTGGTGCATCTAACCACAATTTCAGCCTTGTGCAGACCATATCTGCTACATCCTATCAAAGCTCATTTTATAAAATCACTTAGTTTTGCACAAACAAGGCGATGGTAAACAAAGCTTATCTTTGTACATAGTCCAGTAGCCATTATCTGCGTGTGTCCTGTAAATGCATTATAAAAGACCAGTGATATGATTATTAAACACAAGAACATGGAAATATTATAATAGAGGAGAAGCACTTAACATGTGGAATGCAATAAAGTTTGATTCAAGAAAAGAGAAGGTAGCTCAAATTTCTTGAGTTAAGACCCCATCACCACCACCATCAAGGTAAGCCATCCTGCTGAAAGGTGAGAACGAAGATAATACAAAAAAGTTGATGAATAACTTTGCTAATGGCTGTCATAGCACCAACTGCTACATCTTTCACCATCTAGAACTGCCTTCACCAGTATCAGCTGTTTTGAGTAATTAATATTAATTAATCAGACAAAAAATTTGTGATACAATCTGCTGCATCATTTCATTGGGAAACAATGGATGAAGTTCACCATTATGATTACAACAAAACACGCATTTCTCTATCTATCACAGTCTCATAATAAATCACTAATCAAGAGTTTACAGTTCAAAAATCCTTCTAAAGAATGGTACACTGATAATCATTTAGTAATATGCAGTATAAGTCAGATGGGGTGCCATGATACTGGTGAAGCTCTCTTGATACAAGGAATTAGAGATGCTCTTTCCCTGGGATCAAACCTGATTAACTCATTCCCCAGGCCCTGTGTGATCCCATAATGGTTTAGTACGCAATAATATAATTTAAAGAGAGAAATATCTGACAGAGCTCAGTGTAGTAATTACAGAATATCCTCTACATCTGGTAAAGATGAAGTGGTGGTGGATAATAATGATAATGTGTGGAGTTATCAAATGGTTACTTCAAAGGTCTGAAGAGGGGCTATTGAGGTGGTATGGAATATTAGGAAAGGAAGGAGAAAAATAGGAATGGCTAGGGGAGTGTATAAATCTGGGGCAGAGAGGCAGGAATCGTTCTTGGAAATTTGGGGAGGGGGTTAAAGGTTTATAGGGCTAGGAGCCTGGATATCTAACAGGCTTGTGTGAGTGCATTAGACAAGAGTGGAGGCCAGTGGTTTCTATGACTCTGTTTTGTGGTGGAGACAAGAAGAGACTGCTTTGTAGTGATCTTATTAATGAAGATTTTGTGCACTGTTTTTGAATCAAACGACCTCAACAGATTTTGCCTGAGTATTCCTGAAGTTCTTTAACCCTTTGACTGTCACAACCCCAAATCCTGAGGTGTCTCCCGGTGGTCTCAAAATATTTGGAAAAAAAAAAAAAAAACTTATGAAATGATAGAGAATCTTTTCCGAATGGTAATGGCCCCAAAAGTACTAAATTTGATGGAAAACTTATGGAATTACGTTCTCGCGAAGTTAGCGACCTTGGCGATATTTACGAATTGCAATTTCGCCCACTTTGAGCCCTATTTTTGGCTAATTCCATTATTCCGGTCGACCAAACTCATAACTATTTCTTTAGAACACCATTTGTTCTATAGATTGAGTACAAAAACTGCCCATTTACTGATTTCAACTACCCAATAAATTGGCAATTTGGCCAATTTCATGCAAATTAAAAAAGATGTCAATTTCAAAATAGGGTCCAGAATAAACAATGCAGACATTTCCTGGCTCTAAAATAACATTTCTTTGTTTATCAGTTACGTCTCCAGACCCCTCTGATATTACTCTTGCTTTCTGTTTTGAATTTTTATTCAAGCAAAAAATAGAAGATTTACTGTTATGCAAACTACTGCAATATTGTAATAATTGTATAAATAATGTCAATCCATTCATGACTGCATATTAGAATGGCTAGTTGGACAGTTATTGGACAATGACATCATTTGTTTACTCTTGAACATTGGCAAAAATCAAACAATTCCCCTAATTTGAGCTCCATTTCGAGGTCCTTTTCATAGTAAAACCAGTCAAAATCACCTCTATTTCTATAATATGTTTTCCGTTCTATCAAATGGGACTACGATAACGAGAATATAACTATAAAAACTATATGAAAATACACCTCAAAGTCGGCGTTTTAATCCTAAAACACGGATTTTTTTTCTCATTATGCACTGCATGCTGCAGGATTTTTTTTATACAGTGCACACTGACTACACAGACCCATTCTCTGACATGTGGGCCTACCAGCTTTCTCCTACTTAATTTGAAGCCACTAGAATTTTTGAGTATATATACGTCAAACACATTGGCTTGTAAGATGTATATATATGACAGAAACAGTCAAAGGGTTTTAAACTGAAGGTTTATTGTATGTTAAATTACATGTTATGTAATATTGTCTTTCCATGTGTATTGTAAGAGGTGACTAACATGCCAGGAGCAAGGGGCTAGTAACCCCTTCTCCGGTATACATTAGCAAAGTTAAAAAAAGAAACTTTCGTTTTTCTTTTTGAGCCACCCAGCCTTGGTGGGATACGGCTGGTTTATTGAAAGAAGAAGAAAATTATCTTTTGTATACACTACCAAGTTTTAAAATCCAATGTGATAAAAATCTTAAGAGATATTTGCTGTTAGGAGGGACATCTGAACTGTCATATGTGGGCCTCTGGCAAGTGTGTGATAGTGCAAATGATGGTGAAAGTGTTTCTTTTTCGGGTCACCCTGCCGTGGTGGGAGACAACCAGTGTATTAAAAAAAAACTTTTTTAGTGCATGATAAATTTATAAAATTTTTTAGTGAAGATGCAGTGATGTTGCGTCTAAGGGTGTAAATATTGAGTGGAGAATTCAAAGCGTGAAATCAGGAGGAAATGTGGAGTTACTAAAAGTATTATTCAGAGAGCTTGAGGTGGTTTGGTCATTTAGAGAGGATAAAGCAAAATGGGTTGGGCTTGGAGGGGTATACAAGTCTGTAGTGGGAGGGGAGGAGGGGTAGGGGCCATCCTAGGAAAGGATGGAGGGAGGGGATAAAAGAGGTTTCATATGTAAGGGGCCTGGACATCCAGAAGGCATGTGTGAGCATGTTAAATAGGAGTGAATGGAAATGAACAGTTTTTGGGACCTGACGAGCTGATGGAGTGTGAGCAGGGCAATATTTTGTGGAGGAATTCAGGGAAAGCAGCTAGCTGGACTTGAGTCCTGGAGGTGGGAAATACAATGCCTGCACTTTAGAGGAGGGGGGGGGGGGTTGGGATACTGGCTGTTTGGAGTGACATCTAAACTGTTATATTTGGGTACATCTGCAAAGACAGTGATTTTGTGTGAATGATGGCAAAAGTGTTGAATGATAGTGAAAGTGTTTCTTTCTTTTTTGGGTCACCCTGCCTCGGTGGGAAAATGGCTGACGTGTTGAAAAAAATACATAAATTATGCAAATATTCAATAACAGGTACAGATATGTTTTAATGAGGAATATAATTATTAAAACTATTAATGATGGTACATTGAAGATAGTATTTACCTTATTGCTAATGCAACAAAGACTGTAAGGATATACAGTAAAGAAGCAAGTTTGAAAAAGTCTATAAATTTAGAGATTTTTAGAAAGAAATACGTATTGGATTTTTCAAATACAGGAAAAGAGGGAATATAAATGTATAAATTCAAGGATTATTTGGTGTAAAATAAGGGTTCGATGTGAAAAGTGTGTTATAGTAAGTGTTTATGCACCTGTAGAAGAGAGAAGTGTAGAGGAGAGAGAGAGATTTTGGAAAATGCTGAGTGCGTGGGAGTTTCGAACCAAGTCAGAGAGTACTTGTAGTTGGGGATCTCAATGTTAAAGTGGGTAAAAATGCTGTGGAGGAGTAGTAGGTAAATCTGGGGTGCCAGGGGTAAATGAAAATGGAGAGCCTTTAATTGAGCTATGTGTAGAAAGAGGTTTGGCAATAAGTAATACATATTTTATGAAAAAGAGGATAAATAGGTATACAAGGTATGATATAGCATGTAATGCAAGTAGTTAGATTATGTATTGGTGGATAAAAGGTTGATGGTTAGGCTTCAGGATGTACATGTTTAAAGAGGGGCAACTGATATATCAGATCATTATTTACTTGAAGCTAATGTTAAAGTAAGAGGTAGATGGGACAAAAGGAAAATGGCAACAGCAAGTAAGAGAGAGGTGAAAGTGTATAAACTAAGGGAGGAGGAAGTTAGGGTGAGATATAAAAAACTATTGGCAGAAAGGTGGGCTAGTACAAGTATGAGTAGTGGGGGGGGGGGTTTTGAAGAGGGTTGGAACAGTTTTAAAAATGGTGTACTGGAATGGGGGGGCAGAAGTTTGTGGCTATAGGAGGGTGGGTGCAGGAGGAAAGAGGAGCGATTGATGGAATGATGAAGTAAAGGTTGTGATAAGAAAGAAAAAAGGTTTGCTTATGAGAGGTTTTTACAAAGCAGAAGTGTTTATAAGAAGAGCAGAGTATATGGAGAGTAAAAGAAAGGTGAAGAGAGTGGTGAGAGAGTGCAAAAGGAGAGCAGATGATAGAGTGGGAGAGGCACTGTCAAGAAATTTTGCAGAAAATAAAAAAATTTTGGAGTGAGATAAACAAGAAAGCCTAGGGAAAGAATGGATTTGTCAGTTAACCCTTTCAGGGTCTAAGGCCAAAATTGGAAGGGGTGCCCCAGTGTCCAAGAAATTAAAAAAAAAAAAAAAAAAAATCTTACAGAATTAACCCTTTGGGGTCGACAGGTCTCTCAGAGACTTGGTCTCAGGGTCAGCCAAATTTAAAAAAAAAAAATTTGTTTTTCTTATGAAAAGATAGAGAATCTTTTCCCAATCATAATGACACCAAAAGTATGAAATTTGATGGATAACTTATGGAATTATGCTCTCGCAAAGTTAGCAGTCTCGACGATGTTTACGCATCGGCGATTTTGCCCACTTTGAGCCCTATTTTCGGCCAATTCCAGTGTACAAGTCGACAAAAAATCATAACTATTTTGCAGAACTCCATTTTTTCTATCGAATGAGTACACGAAACCACCCATTTACCAATTTCAACTATCCAATAAAGTGGTCAGAATTTAGCAATTTTGCCAATTTCACACAAATTTCAAAGGATGCCAATTTCCGAATCGGGTCCAGAACAAACAAGAAAGACATTCCTGGCACTAAAATAACAAGTTCTCTGTTCGTTAGTCACAAACCCCAGGCCCCTCTTATATTTCTTTGGCTTTCCACTTTGAATTTTTATTCTTACAAAAAACAGAAGATTTACTGTTATGCAGACTACTGCATTAGTGTAGAAATGGTATAAATAATATCAGTGCACTTGTAAAAGATATTAGACTCACCAGTTGATCTGTATTGGACGCCTGGCATGATTTGTTTACTTTTGAACTTTTGGGTAAAAATCAAAACATTTCTGCTACTTTGAGCTAAATTTCAAGGTACTTTTCATTGTAAAACCAGTCAAAATCATCTCAATTTCTGTAATATGTCTTCCATTCTATAAAATGAGACCAAGAAAACTAGAATACAAACAATAAATACCATACGAAAATACAGTGCAAAGTCGCTGATTTTAATCCAAAAACACGGTCAAAGTTTTTTTTTCTCATTATGCACTGTGTGCTGCAGGATTTTTTTATACCGTGCACACTGACCACATAGACCCTTCTTTCATAATGTAGGCCTACCAGCTTTCTCTCACTAGATTTGAGGGCGCTAGAATTTAGGCATACTAGTACGTCAAAAACCCTGGGTCGTTAGACGTACTAGTACGTCCGAAACCCCCAAAGGTTAAAGAGTATATTTTTGTGACTGTAATAAAACAAAAAAAAAAATTCTGATCAGTACTTACCGAGATACAATGCCAAGAAGATGACCCAAAATGACCAGGTGGCAGCAACATCGACGATTTCCACATACACGCATTACTTTATTTTACGTTTTTCATAGTTTTTTCTTTCTTTTCTAATTTTTCTTTTCTACTGATATTTGGGGCCTGAGAGACCAATACTGTATATAATGTATATATATAAACTCACTGTATTGAACACAATAACTGCACTAAATTTTTTTTTTTAACAAGTCGGCCGTCTCCCACCGAGGCAGGGTGACCCAAAAAGAAAAAAATCCCCCCAAAACGAAAATACTTTCATCATCATTCAACACTTTCACCTCACTCACACACAATCACTGTTTTTGCAGAGGTGCTCAGAACACAACAGTTTAGAAGGATATACGTATAAAGAAACACCAACATATCCCTCCAACCTACTAATATCCCGAAACCCCTCCTTTAGAGTGCAGGCACTGTACTTCCCATTTCCAGGACTCAAGTCCGGCTATATAAAAATAACTGGTTTCCATGAATCCCTTCACTAAATATTACCTGCTTACACTCCAACAGATCATCAGGTCCCAAATACCATTCGTCTCCATTCACTCCTATTGAACATGCTCATGCACACCTGCTGGATAGTCCAAGCCCCTCGCCCACAAAACCTCCTTACCCCCTTCCTTCCACCTTTTCGAGGACGACCCCTACCCTGCCTTCCTTTCCTACAGATTTAAATGCTCTCCATGTCATTCTACTTTGATCCATTCTCTCTAAATGACCAAACCACCTCAACACCCCTTCTTCAGCCTCTGACTAATACAGTGGACCCCCGGTTAACGAACTTTTTTCATTCCAGTAGTATGTTCAGGTGCCAGTACTGACCGAATTTTTTCCCATAAGGAATATTGTGAAGTAGATTAGTCCATTTCAGACCCCCAAACATACACGTACAAACGCACTTACATAAATATACTTACATAATTGGTCGCATTTGGAGGTGATACGTTAAGCGGGGGTCCACTGTACTTTTATTAACTCCACGCCTTCTCCTAATTTCCACACTCCGAATTTTCTGCATAATATTTACACCACACATTGCCCTTAAACACTAAAGTTATCATAATATTGTTTACCACTTTTGTTTATTATAATAAACATGCACAAATCTTGTATAATACTAATGTTCTATCATATATTTACGTATGTACAAACACTGGAAATGTTTTTAGAACTGCTGCGTTTGGGAACCCGAAAACCAAGGCCCATGCACAAGTAAACCCACATCCCCACACATAAAAAAAAGTGTCTTTGCATCTTCGTTGCCGCTTTGTTTGTG
>NC_069426.1:41139754-41155452 GCF_026875155.1 Cherax quadricarinatus | reverse complement strand
TAAAATAGCAACTTAAGATTTTTTTTTGAAGGGGTTTTGGATTTTTATTGGCTTTTTTTTTTTCTTTAATAAAATGAAAGACATTTTATGAAATAGTAATTTTGTTTAGTTTCAGGAGGGCTGAGAAAAAAATTTTTTAGGTTTTTGTTGATTTTCATGATTATAGGAAAGGTTTCCATACACCCCCTTGTCTATTTAATGAATTTTTAATACATAGATGTAATTAAATTATTGGGATGCCATCAACCATAACCAGTCATTCCAAGTCAAATTTTTTATTCAGGAAAAATAATAAATTTATTTTTGTGTGATTATGAATTCCAAAATGGAAGACAAGTGTATATAGGAAAAGGCAAAGGGGTTTGTGATTTAATGAAAGGGGGAATGTTTTAGTGCCAGGAATGTCTACATTATATTGCACTGTATTTTTAAATTGTGTAAAATTTGGGCCCAAAATTCCCAACTTATGTGCACTTATAGGGTAGTTCTAATAGTTGAATATGCTGTTTTTGTGTTCATTTGGTAGAGCAGAAAGACATACTTTCAAATAGCTAAGGATTTGGTTGAATGTAGCAAGGGAAATTTAACTTGAAATAGCACTCCAAGTGGGCAATATCTCCAATGCATAAGTTGTGCCCAACCACTAACTTGCGCCTGCCAGTTTCAGTTTCAGTTAGATTTCGTATTTTTGGTGCCATTACCTTCAGAAAAGATTCTCTCCCATTTCAGATTTTTTTTAATGGACACTGGGAACATTATCATTTTTGGGGCCCCCTGACAGTAAAAGGGGTTTAATGAGGTAAATGCTCTGTTGGGGGCATTTACTTAGAAATGATAATGCTCTCTTATCTTTGTTTTTCTGATTAATTAAATTCCATTCTAAAGTAAGGTTTAATGTAGCATATTGATATTGTTTGTTGATAAAATAAAACATACTGACTTAACAAGTATAGCTTAAATTTTTGGGTCATCTTGTTTTTTTTCAGTCTACGGTTACATATACATGTATGTATATAATAATCACTTAACATTATTAAAGTTCCCAGTTATATAATTGTACATAAGTCTATTACTAAACTATATATATTGTATATAATATTTTTTTAAATTTTTACACTGCCAAGATTTCTCACAGTTCAATCTTTCACTACTTGTAATTAAAACTATAGCATGAACCTTTTCTTGGTTTGTATGTATGTTTGCTTGTGTTTCTTCACCAGTTCAAAAAAACTCCTGGTTATCATATAGGATATATAGTAGAGAGTTGACAAAACATGGTTCCCAAGACCAGGAATAGGCATGTTGATTTTTGGTTTTTACTCTGTGTGACTACACAAACTACATTTCCTTATCAATATGCCTACTTGTGTTAATATTAGAAAATTTTTTTTTGCACGTGTTCTTCATTAAGTAATTAAGATGATGACCTTTATTCGGTTTTTGTCTTTTTTTTATTAGTGTACTGTACTTGTTCAGCATCCAGGAAGTGCTGTATGCCCCTGGTGGGTTTAGCACTTAATTTTTGATGATAATAATAATCGCATTAAGAAGTTCCAGCTACAGTTTTTTCTATCATTACATTTCACTTTATACCCCTTTGGCCAAGATTTTCAGGCAGTTTAGATTAGATTTGCATAAACAAACCCAACAGCAAGCACAGTCAGATTGACTATAAGAACACTAACTAGTACTTTTTGGGGGTTCCTGTAACAGCCGTGGTGTTGTGTGCATGTCTTGCTCTGCCTAGACATCAGTGCCATATTCTTCCCTGCATAAGTTCTGCACATGCAGATTAACTATATGTGAGCTTCTTGATTTAAAAATAAATTTAGAAAGGACAGGCAAGTACATGTATTGGTTTTCAACAGTTGTCGATGTGTGGAACAGTCTTCCCTGAGTAAGGTAATAGAGGCTAAGACCTTGGGTAGCTTTAAAAAGAGATTGGACAGATAACAAGTGGGAGGGGCTGGGTTTTTGGGGGATGGGGCCAGATTCTTGGGTAGCATTGGGGAAAGGTTGCACAAATACATGGGTGGTTTGATAAGGATCTGCTTTATATGGGCCACAGGCCCCGCAGCAGTGTTCCCCCCATTCTTATGTTCTTTAAAAATTTCCAGTGTGAGGGTGTATAAGATTCTGAATGACACCTCAAGACTTTTTTCCCTTATTTTGCATTACTGTATTGCAATGAAAATAAGTGATTTGAATTTTTAGTACAGTGATACCTTGATTTATGAGTGCCCAAACTTATGAGTTTTTCCGAGTTACAAGCCGTCACTCAGTCGAGTTTTTGCTTTGAGTTGTGAGCCAAAAAATTTAGTTATGAGCAAGCTTCAGTATGCCGCCACTAGTTGGGCAGCGAACACCACAACATCCCCCCAGCATCCCAGCATTTTGTGCAGTTATTTTTTCCAAATTTCTTTTTTTAAACATGGATTTCAAGAAAGTAAGTGCAAAAGACAGTGCTGAGAAGATGATGATGATGTCCATTAAATTAAAGCATGAAATCATAGAAAAACATGAGAAAATCACTTTTGTTTCAGTGTTTTCTTTTAAAAAACTAGTGATCTAGTGCAGTTAACCTCACAAACACTCCATTTCTTTTATAGTAAGACCCCAGTAGGGGGAAAACATGGCCAAGAGCGATTATTACTTTTACCTCGGGAGTGGGCCCCCACCACTCGTCACAATGGCACATTTTATTCATTCTAGAGTATATATATCGGCATGTTATATTGTTTTTTATGTCTTTTTAGATAAAATGTGATAGAAAAATAAGCTGAAAAGTTGTTTTAGCGTTATATTGAAGTATTTTCTCCTGCCTCTCGAGAGCCAGGAAATTCTGCTGGAACGGATCAGTGGGTTTCGTTAATTTTAGGAGGAAAATTAAATTTGGTTTTAAAATCAAAATTTAGTTTCGAGCTCAGTCACAGATTTAATTAAAAATTTGTAAGTAAAGGTACCACTTTATTTTAATGAATTATTCATTTTCATGTGCCATTTGCATTTTGTTGCTTATGAAAAAATATTAAATTCCCTTTACAAAAAGTTTAATGATACAGTGCCCAGGGTTTGCTATAAATTTTACTTTTAAGCATTTTTGATATTCTTTGGGTTTTTTTACTTAATTGAAATAAAAAATATGTTAAATAACACTTAAATATACATTTGTTTGAAATTTTTCCGGGGCCCTTTGTTTTAAATTTTTAAATAAATGCCATAAAAGAAAATTGTTTAAAATTGGGTGCGGTGACTTTTTCTAAGTGAAAGTTTGCACGGGCTTTTCTCCCTCACTTGAAAAAAATTTCCTCCCCGTTTTAAACATAAAAAGCAAATAAAAATCTTTAAGGTGTAAAGATACATCTATATTTTGGGCAAAAAAAATTCACAGTTAAATGCAGAAACACTTTTAGCATTATTATTATTTTATTACAATCAAAACAAGTGCAAACAAAGGAGATAATAAAAAATTAACCCACATAAAAAAATAAAATTTAGAGCACTGATATTGCAGTTACAAGAGTGGCCCCTTTCCAAACACTACCTACTACATTAAATTAGTCATATTTTAATGCCTGTGCTTCTAATACAAATTCCAAAGTAAATTAGCAAGTGTTTGTTTATATATACAGATTCTTTTTTTTTATTCAGAAATTTATTCTCTATATTTTTTGTATTTCTTATATTTTTAATACTCTGGTATCAGCATAGTGTTTTCAGTATGAAAGTCAAGTGACATAATGTTTATCTTCGACTCTGTTTTATTTTTGTCTTCATCTTCTGTGATGAATGGCAATGGGTGTTGTGATTATAGAAAATGTGTTTATATTCAGACCAGGATTGCCTTGAATTGGCAAGAAAGGGAATACGGAGCTTGGATGAGAGTTCACGACACAATTTATTGACGGAATGTGTGATAAGAGAAATTTTATGTTTTAAAAATTGCTTTTTAGAAAACAGTGTAATATTCCTGTCAAACATATTTTTATTATGTTAATATAGTATGGTTTGTCTTTGGTGTATGCACACCACAAAATGTTATAAGGAACAGTGGTGCTTCATACGTTGATTTGAATTTTGTCTAACTTGAAATTTTTCCAAATAACTGTTGCTTCCCATTCTGATGACACAAAATTTTAAATTATGCAAAGTTGACAAAATATTCACGAAACATTTAGGGAACAGAAGAGTATAAATCATTGTTTTAAATTAAATCCATTTCAAAAGACCCTGTTAAAAATCTCAAAATAATTTAAGTCTGTTTACATTTTAAAATATGATTTATTTTGGGGAAGAACTATGTTAACTTTTATATGTTTATTTGATTTTCCTGTTGATCAAAAATGTAATGATGTATTATTCCCCCCCCCCCCCAGCACTCGGCCCGCCTCCCACGAGCAGGGTGACCCAAAAATGAAAAAACACTTTCACCATCATTATATATTTTCAGTTTCACTTAAATCTTCATATTGTTTAGACTTGGCTCTTATTTTTCACACAGTACGTAAATGACAGCGTGAAATATATTCTTTATCATTTAACCTGTGCTCTTTAAGGTCCCCAGCCTACACAAGGAATATTAATTTTTTTTCCAATTTAAAAGAAATTTGAATTGTTCATGTTTTTTCCAATTTAAATAAAAAATTTGGTTGGGAAAATAATAGTACAGATGGTGGACATTATTTCACACACATTTGTACTAAAAGCTCATCAGTTGGAAACTCCAAGACTGTAAGCAGGTAGAACCTTTATTTTACATTTCACCCACAGTGGGGGCATTACCAAACTTTACATACTTGATCAAGCTCCACTGGGTGAAATTTAATTTCATCCACCATAAATCACTTTACATGGGGGAACCTGTGTAAAGATCTTTAAATTATGCTTCCCATTGTCTGCATACAACACAGCAGCTGTTAAACTTTATTTAGTTCCAAGTGCCAGGTTTGTAAATGCAGATGTGCATAACTTTGGGCATTTGTAAGTTGAGAAGTTTCTGTATTAAGAGCCCAAGTGTGGGAAAAAAAAAAAAAATTCTCAGGCTTGGGCCCACTTCCATAAAGTCTTTGATTCTGTGCTACTTTTATTTTTTATATTTTTTTCAGTCACTGGTAAGACAGCAATTGAATGATGGTGAATGTTTCCTTCTTGGGTTACCCTTCCTTGGCTTAGACAGCCATTGGCTAAACAGAAAATCATTCAAGAGGGGAATTTTTGATGCTGAAGAGCTCTTGATCCAAGGAATTAAAGTAACTGCTTTTGCCTCAGATCAGGTGTGGCTGCAGGAATGGGAGGCGTCAGGTTCAGTCCAAAGGAAAGGATCTTGACACATTTCCTTGGATCAAGAGCCTCTCACTGGCATCGAAGCATCTCCTTGAGGGCAAAAGAAATTAGGTCTTGATTTTATGTAAATTATGGGGTTTTCCATTCATGGGACTATGCTAAACCTGTAGGAGCCATAGAACACTTGGGATACGAGAGGTAATGAGGTTTAAGCCTAAAAATGAAGAAAAGTCCAGTTTTTTTGGGTCAATAGCTTCACTGCATCAGGGTGCCTTCTTTTTAAGAGTGGTGTGTGTAAATCATGGCTTGTTTTTTCTGCACAATTTACTCTGTTTATTATAATTTTTTTGCTATTGTCAGGATCTTGAAAATATAGAAATAAGTTTGCTAGAATCTTATTTGTTTGCTGTATTAAAATCAATTGTTAACAGTGTTAGATGTGCACCACCATCTCATGTAAAATATGCATTATTGTTAAAAGTTGTTGATTTATCATTAAAAAAATGGTACTAAGTTTAAAAATACTTCAAATGATTTTAACATACAGGTACTTTTAAGCAGCTACTATCAGCAGAACCATTTTGCATTATGTATGAAGCACACTCACCATTACTTGCTATCACTTGAAAGATCATATATATTACATTCATGTACAAAAATACATTTTCATTTCATTGTTTAGCACAATGCGCAGCAATTAAATAAGGCCCTGAGACTCTGAGCTACTGAAATCTGAGTGTTTGATACAGCTCTAAGCAGATGTGTAGCATTACATTAGTCCATAAGTGTATATAGATGGTAAAATAATAGGTAATCTACCTGCATTTATGATTTACATAGAAGTGACATACAAGGGATTGGTTCCAAAGGGTCTGCCCTCACAGCTAAGCCTGAGGCCAGACTTCGTTGTTGATTGCTTTGTCAACTAGGCTATTGCTGCCAATAGCCCACAGACCTACACAGCCATCAGTTTCCTCTTGGAAACTTCTGCCATTGTTCCAGCAATAGTTATTTCATCTGCTGGTAGAAGCCTCATAAGTCGTGGGCTGGGACACCTGCACTGCACTAGGTGTATTCTATATTTTTTTTGTCATATCTCTCACACCAATGAGTCATGATAGTGTGCAGATTGGGAGTCCCTAACCCTCATGTACATACTGGATTATGTACATGTCCCCTCTCTGTCACAGAGTACATTCCAAGTGCTTCAGGTGTTCTCAGTAATTCAGACATTTGATTCTGTGATGGCAATGAATCACCTCTGGATTTATTTCATTTTTTATATCTCCTAACTTTCAAGGTACTGTAAAAACAAAACAATATTAGAGACATGAAATGTATTCCACCATCAGTGGCATGAAGTCTATTGTTGTGAAAGTTTTTGTAATATATTCTGTTATTTTCCTGTCCTTGATTTCATTTGCTCAATTGTGTTCTCTAAATTATAGGTCATCCAGAATTATTTTAAAATTTTCTCACATTCTATATCTGCATCCTGTGCTCATTTTGAGTTATTCAGTTTATCATCTAAAGGAGGATGTAGGTTAGTAGGTAGGTTCTTTTGAGGTTTTAGGCAAAGTGAGTAATATGAGGATTATTATTATTATAATCAAAAAGAAGCGCTAAGCCACAAGGACTATACAGCGCTGCAGGGCAGGAAGGAAGCGAGGGCATCAGGTGGCAAAAGGGAGATGGATGAGCAACAGGTTACGGATAACAGCGGGGCAGTGGATGGTGAAAGGGTAAAGGGCAGCAAGAGACTGAACCAGAAAGGGCTGAGGGGAGTGCGAAAAGTATCATCAGAGTTTGTGGAGTAAATCAGTCGTTGTCAAGAAGTCAATGAGAGAGTCAGGATTAAAGGGGGGTCCATCAGCAAGAAGGGAAGGTAAAGAGAGAGTAGGAGAACGAAGACGACGTTGGAGGTAAATTCTGCGTGCTCGTTGTTTAGAGAGGGCAGTCTAACAAAATGTGGCTAATCGATACTGGAACTGACACTGCTCACAGAGAGGAACAGGGTGCCTCTCCATGAGATACCCATGAGTAAGACGAGTGGGGCCAATGCGAAGGGGGGAGAGAGTGGTCTCCAACCTCGGCACTGATGACAAGAAGACGGCCAGAACCTATGCTCGGTTTAATAGAATGAAGTTTGTTACCGAGCAGAGTTGACCAACGTTGTTGCCAACGGGTGCGAAGTGGGTAGCTATTGCAGCAAAATAGTCCAGAAATGGAACACCTCGATAGGAAATTGGTAGGTCATATACTGCTGACCGCGCAGCAGTGTCTGCTGTTCATTGCCCTGTACGTCGACATGACCAGGGACCCAACAAAAAACAATATCTTTATGTTTGGTAGAGATACGGCGTAGCCAAAGTTGGATACGGAGAACTAGGGGATGAGATGTATCAAATTTTCGTATAGCCTGTAGAGCACTAAGGGAGTCTGAGACTACTACAAATAAATGACACAGGCATAGATGCGATACGAATAAGTGCTGCAAGAATGGCATACAGTTCAGCAGTAAAAATGCTAGCTGAAGATAGTAAATGCCCTCGACGACGCTGTCCGGAAACACTGCTGCGAATCCGACGCCGTCTGAAGACTTAGAGCCATCTGTGTACACAGCGGTGGCATGAGAATGAGAGTGGAAGTGATCAAGAAAAAGAGAGCGGAAGCCACCGTAGGCAGTTGAGCTTTCGAGCAAGGGATGAGAAAGAAACAGACCCGAACAGCTGGAACTTCCCAGGGGGGTAGGGAAAGTGAGATGCTACATGAACATATAAAGGTGGTAACTGAAGGGAAGACAAGAGTGAAAGTAGGCGAAGAGAAAAGGGACGGAGCAAACAGGGGCGGCGAACGAATAAAGAATGTCTACTAATATCGGTGACCATTCTATAAATGGAAGGATTGTGTAGATCGTGAGAGCGTACATAGTAACGAAGGCAAGGGGAATCACGGCGATCAGACAAGGATGGAACATTTGCTTCTGTATAGAGGCCTCAACGGGGGGAAGAGCGAAAAGCACCAAGGCACAAACGTAAGCCTTGGTGATGGATAGAGTTAAGGCTAGAGAGAGTAGCAGGAGAGGCCGCGGAATAAATCTGGTCCCCATAAATCGAGTTTCGATAAACGAGGGTGAATGTAGGCGAAGCAGAGTTCGACGATCAGCTCCCCAGGAAAGATAAAGCAAGGGTTTTAAGAAGGTTTACCGGCTGTGACAAGTTGCCTTCAGAGAGGTAATGTGAGGTTTCCAGGTTAACCGAGGGTCAAAGAAAAGGGCCCTAGAAACCTGACTGAAATCACGTTCGGGGATACGGGAGCCATAGAGTTTAAAAAGGGATGATCGGAGATAACAGAGCGTCTAGTGAAAGTAATTTGTGATTTTGGTACTTGAAAATTTAAACCCATGTGTGGTGGCCCAAGTGGAAACACGGTCGACCGCATGCTGGAGAGAAACTGCAATAAGGTGACAGTCAGCGCCTGCAAAAGCAATAGCGAAGTCATCAACATAGAGTGATGACCAAATATTGGGGGGAAGAACAGAGGCCAAATCATTTACAGCAAGGAGAAAAAGTGTTGTGCTTAGAACACATCCCTGAGGGACACCTTCAGTTTGGACGAAGTCCGGGGAAAGAACATTATTGACTCGAACACGGAAATGTCTGTCATTAAAAAGTTTTTAAAGGGAAAGGATGGTAGATTGCCTCGGAGGCCTAAGGAATGGGCCGGGGGCCAAAATATTATACCTCCAAGTTGTGTCATTGCCTTCTCAAGGTCAAAAAATATGGCAATAACTGAGTGATTATTCGCAAAGGCATTACGAACATACGTATCCAAGCGTAGTAAGGGGTCTATGGTAGAACGGCCCTTACGAAAGCCATATTGACTAGGGGAGAGACTGTTGTGAGTCTCTAAATACCACATTAAACGCGATTTACGAGGCGTTCCATCACCTTTGCAAACTGCACTTGTAAGAGCGATGGGGCGATAGTGGGAGCATCATGTCCTGTAGTACCCGGTTTGCGGAAAGGGAGAACAATGGCAGATTTCCACAGCTGGGGAAGAACTCCTTGTGCCCAAATAAGTTTTGAAGAGGTGTAAGAGGACTACAAGGCTGACCGATGTAAATGTTGTAAAACGAAATGAATGTCATCAGCCCGCTGCCGATAAATCGGCAAGCTGGAGCGTTGCCTCCAGTTTTTGAAGTGTAAAAGGCACTTTATACTGTTTCTTCTCCGAGAAAAAGAAAAGTCCAAGGTACAAACTCTCTGGCAGACTTTGAGGAAAGAAACGGGGGGGGGGGGGGGGCATAGATGGAGCCCTCGGGAAATACGGACCAATGTGTGCCAAGTTAAATGGCAACGTCGAGAGGTTTTGCTATATCAACACCAGTGACCCGTAGAACAGGAGCTGGGTCAGGAGAGTATTTCCCACTCAATTTCCTCACTTTTTTCCAGACTGCACTCATAGAAGAAGCAGAGGTGATGGGGGAAACATAGTCTCCCCAACAAGTGCGTTTAGCTTCACGGAGGACACGGGGGAGCGATCGCACGCTTCTGCTTAAAATCAACAATCTCTCAGCGGTTCTATTGTACCGGTACCTGCCCCTTTGCAGCACGTTTCAAACGTACTGCACGGCACAAGCAGGAGACCACCAGGCACACACTTCTGAGAATGCCTGCCTGAGGTGGGGGGTATAGAATGAGAAGCTGCGGTATAAACTGATGTCGAGAAGATGTGTAGGAGCTCATCAAGGGGAGGATGAAGAAGGAACCTCCAAAAAAAGCAGTGAGGTGTGAGTAAAGATCCCAATTGCCCGATCAAATTGCCAGCGAGGGCTACGGGAAGGTGGTGAATAGGAAGGAGAAGTAAGAATGATCGGAAAATGATCGCTGTCATGTAAGTCTGGTAGAACAGACCAGGTGAAGTCTATTTGCAGTGGAGGAAAAAGCAGACTGAAAGATCGATGCAAGAGAGAGTATGAGTACGAGGATCAAAAAAGGGTGGGAGTACCCGTATTTAAAACAGGAGGGGTGAGAGGCAAAAAGCCTCCAACTGAATGCCACGTGAGTCACAATGAGACCCCCCCCAGAGGAAATGGTGGGCATTAAAATCACCAAGTAACAGAAGTGGTGGTGGTAAGGATGAAACAAGAAAGGCAAGTCTGGGGTAGAAAATGCTCGAGAAGGAGAGAGATATAAAGAACATATTGTAAAACCACTTATTCAAGTGGATACGGCTGCAAATGTAATGCAGCGAGGTATGGACAAATAGTTGACAGTACGGAATATCATTGCGTAAAAGAAGGGCACTTTCATTAAAGGTCCCATCCGAGAAAGGATCCGAAGAATACAATAAAATTTTAGCCTGAGATAGGTTGGAAAACAGCCAAGTGTAATTTTGGTTCTTGTAAGCAAGCACCAACAGGGAAAACCTGGAAAGCAACATCTGAAGCTCACCCGTTACCCCTGAGGCCGCGGATATTCCACTGTAAATAGGCCATGATTGGCGATGAAGAAAATATCAGGAATCTGTAGGTAAAGGCACCTACGGACTAGAGGGGTTAGAAAAGTCAACGTGTGGTGGCATTGGAAGATGTTCAAGTAGCGAAGGAAAAGGAGCGTTGCGAAGAATGGGGTTGTGAAGAGGAGGAGAGGGGAAAAGAAGGAACAGGAAGTGAATCAGTGTCCATTGAGTTTAGTCTCTGCAATATTATTCTGGGAAAAGGCTTCAAATGTTTCTGAATTCAAAGATGTATGGGAAACCATATTGGAGATAGGAGGAGGAGGGTGAGTAAAGATTGGGACAGTAATGGACTGTACCAAAGTAGAGGGGGAGGGAAAAGTGTAAGGGACTGGAGATGAAGTGTGGGGGGGGACAGAAAAGGTAGAAACCTGGGAGGGGGACAGAAGAGGGGAGAAACTTGGGAGGGGACAAGGGGTGGAGGCATAGTACGAGGAGGAGGGTGAATCTCCACACTTGTAATGAGCCAGAGAGAGGGGAAGAACTAGGGACAGAGACTGGAAAGGTAACGTGTGGAGGTGGAAGAGGGAAGGAAGGGGCCCAAAAAAGATTTGAGAAAAGTGGATTTTTTGGGGCTTCTGGTAGAGGGGCGATTGGTATTAGTGTCGTACGAGGTCTTGTCGATACTTGGGCTTGTGAGGAAGGACGCGAAGATGTGAGAACAGACTGAGTTGTAGTCGGGACGTCAGAGCCAAGGACAGCAAAAGGATTAGATGCCGTAATGGCTATGGGAGGGGTAACAACAGAGGAGGCTGCAGAAGATGGGACCCAGAAGTGGGGGGATGTTTGGAAACACGAGAATAAGAAAAACGGGGTAGTCTCCCTTTGGGGGCGGAGATGAGTAACTGCCATAGCATAAGGGAGACCTTCTGCCTCTTTGAGGCAACGGATTTCAGTTCATTTAAGTAACCTGGCAACGGCGGGAGTACGAAGGGTGAGCTTCATTACAATTAAGGCAAGATGGAGGTTGACTGCAAGATGTATTGAATGGTTGTCGGGACCACAGACTGGGGAAATTTGGCCATAGATCTGCAAATATTCGCTGGGGTGACCAAAAACGCCCGCAATTTCTACATTGTTGCGGTGTAGGTATCACCTTTCGAACTTGTAAAACCATGTCCCGCGACATATACAGAGGACGGAGTTCTCGGCTGTCAAAGTTAAACGAGCCACATTGCAAGGGTAAACGTCTCCGCCCCCGGGCAGGAAGGACATAAGTGTCTACTTTGAGGATTGGGAGATCCTGGAGTTCCAGCTGTTCAAAAATGTCATTGCCACATGACTGGAAATTCTGTTGGATATGGTTGGGGCAGAATGACAGTAACCCCTACAAGAATTGAGAGAAAGATTTTTTCAATAGTGATAGGAGTAGTATCGATATTCGAAAGGAGAGAAAGATCATGATTTGGGTAGCATTCTGGACAGTGACGATGCGCGTACCGCTCTTGAGAGCGTGAAATGAAATATCTCTGCCAAAATGACGCAGGAGCGCTTTGGCAAAACTATGGTCAGAAAGGTAGGCAGAAGAAGAAGTTGGTCTTAAAGTAAAGAATTTAGTCCATTTTGTGGTCCGAAACTGGGGCGTGGAGAGGGAGTGCTTGACGTGTCGGTTCGTTTCCGAGTAGAATGGGAAGTAACGACGGAGCATCATCAGGAGATTGACGTTGGCGTTTAGGGTAGGACCGGAGTTGGTCCGGGATGAAATGTGGGGCGATTCGAAAATTGCCGTACCGTAGAGGGAGAAGCCGGAAGCATAGTCAAAGGAGAGCGGAGTTCAGACAAACGAAGGAGTCAGTCGAAGCCCCGGTACCTGAAGCGGGTGAGGAAACAGCACCAGCAAGAGGTACAGGGGCATCAGAGTGTCCGAAGAGTGGCTAAACACAAGGCAGGGTCGAATGGGGGGTGGGTTATCAAGAAGGGGCCCGGGGGTAGTGGTTTCATGGACTAGGGCTGCCATGGTTAGGTTACTCTTTGCTTTTTGTTTTTGAAAAAAAAAAGAAGAAAAAAAATAAAAAAAAAAGATAAAAAAGGGGGGAGCGGGGAGGAATAGTTCCAGGAGGAATGAAAGGCCGGAAATCTCCCTCCGGCCCAAAAGATCGACAAAGCTAGTAGCGCAGATGCAGCATGGAACCCGTGCCATTACCCTACCCTTCATGCCAGTAACCAGCAATCGGGATAGCAACCTCAACAATCTGCCGAGCTACCTCGGTGGAACAAAAGAGAGGGCGGCCGGATATCCGCCACAAAGCATACCCCTTCAGCCACACCCCGGAATCCGAAGGTGGCTTCCAGGATACCCCGGTCGCCAAAGACACCCAAAGCTACTCCGGGATACCGAGAGGATCGGGACATCCCTAGGCAATCCAGATTTCCACGGCAAACTACGCCACCGCCAAAAAAAAAAAACCTCAACGGAATGGGATCGACCCCGGTGTCCTTTCCCCTACCTAGGAACTAGCACGCCTGTGGGAGAAATCACGAAGGCTAAAAAGAGGAAGGGCAAAAGGGAGGGGTGGGGGGAGGAGGAGGAGGAATGGAAAAAGGGGAGGATGGGAGGATGGGATAGGGGAGGGGAGAATGGGGGGTAATTAGGTTCGGTCTGAGGAAGAAGACCGACAGGGCTAATTCCTCAGACCAAGAGCCTCTTCACCACGCCAAGGAGCCCCCCTTGAAGAGGAGTAATATGAGGAGAAAACTGTTAGGAGACCTGTGTTCGAAAGTGGGCAACACTGTTGTAGAAAACAGCAAGGCAGTTTGGGGTGCCTCATTCAATTTTTAAAAGTTTGAATTGTATTGGATCTAACAGTACTCTTATGATCTTTACAGGCTTAGCACTTTCCATGATAACCATGTAGAATAATGGAAAGGAGAAAATTACAAAAAAGTACGTTACTATCTTATGTACACCATTCAGTAAATACATAATGTCATTTTCATTTTATTCTCATTCAGTATATTTTGAGAAATCTTCTTTCAACAAACCGGCCATTTCTCACCAAGGCAGGGTGGCAGAAAAAGAACAATAAAAGTTTCTCTTTTTAACTCTAATAATACAGGAGAAGGGGTTACTAGCCCCTTGCTCCCAGCATTTTAGTCGACTCTCATGACATGCATGGCTTACGGAGGAAGAATTCTGTTCCACTTCCCCATGGAGATAAGAGGAAGTAAACAAGAACTAGCAAGAAAATAGAAGAAAACCCAGAGGGGTGTGTATATATATATATGCTTGTACATGCACGTGTTGTGCGACACAAGTGTAAGTAGCAAGACGTACCTGAAATCTTGCATTTTTAAGACAGAAAAGAGACACCAGCAATCCCACCATCATGTAAAAAAATCGTACAGGCTAACGTTTTACACTCGGCAGAATGCTTGGGCAGTTGCTGTTTACCAACCTACTGCCTAGGATTTTTAAAAAATATAATGCCATAAAATTTTATGTAAGCTTATATTGTGAAATTAAAAGGAACATCTACTTTCGATTGCATCCAATAAAAGTTTCTCCAGATACAAGCAGTCGCTCAGTCAATTTTTTGCTTCCAGATGCGAGTGAAATTTCCAATTGCGAGCGGGTCTCAAGGGAGGTTCCTTGACCCCTGGTGAGGGCTCTTGCTCTTGATCTAGGGAATTGGATCTCAGTTGTTTGTTGGGCTATCTTATTGAAACTTGGGCAATGTATGATGGAAAAAATACTTCTTAGCGTACACCAAAATGAAAGAATCAGACCAAAATAA
Organism: Cherax quadricarinatus; assembly: GCF_026875155.1. Taxonomy (NCBI): domain Eukaryota; kingdom Metazoa; phylum Arthropoda; class Malacostraca; order Decapoda; family Parastacidae; genus Cherax; species Cherax quadricarinatus. Next base: position 41,140,915 of record NC_069426.1, on the reverse strand, counting down.
TGGAGTTCACATCTCGGGCATTATCCGCCCCTTAGCGGTATTTTTGTATGGTTTTTATGGTTGTATTCTCTTTTTTTTTTTTATCTCCTTTAATAGAATGGAAGATATACTATTACAGAAATATATATGATTTTGATTGGTTTCATGACGAAAAGTACCTTGAAATGAGCTCTAAGTAGCAGAAATGTTCGATTCTTTGGCATTGTTCAAGAGTAAACAAATGATGTCACTGTCCATTCCAGTATGCAGTCATGAATGAGTTAACACTATTTATACAATTATTACAATAATGAAGTAGTCTGCATAACAGTAAATCTTCTATTTTTTGTGTGAATAAAAATTACAAATTACATGTACAGTATTTATATTGTAATATTATTATTACTACATATAAAAATAATAGTATAATAATATAATATGTAAAATAATAATACATGTATAATAATAATGTACTATATAAGAATTATAATAGACGGCTTCAAAAGGCCATCACTAGATGGCAACGATAACCACAACAATGCGGGAGCGATTGTGGCCGCCTCCACCCGTCACATAATGGCATTTTTTATTCTAGAGTATATATCAGGTTTCTATGTTATTTATATTGTTTATGTCGTTAGATGAATTGTGATGGATAAATAAGCCGTATAGATGATATTAGCGAAATATTGAAGTATCTTGTCGTGCCTCCTGAGAGCCAGAACAGATTAAATGCATTTCAGTTAATTTAAATTAGGAAAATTGACTCTGCAAATGAGCAAATCCAGATGCAAGCAAGGTCATGGAACGGATTAAACTAGTGTGTGTGTGTGCGTTGAGGTATATGTGGAGTCAAAAAACGTTATCTATGGAGGCAAAGAAGGGAATGTATGAAAGTATAGTAGTACCAACACTCTTATATGGATGTGAAGCTTGGGTGGTAAATGCAGCAGCGAGGAGACGGTTGGAGGCAGTGGAGATGTCCTGTCTAAGGGCACCTCTTCAAGGGGGGCTCCTTGGCGTGGTGAAGAGGCTCTTGGTCTGAGGAATTAGCCCTGTCGGTCTTCTTCCTCAGACCGAACCTAATTACCCCCCATTCTCCCCTCCCCTATCCATCCTCCCCATCCTCCCCTTTTTCCATTCCTTCCTCTCCTCACCCTCCCTTTGCCCTTCCTTTTTTTT
>NC_069426.1:41043791-41139254 GCF_026875155.1 Cherax quadricarinatus | reverse complement strand
CCGAACAAAACCTCAATTTTTCGAGGTTGCCTCTGTTATTGAGTCTTGCCAGAAAGGTTCGTCCAGACAGTGCCGGGGGAAGGAGACAGCAGCCAGCACTTCGTAGGCACACAAAGCAACCACAATAATTGACTTGTTTATTAGCCCCCGATGCTGCAATATGTAGCGTCCCTCACTGTCTATCTTTTCCCAGGTAAGCTTTTGTTCCCAGACGTTATGGAGATTGGCCTTTTCTGCAGCGATCATATTGAGATTGAAAATCAGTCTCTTTCACCGCTCCTACCGGATCGTCCTGAGCTGCCTCCTGGTTAGTACACATGTGGCTAGTCCTCGCATATCCTCAGCTGCTGGGATCCTCGTCCACCTCATAATGACGTAATAAATGTATACCTTGTTAAGTGGGGAAGGAGACGTCAATAGGATGTGTGACAGGCATCTGGTTGGAAGATGCCTTTGTACAGTGTTGTGTGAAGCCGCGTCCAGTGTGGGAATAGTCAGTTTCGGAGTGAAGGTGGTTAATGCTGGACTGGATTTTTGCTTCAAGATGGGAGAAAAGCGTTGCCTTGGGATTTTTAAAATTCAATAATTAAAGGAAATATTGTATGTAGAATTCTATGAGAAGAATTAATTTTACAGAACAGTTTTTGCCAAGATACTTTTGCTGGTTTAATTTAATGACTTTATACCAAAAAATAAAGTTTTTTTTTTTTACTCTAAATGTCAAGGTTTTAGTGCGTTTTTCGGTATTTGTGTTGATTAGCCTGTGTGTATTTCATTTCAACAGTGCGTTTAATTTTCAGTTAAACGTATTCACACGTTACGTTGAGTTTATTTTGTAATTGTGTAATACCCAGTGACAGTGAATGTTGCTCTCCTCCTCTACACGATATCTAGACCGAATGTCACCATCAACATTTGGCGATCAAATGCAATTGCATCATGTAACAGCAGACGGGTAACATCTCCCTCAACACACACACACACACACACACACACACACACACACACACACACACACACACACACACCAGCTCCCCTTCTCCCTAAACTTCATAACTGAATTGTGTATATGATGTCTTCACTAAGACGAGGAGGATGAGAGCCCATTTGTCGGAAAAGACCAAATAAAAAGATTTTTTTTTTTTTTTAAGAGAAACGTCTTTCTGCACGGGCTTAACCATCGAATGATGGACAGGTCAGACGCTGCCAGTCGGTCAAGAGGGGCGTGTGAAACTACCTTCAGCCTAGATGGAGAAATCGCCCTTGCTTAAGTAGGGAATATGGCCCATGATCTCCTATTTGGAGTGGTTCCTTGGGGCCGTGACGGCAGGGCGGTCGTAGCATCAATGTTTAAATTGGGCGAGCGTTTTAATTATGTGTGACAGGCAATTATTTGCATAATCTGGGATGATCGGACCAACCAGGTGGCCGTCGGCAGGAGATGAGGGTAGGGGAGAGGAAAGTGGGGTGAAAGAAGAGGAAGAGAGGGGTCAGAGGTGGGGAGACGGAAGAGGTCTACCTACCTGGTAGGGAGGGGGATGGAAAAGATGGGGACAGGGAAGGGAAGAAAGAGGGGAGAGGAGAGTATGGAAGGGAAGAAGAGGGAGGGAGAAAAGATTGAGGGGAGAAAATTGAGGAGAGAAAGAGGGTAGGGGAGCAAAGGGAAGAGAATTGTTGAGGAGAGGATGGATGGAAGGCTGTAGAGGAAGAAGGGAAGGTTGGGGTCCTAGAGGGAAGGTTGGGAAAGAGGGAGGGAAAACTGAAGGAGAGGATGAAAGAAGGAAGCGGTAGGTAAATAAAGAGGGGAAGACAGGTATTGATGGGGGGGTTAGTTAAATAGGGTGTAGTAGGAAGGGAGGATAAGGAGGAAAATGGGTAGGAAGTGTGGCTGAGGAGGCAAAGAGTGAGGATGGGGAGGAGGGAAGTACCATGATGGGGTGGGAGGTACCATGATGGGGTGGGAGGTACCATGATGGGGTGGGAGGTACCATGATGGGGAGGGTAAGGTAAGTAGGAAAGACCTTGGAGCTATATAGGGAACCTCGGAGGTAGGTAGGGAAGAAGGATTATAATATATGGTGAGGCGTTAAAGTCGTAGGGGTCGCACAGCGCTTGTGTTAATGAGAGGTTTGATCCATGGAAGATGAGGGCGACTCACGCTCCATGGATCAAGAGCCCTTCACGGACATCAGGGCGACTCCCAAAGGCGTAGTACAGGGGGAAATCTATTATTATTAATTATTATTATTATTATTATTATTATTTATTATATTTACAAAGGGAGCTAAACTGACAAACAAGTGTTACGTATATATCTTTTGCTATAACTAGGGTGGTCCATAGTTAACTGATCGTTCTGGGTGGTTAGTTAACTAAGGTCTGGTCAGGGACCGAGGTGCGGGGGCGTTGATTTCCTGAAGCGGTTCCAGGTAAGGGTTCCACTGGGACTCAGTCGGTCCCTGTAATGTGACCATCTTAGTCTAGTGTACGCAAAGAGATGCTTATCGAACCGGGGTTTTAAGAACTGTATTGCTTTCCCACTGACGGATTCAGTTCGCAGCATGTGTTCGAAGGACCTCTTTCTTCGCAGAGACTCGTTTGCCCACATTGGTGTTGCACCTCTTGCCTGGGGGTATCATGAATTACTGAATAGCTTTTTTTTTTTTTGCATTGTGAATAGCTCTACTCTCCTCTTCAAGGTTTCAGTGAGTTCTTTCAATCTTCGTTTCCTGATGACGAAGAGATTAATTTAAAATCTGTCTTCATAGGGTTTGTTTCTTAATTAAGGTAATGATAAGAGGGAGGTGGGAGGAAAATGTATAGTATTGAGGGAGACGGAGGAGAAAAGGAAGGTGGAAAGAGATGGAAGGTGAGAGGCAAGGGATGAAAGCAAAGATTGGGAAAGAGTGAAGGAGGTGGGTGGGGGGGAGGAACGAGGCGGAGGAAGGTATGGAGAAAAGTGGTGAGGAAATGAGTAGAGGATAAATGAAGTACTGAGGAAGTGAAGTAAATTGAATAAAGAGATGGTGAAATTATACTATTAACTATTGTTGGACACCACCATTAAGAAGCTATTGTCACGAACTTATAAACTGGCCAGAAAATTATTGCCTTTCTTGTTGTATAAATATCCGTTGTGCAATCGCGAAAAAAAAAAAAAAGCAATTGCAACTTGTATAATTACTACCAATTCAGAGTCATGTAGTTATATACCTATTATATCTATGTGACTCTGATGGGTTAGTGTTATACCTCTTAAAGAATATCTTATTAATTCACATACACTTTTTAAATTGCACCAAAGTGGTTGGGCCACTTACCTTTTATATCCTACCTCTCCCCCCCTCCCACCCTTTTCCAATATTTCCATCCTTACCCATCCTTCTTCCTTACCCATCTTACCAAAGCTCTGGTCATCAGAAGCGAAGCGAAGTGTGAACATATTTCAATAAGTTGTGTTGAAATAGTGAAATAAGAACATAAGAAAGAAGGAACACTGCAACAGGCCTACTGACCCATGCGGAGAAGGTCCATGTAACCCCCACCCCCGGATAAGCCCAATGACCCACCCAGTCTGGTCAGGTCATATTCACTTAAGGAAGGAGCATGGCACTAGACCCAGCAGCACAAGCTAGTCAGGTCCAACTCACACCCACTCATGTATTTATCTAACCTATTTTTAAAACTACACAACGTTTTAGCCTCTAACTGTACTCGGGAGTTTGTTCCACTCATCCACAACTCTATTACCAAACCAGTGCTTTCCTATATCCTTCCTGAATCTGAATTTTTCCAACTTGAAACCATTGCTACGAGTCCTGTCTTGGCTGGAAATTTTCAGTACGCTATTTACATCCCCTTTATTTATTCCTGTTTTCCATTTATACACCTCGATCATACAATAGCGAAAGGATGTGATAAGAGGTGACACAGTGGGAGACGACGGAAAGTTTAAGACTTCCTTAAATACATCTGAAAGACTAAAGGTATATGCGAGTGATCATCAATGTTAAGTGTGTTTTGTGAGGTTAGTGATTCTTACAAGATTGTGCATGGAAGACCAGAGGTGTTTGTAAGTGCATTAGATGTCCTTTAGAGTATTTACAAGATCGTGGGTGTTCAGAAGTCTGGATGATCAACAATGTCAGTAAATGTGTTTTGTGAGTATATAAGTATCTGTGAGTGTTTGAGGGAAGAGATGTCCTGAAATGTGTTTGGTGTGTATGGACGGCGGCAGGTGTTGCCAAGTGTGTGTGTGTGTGTACTCACCTAGTTGTAGTTGCAGGGGTTGATTCACAGCTCCTGGCCCCGCCTCTTCACTGGTCGCTACTACTTCACTCTTCCTGCTCCATGAGTTTAATCATATCTCTTCTTAAAGCTATGTATGATTATTCCACTTCCTGACAACTCTGTGACTGAGGAAATACTTCCTAACATCCCTGTGATGCATCCGAGTCTTCATCTTCCAACTGTGGCCCCTTGTTGCTTTGTCCCATCTCTGGAGCATCATGGCTCTGTCCACCGTGTCATTTCCTCTCAGTATTTTATATGTCGTTATCATATCCCCCCCTATCACTCCTGTTCTTCAGTGTCGTCAGGTCGATTTCCTTTAACCTCTCCTCGTAGGACATGCCCCTTAGCTCCGGGACTAGTCTTGTTGCAAACCTTCGCATGTTCTCTAATTTCCGTACGTGTTTGGCTAGGTGTGGATTCCAAACTGGTGCTGCATACTCCAATATAGGCCTAACATACACGGTGTACAGGGTCCTGAACGATCCTTATTGAGATGTCGGAATGCTATTCTTAGGTTTGCTAGGCTCCCATATGCTGCAGCAGTTATTTGGTTGATATGCGCCTCAGATGTGCCCAATGTTATACCCACTGTGTGTGTGTGTGTGTGTGTGTGTGTGGTGTGTGTGTGTGTGTGTGTGTGTGTGTGTGTGTGTGTGTGTGTAGGGTGGCGGTATTAAGACGGATTACCTGTGTGGTTATCTAGGTAGGTGGTAGGGACGAGGGGCAGCAACAGTAGCTGTCCCAGCTAATTTCACACAGGGAGGAGCGGAGGCAGAGATGGGTAGTCGTGGGCCAGGTGGTGTTACAGATGGAAGGGAGAAGAAAGGGACATCAGGAACAGCTGGTGAACGCACAGTTTCCCCCACTATTACCCTTCAAGGGAAGTTACCTTGATCCCAGCGAGGAAACCTTGATTCAAGGAAATAGATATATCTTTTCCTTTCTTTGAGCTAAGCGCTTTCAAAATGGATCTGCCTTCCATTTTCCGAGCGCTGAGTGACCCCTTCCCTACGAGTACAGCCATTCCTAATTATTACAACAATTACCCATTGCTAACACTTTATCTATATAGGGGTAATTAGATTGGATAAGAGGAAGAAAATGGTAGGTCCATTTCCTTGAATCAAGAGTCCTACCAAGAGTATCAGGTTTGAGTCCTTCAAGGGCAAAAAAAAAAAAAAATCCTTGAGGTGACTTTTAAATTGCAAGACGCGACCAAGACAGTTGTCAGATCTCTTGTGCATTCACCCCTGGGCCAATCTTCTGCCAGTTAGTCAAGCCTCTCTGTGTCTGGAGGCTGCGGTGTAGCAGCAGCGCTGTGAAAAGGCACAGCGGGACCTCTGAGAAATTCTCAAATAGCTCGATAGAAGAGAATAAGGAAAGAGTGGAAGAAAATAGGGGGTTAGTAAAAATGGTGGTAGTATGGGAATTGAGAAACCTCCAGCGGAAAGAAGGGATGAGTGACCTTCAACCATCAGACATTACTAAGAAAACGAGAATGATGGGAAGGGTAAAGAAATTTTTTTTCAGAAGTTGTCTGACCACACACGCACCGGCTGTCTCCTCCATACGCAGGTGACTCAACAAAGAAAACACTTTCATTGCCAATCACTCAGTCACTGTTTTGCCAGAAGCTTGCTGACTTAACAGTTCGGATGACCCTCTAAACCCCAATACCCCCACCCCTCCTTCAGAGTGCAGGCACTGTGTTTCTCACCTCCAGGACTCGAGTCCGACTAATCGGTTTGACTAAATCCCTTTGTAAATGTTACATTGCTCACACTCCAACAGCACGTCGGATCATAAAAATCATTTGTCTCCGCTCACTATCCCCCCCCTCACCCACACACAGTAGTATAGTGGTGAGTATCCCCGCTTGTTACGCAGGAGACCGGGGTTCGATTCCCCGCCTGGAAGGAAAGCTTTTGGCTACATGAATTAATGGTTTCACGTTAGGAAATAGCTCTTCAGTAATAATTATCATGAAGTGGAACAATCTGGAGAGTGATGTATGGAGACAAGATCCATACATAGCTTTAAGAAGAGGTACGATGACAAGATCCATACATAGCTTTAAGAAGACGTACGATAAAGCTCATGAAACAGAGAGAGAGGACCAATGAAGTGGCGGGGCCAGTAGCTGTAAATCGATCCCTGTTAATAGGTGACCCCAGTACAAATAGGTGAGTACAGAAAAGCCTGCTGCATGTCCAATCCTCTAGCACTCGAAACCTCCTTTACCTCCACCCGACAACCATAGGATGATCTCTACCCCTCCACCCCAAATGTATATAACAGATAGGTCACTAAAAGCAGCAGAGAGCCGTATGAGAAGGGCGAGGGACTATTTTCCAGTGAAAGATGAACTTTGACAAGAATGTATGATGTCACTCAAGTTGCTTCACGTTTAGAGATGGAGGTTGCAACATTAGAGTGTTAGGCGAGACCACAATCACTAAAAACAACGGATATAGCCCTACTTCATAAAGGTGGCAGCAAAGCAGTAGCTAAGAACTATAGACCAATAGCTTTTACGTCCCACATCATAAACATCTTTGAAAGAGTTCTTAGAAGCAGGATTGCAAACCACTTGGATTCCCATCAATTTACACAATCCAGGGCAACATGGTTTCAGGGCAGGTCGCTCCTGCCTCTCGCAACTACTTGATCACTATGACATGGTCTTGGATGCACTGGAAAACAAAAATGCAGATGTAGTATACACAGATTTTGCAAAAGCCTTTGACAAGTGCGATTATGGCGTAATAGCGCACAAAATGCGTGCTAAAGGGATAACTAGCAAAGTAGGCAGACGGATCTTCAACTTTCTAACCAATCGAATACAAAGAGTAGTGGTAAACAGAGTTAAATCTGAAGCTACCATAGTGAAGAGCTTTGTTCCACAAGACACAGTACTCGCCCTTATCCTGTCCCTCATCCTCATATACATAGAGATGTAAACCATAGTACCGTATCATTCTTTGCAGACGATACTAGGATTTGCATGAGTGTCATCCATTGAGGACACGGCAAAGCTCCATGAATATATAAACCAAGTTTTCCAATGGGCAACAGAGAACAATATGATGTTCAATGAAGACAAATTCCAACAACACCGTTATGGAAAACTGGAGGAAATAATAACTAGAACTGAGTATACTACAAACTCTAATCACACAATAGAGCGGAAAATTAATGTGAAGGACCTGGGTGTGGTAATGTCTGAGGATCTTACCTTCAAGGACCACAGTAGTGCCACTATCACATCTGCGAGGAAACTGATAGGATGAATAATGAGAATATTCAAGACGAGATGCCAAGCCGTTGATGATCCTTTTTAAATCACCTGTTCTCTCTAGGCTGCAATGCTGCTATACATTAACATCTCCATTCAAGGCAGGTGAAATTGCAGATCTAGAGAATGTACAGAGAACCTTTACTGCACGTATAAGTTCCATCAAGCACATTAACTACTGGGAACGCCTGAAGTACTTGACTTGTATTCACTAGATCGCAGGCGAGAAAGATGCATCATAATCTACAACTGGAAGATCCTGGGGGGACTGGTCCCTAATCTGCACACACAAATCACACCATATGAAAGCAAAAGACTTGGCAGACGATGCAACATACCCCCAGTGAAAGGTAGGGGCGCCATTAATATAGTAAGAGAAAACACAATGAGTGTCCGGGGCCCAAGACACCTGAACAGCCTCCCACCAGCAATAAGGGGAATTACCAATAGACCCCTGGTTGTCTTCAAGAGGGAGCTGGACAGGTACCTAGAGTCAGTGCCGGATCAGCTGGACTGTAGTTCGTACGTTGGACTACGTGCGGCCAGCAGTAACAGCCTCGTTGATCAGGCCCTGATCCACCAGGAGGCCTGGTCATGGACCGAGCCGCGGGGGCGTTGATCCCCGGAATATCCTCCTGGTAGGTAGACTCCAGGTAGGCTGTGTGAGAGGTATGGCATTAAAAGCTGATGAATCTGATAGTGAAAGCTGTCAGCTGCTCCTTGCTGTTGACACAGTTCTTGTGGGCATTGGCGGACTTACATTTTTGGGGCCCTGAAGCTTGAACTGTTATGGGGTTCCCTTCCCAGCCAGCATCGGCTAGCCTACATGATACTTTAATGACCTTTTAATTTTTATTTAATTATTTTGTAATGAATTACATTATATTTAAAAAAACTCTTCTCATACAGTAGACCCAATTTTTTTAAGCAATGTGGACTAAGTGGCTTTTGGGGCCCCTCCGGGATTAGGGGCCCTGAAGTTAAGCTTCATAAGTTTCATAGTAGATCCTTCCCTGCTTGTGGGAGATTCTGAAATTGCAAAGGATAGTGGATGAGTTTAGGAGAGCATGTAAAAGGAAATTAATGATTAATACAGACAAGAGTAAGGTGATGAGAGTAACAAAAAGTCTAGATAAGAAAAGATTGTATATTGTACTGAAGAAAGACGGGGTGTGGAAAAAGGGAGCGTATTCATATATTTAGGAGTGGACATATTGGCAGGTGGGTCTATGAAAAATGAGGTGAACCACAGATGTGATGAGGAATCTGTAGAAAGAAAGCAACCTTATGTATGGAGGCAAAGAGGTGGATGTACGAGTATTGTGGTACCAACACTTATTATGGATGAGATAATTATAATCATGGGGGAGCAGTAAACCCCATAGGATTATACAGCGCTTCTGGGGGGGGGGAGATGGAAGGTATTCAGGGAACTAAAGCACAGATCCAATTCCCTAGATCAAGAGCCCCTCACCAACGTCAAAACCTCCCTTGAGGGGATATATATGGATGAGAAACATACTTTGAATACTAGGAGGCGGCGGAGATGTCATGTTTGAGAGCAATGTGTGGAGTGAATATATATTATTATTATAATCAAAAGAACGCTAAGCCACAAGGTATACAGCGCTGCATGGAGTGAATATTATGTGGAGAATTCTGAACGTAAAAATTAAAGATGATGGTGAGGGTTTGATGAGGTGGTATGACCATTATTTTTATGATTATTATAATCATGGGGGAGCGCTAAACCCGTAGGATTATATAGCGCCTGTGGAAGGTATTCAAGGCTTAATTCAGGGAACTGGAGCACAGATCCAGTTCCCTGAATCAAGAGCCCCTCACCAGTGCGGTATAGCCATTGTGGACAGAAGGGATAGAACGACAGTGTGTGTGTTTGTGGAATAAAGGAGCAGGGATTGTCTCAGGAATGGTTGGAAGGAGAGAGGTGTAAAGGATATTTTGAATGTTGGGAGCTTGGGCATCCAGCACGCTTGTGTGAGCATCTTTGATGGGAGTAGGTGGAGTCAAGTGAAAGTCAATATTTGACATACTGTTGGAATGTGGGCAAAGTAACTTGAAAAGATTCTGGGAATCCAATCAGCTGGACTTGAGTCTTGTAGGTGGATAGGGCAGTGTCTGCACTCTGGAGGAGGGATGCTGATTTTGGAAGTCATGTGAACTGTGATGTCAGAACACTTCTGACAAGACAGTAACTGAATGAATGTTTTCTTGCTTGGGTCACCCTCCTTGATGGGTCACAACTGATAGTTAAACTGACATTACTGTACGTGATTTAATACTAATTAAAGAAATTAATATAAATTGACATTGTACTTGCAGACTAATACATCAAGAATCAAGACTACTACAATCAAAACAAAGTGCTAAAACCCCGCAGAGTCATACAGCACTGATCAAGAACCAAGAGATGTTAGCATTCTACACAAACATTATTGCAGTTAATTAAGGTGGGAGAGATACTTGTACTCTCCAAAGTCCAGTGGAAATCGACTTTGCTTTTTTAAATACTGTAAGTCAACTTATCTTTCTAAAAGACAGTTTTTTTTATATATAAAAAAAAAGATTAGTATCCGTGTGACCCATGTTAAGTCTCAAGAGTTGACAGTGAAATTTGATGGGAAATGAGTCAACTTGGTTAGTGGCTACAGCTTCTAGATAAATAACCTTTTTTTTTTTTACCCGTAACGGCCTGGAGTTGAGCTGGAAATCTGATAAGAGGAAGATTTTATCATTATGGAAAGAAATAATATAAAATACTGACATGTTGGATTGACGTAAGTGCAGTATAATGTAATCCTTTGACAACATTTTGCCCACACAGTGGACTCTCTGAAGTTACAAACAGATCTACCTTGGGAGAGAGGATGTGCATATATATATATATATATATATATATATATATATATATATATATATATATATATATATATATATATATATATATTAGGAAACATAGTGAAGAATCAGGAGAGATTACTCGAATACAACCTCTTTAAAGCCATATATTTGTCCAAACCTTTACCCAAGAGGTAAGCTTCAACACTTCACCTGACTCTTCACCTCACTACGCTAAATGTAGTGATGTGAATACATCCATACATCCTCTCACCCCAGGTAGATCTGTTTGTGACTTGATCAAGTCCAATCTGTGGGTGAAACATTGTCAGTAAAGGATCACATTACACTGCATTTATCATATTTTATTTTTTTTCATCATACCCTTATTAATAATGGTAGAATCATAAATCATTATTACATTATCCTCCACGTGGGTGATTGGATGCTGGTTATCCAAGGAATTGAAATTATTATAATAAAAAAGAAGCCAAGGAATTGGAGCTAATTTCCTTAAATCAAACATAAATTTCCTCGCCTTCCCAGTCACTTAGCGGCCTTAATGGGTTCAGCAGATGCTTGTGCACATAACTTATATGTATTCAAGGAAACCACTAAACCCACAAGGATCATTCAGTGCTGTGCATATAATTCTTATATTCAAGAAACACTCAATCTAAAAAAGGTCATATAATACCTGAGGGACGAGAGGAAGTCAGATTTGACCCAAGGAAGAGAACCTTGATGCTGGCAAAGCACTCTCCCTCAACATCAAGGTACCCTTCCCCTTTCATCCCTCGAAACAATCAGGTGAAAGAAATAGCTACGTACAAAATGCTTGAGTGTCTTTATTGCATAATATACATGCAGGTAGAAAAGTAATGATAGTCCAAGTGATGATAATATATTTAGACACCAACTGACATAATCTATATATACACACTAATGCCACACTGGTTAATACTGTACTTTTTACATGGGAATAATGGGAAGATATATTTGTAAAATTATATAAATAATAGTCATTTAAATATAAATAACGTGGCAACAAAACCTCTTAATTCGAGATAATTCATTTAAAGATCAAGATCACAAGATAATCATATCTACAGTTTCTGGGAGTAGCAGCATAATTATCATTATTTGGAGTTACCCTCCCCTTCCTTGGATCAAACCTGATTACTTTCAATTCCTCAGGTGCTGTATGATTCTCAAGGGTTTAGTACTTCTGCAATAAATTATTATTATTAAGCATGGGGAGCACTAAACCAATCGGGGTAAAGCAGTGCTCAAAGAATAGTAGGTATACAGGTTTGATCCAGCTCCTTGGATCAAGAACAATCACTATCACCAAGGCATCCTCCCTCAAAGGTAGCTGCAGCACGCAAAATATTTACATTATACTGTATAATGCTGTATTTTCAAATATTCTGCTTTATAATAAATTAGTCCTGCCTTCACAGAACCCTCTTCATAAGTCTATTGTACAACAAAATGTCTAAAAATATTCATTTCCTCTTATCTCTACTCTTTTGGTCCCTACACACCTACTTCCTTTATCTCTCTCCTCCCATTCTGATCTCTATGCTTTTAGTCGCCACACTCCTATCTTCCATTCATTCTCATCACTATTCCATCATTCCCTTCACTCCTACTTTGCACCACATTACTGTTCACATTAACTTTCAAACACTTCTGCCAATCTCTGCAATTCTCTCTGAATATTCACAATTACCAATACAATATCATTTGTAAACTGTCATTGTGACAGCTCCCACTTAAAATCAGTTCTGTTTCCTTTCAAAACATGGAAAAACATTAGGCAAAATGCTTGGGAAATTTAATGTCTTATACTCACTAGTTACGTCTTCAAAGTGTACCTTGAGGCTGATAAAAGGCTCTTGATCCAAGGAAGTGGACATGCTCCTCCATTCTTTGAATCATAACTGATTACTTCCCATTCACCAGATGCTGTATGACCCCTCTGGGGTCTTGCAGAAATATAATCTTGGAGAAGCACTAAACTCATGAGGGTCATACAGCATCTGGAGAATGAGAGGTAATCAGCTTTGATCCAAGAAGAAAATAGCACAAATTCCCTGGATCAAGAGCCATTCAGTAGCATTAAGGCAATACCCATGAAGGCTCAACAGGAGAATACAAGAGCACACCAGTTTTCACTTCTCTTACATTGCCATTCATGAACATACAGTACTGTATTAAGTCATGGATAATTCACACATCCTTGCCTAAGCATAAGCTTGCCAAAAACTTGTCTACTAGTACACTGTCTAGACTACTTTCACTAAATACTTCTCTTCAGACCCTAGACCAAGCATGCCCAAGAGTCCTCCCATCTGTACATGCCTCTGCACCCTGTGTGACCCCACACCAAGACCGAGCTGTCAGCAAAAAACGCCATAATCTACATCGCACAAGTTCCATACATAAAATCTAAATCCACTTCACATGTTTCAAATTCATCATTCTCGAGAAAATTACATACATGTTGAATAAATTCTCAACACAGTGTACAGAACAATAACAATCGTGATGTTCCATGTACATGTAATGGTTTGAAAAAGACTTGTGTACATAATGTTAATATTCATTTTAGCACATATCTTTCTTCTTTCAACGCACTGGCCACATCCCACCGAAGCAGGGTGACCCAAAAAGAAAAACATAAGTTTCTCTTTTTAACTTTAGTAATGTATACAGGAGAAAGGGTTACTAGCCCCTTGCTCCTGGCATTTTAGTCGCCTCTTACAACATGCATGGCTTACAGAAGAAGAATTGCTCCACAAGAACTAGTAAGAAAATAGAAGAAAACCCAGAGGGTGTGTGTATATATATGCTTGTACATGCATGTGTAGTGTGACCTAAGTGTAAATAGAAGTAGCAAAGCATACCTGAAATCTTGCATGCTTATGAGACAGAAAAAAGACACCAGTAATCCTACCATCATTTAAAAAAATTACAAACTTCCTTTTTAAAATTTCCTTTGGGAGGGCGGTAATAACTTCCCCGGGCGGTTAAATGTCCCCACCCCCCTACAAACCCAGTTTAGGGTATATACATACCAAAAAGGTTTTAATAGCAAAAAAAATTATAAAAAATAATATATATAAAAAAAATAATATATAATATATAAATTTTTTTTTTTTTTTTAACAAGTCGGCCCTTCCCCCCACCCGGGGGCAGGGGGACCCAAAAAAGAAAGAAATCCCCAGAAAAGAAAATAAAAATTTTATCATCATTCAACCTTTCACCACAAATCCACATTATCACGTTTTTTTCAAGGGCCAAATACAACAGTTAGAAGCATAACTATAAAGATCCCCAACATACCCCCCCAAACTGCCAATATTCCCCAAAACCCTCCTTTAAAAATGGCCCGGCATTGTAAATTCCCATTTCCAGGACCAAGTCCCCTATATGAAAAAACCCGGGTTTTCCCGAATTTCCCCTTTACTAAATATTACCCTGCTCCAAATCCCAATTTGCAGGTCCCCAAATACCCTTTCCCCCATTTACTCCATCTAACACCTCAAGCCCCTTGCTGGAAATTTCCCAACCCCTTCCCCCCAAAACCTCCTTTAACCCCCCCCTTTTTAACCCTTTCGAGGACACCCCTACCCCCCCTTTTCCCTTCCCCCCATGATTTTTATGCTTTCCCTGTCATTCCCACTTTGATCCATTCTCTCTAAATGACCAAAACCCCCCTCAAAAAACCCCTCTTCGCCCCTCTAATCTTTTTTTAACTCCACAACCCTTTTCCTAATTTCCACACTCCGAATTTTCTGCATAATATTTACACCACACATTGCCTTTTTTTTTTATTCAAACAAGAACCTAACTCCACTGCCTCAGCAAACGTCTCTCGCTGCTGCATTTACCACCCAAGCTCAACCCATATAAGAGGTTGGTACTACTATACTTTCAATACATTCCCTTCTTTGCTATCACATGAAGAATAACTGTTTTTGAACTCCACACATATACCTCAACGCACCACTCACACTTTTTTCCCTCTCAATTCTATGAAAAATTAACCTCATCTATCGTACATCCATGCCGCACAGAAGACGGTTTCCAATCTCCAAGTAATCTGAAAAAACTTTCACTTCTTCCAATACTACCCCTACCCTCAAGTTTGAATATCCAATTTTCTTATCTAAATCATTTGACACCGCAATCATCACCTAACTCTTTTCTATGTTCACTTTCAACTTTCACCTTTACACACATCCCAAACTCATCCACTAAACCTTGCAATTTTTTTTCTTTAGAACTCCCATAAGCACAGACATCAGCATAAAGTAACTAGTGTCAATTCCATTTTGAATTGATTCACCTTAATTAATCCCAACCCTACTCCCAAACACCCAGCATTACTTCCTTACAAAACCCAGTCTATAAAGATATAAACCACCATGGTGACAATTACACATCCCTGTCTAAGACCTACTTTAAAACCGGGAATAGTCTCCCTCCTCTACACACCCTAACCTGAGCCTCACTAATCCTCATAAAAACTCTTTACAGCAAGTTAAAATAACTTACCACCTATTCCATAGCTTTCACATCTGCCACAATTGCTCCCTATCCACTCTATCAATGCCTTTTCTAAATCCATAATGCAATAAAAATTTCCTATCTTTATCAAATACTGTCACATATATGCTCAATGAAACACCTGATCACACACCCCTACCCACTCTGAAACCTCCTTGCTCATCCGCAATCCTCCATTCTGCTTACCTTAATCTTTCAATATAACCCAAACCGTACACTTTCCCTGGTATAACTCAGTAGCTTATCCTCTATAATTTTTACACTCTTTTGGGCCCCTTTCCCTTAAAAAAGGGACTATACATGCCCCTCTGGCCAATCCCTAGGGACCTTCCCCTCTTTCATACATTTTTTAAACAAAAGTACCCAACCACCCAACACTATATCCCCCCCCCTGCTTTAACATTTCTGTCTTTCCCCTCATTCCGCTGCTTTAAAAAAACCCCCTTTCATTTTACTATGCCTCACGTACCTCCCCCACACTTACTTCTGCTCTTTTTCACTCCTAAAAGATTTTTAACCCCCTGACCAGTGAGAAATTACTCCCTGGGGTTTCCCCTTAACATTTAAAAGTTCCTAAAAATATTCCGCCATCTACCCAATACCTCCACTCCCCATCTACTAACTCCCCTACTCTGTTTTTTAACTGACAAATCCATTTTTCCCTAGGCTTTCTAACTTTTTTAAAAATCACTCAAAATTTTTTCTTATTTTATTAAAATTTCTTGACAGTGCCTCTCCCACTCTATCATCTGCTCTCCTTTTGCACTCTCTAAACCACTCTCTTACTTTCTTTTTTCCTTACCTGCCTTCTATAACACTTCTGCTTTGAAAAAAACCTCCATAAGCTACCTTTTTCTTTTTTATCACACCCTTTTTATTCATCATTCCACCAATCACTCCTCTTTCCCCCCTCCCCCCCCCACCCCCCTATAACCACAAACTTCTCCCCACATTTAATACTGCTTTTTTAAAAACTTTCCCAAACCCCTTTTCAAACCCCCCCCCCCACTACTCATCTTTGCCTACCCCCCCTTTCTCCCAATAGCGTTTATATCTCACCCGAACTTCCCCCCCCTTTTTTAAAACACTTTCACCTCCCTTTTACTTGTTGTTGCCACCTTCCTCTTTTCCCATCTACCTTTTACCTAACTGTAGCTACAACTAAAAAATAATCCGTTTATATCATTGCCCCTCAAAAACATGTACATCCGGAGCCCCCCAAAACCTTTTACCACCAATACATAACAAATAAACTACTTCATTACGTGCACATCATCCCTTGAAATATTTTTTTATCCTTTTTTTCATAAAATATGTTTTATTTATTCCCAAATTTCTTTCTAAACAAGCTAAATTAAAGGCTCCCCATTTACTTTTCCCCCTGACCCCCAAATTTTCCTACTACTTTTCCCTAACTTATTACCCACTTTTCATTGAAATCCCACCCCATTTCCTCACACTTGATTCAAAACTCCCCACCATTCACTCAAAATTTCCCAAAAACCTCTCTCCCTCACACTTTTCCCCTTTTTCCAGGGGCATACACCTTATTTTAACCCCCTTTTTCACACCAATCTTTTTTTACTCCACATAATCCTTGAAAATTTAAAACATTTATAGTCCCTCTTTTCCCCCATAGCTTATCCTTCAACATTATTGCTACTCCTTCTTTTGCTCTAACTCTATTTTAAACCCCTACCTAATCCCCCTTTATTTCCCTCCACTAAACTCTCCCCCCCCCTTCCTTTGTTTCACTTAAACCAGGGCACCGCTTCTTCTCATTCATAACATCCACAATCATCTCTTTTTTTATCATCTGCACAAAATCCACGCACATTCAACTTCCCACTTTTACAATTTTCTTCTTCTTTTTCTTTTAGTAATTTTACAGGAAAAGGGGGGTTTCTAGCCCATTTTTCCCGGCATTTAGTTTTACTTTTCAAAAACGCATGGTTACGGGGGAAAGATTCTTATTTTCCCCTTCCCCATGGTATAAAAGGAAAATTTTAAAAAGACCAAAAAACATTAGGATAAAATCAAAGAAAACTCAGTAGTGGTATAAATAAATGTACATTCGTATTTTTAGGGACCTAATGTAAGTAAAAGTAGCAAGACATGCCTGTAATCTTGCATATTTAGAGACGACAAAAAACATCAGCAATCCTAACATCAGTAAAAAAACACAGGCTTCGTTTTACACTCGCTTGGCAGGACGTAGTACCTCCCTGGGGGTTGCTGTCTACCAACCTACTACAAAAATATAATATAAATACACAAAACACACATAGTTTAAATCCTTCCATGACCTTGCTTTCATCGGATTTTCTATTTTCAGGTCAATTTCCTAAATTTTAAATTAACGAAATGCATTAATCTGTTTTGGGTCTCAGGAGGCACCAAGATACTTCAATATTTTTGCTAATACATCTATAACGGCTTTTTACCATCCAATTCCTAATGACAAAACAATTAAATAACAATTATTATTATTATTAAATCAAAAAGAAGCGCTAAACCACAAGGGCTATACGCGCTGCAGGGTAGGGGAAAGGGAAACAAGGGGAATTGGGGTGGCAGAAGGGAGGGGATGATCGCAGGTTACAGAAACACGGGGCGGGGATAGTAACGGGGGTAGAGGTAGCAAGAGAACAAGTAGAAAGGGGTGAAAGTTTCAGAATTTTTGAAGTAAGTCAGCGTGGAAAAAGTCAATGAGAAGGGCCGGATAAAGGTGGGTCCATCACGAGAAGGGGAAGGGAAAGAGAGAGCAGCGGGGGGGAAGACGACGCAGAGGGAAATTCGGTGCCGTTATAAAGTGGGCAGTCCCCCAAAAGAAAGTGGCTACTGATAATGGACTTGGCAATTCCACAGAGAGACAAGACCCTCTCCAGAGATATCCATGAAAGACGATATGGCCAAAGCAAGACGGGGGAAAAGTGTCCCCCCCCTCGACACTTTATAAAAGGGCGGGCCCGAACCTATACTCGTTTAATAACTGAAGTTTGTTTTCCGAGCATAGTAGACCAAAAGTTGTTGCCAACGGGTGTGAAGGGGGGAAAATATTACAGCAAATGTCCGACATGGAAAACCTCATAAGAAACTGGTAGGCTTCTGCGACCGCGCACATGTCGCCTGTTCATTGCCCGTACGTTAACATGCCCGGGGACCCAACAAAAAACAATATTTTTATGTTTATAAAGATGGGGGCGTAGCAAATTTGGATACGGAGGCAAAGGGGGTGAGGGTAAAAATTTTGTACCCTGAAAGCACTAAGGGAGTCTGAGACAACCACAAATGATGAAACCCGCAAATGCAAAACGGATAAGTGCTGAAGGATGGCATATAAACAGCATAAAAATACTAGCTGAAGTAGTAAAGCCCTTTACGACGCTGCCGGAACACTGCTGCGAATCTACGCCCTCAGAAGACTTTGAGCCATCTGTGTACACAGCAATGGCATGAGAATGAGAGTGAAAGTGGTCAAGAAAAAGAGGCGGGAAGCGACCGTAGACAGTTGGGTTTTCGAGAAGGGAGGGAGAAAGAACAGACTCAAAAACAGCTGGAACCTCCCAGGGGGGCAGGGAAAAGTGAGATGCTACATGTACATAGAAGGGGTAGTGAAGAGAAGACAAGAGCGAATGAAGGCGAAGAGAGAAGGGACGGAGTAAGCAGGGGCGGCGAACAAATAAAGAATGTCTACTAATATCAGTGACCATTCTATAAATGGAAGGATTGCGGAGATCATGAGAGCGTACATAGTAGCGCAGGCAATGGGCATCACGGCGATCGGATAAGGATGGAACGTTCGCTTCTGCATAGAGGCTTTCGACAGGGGAAGAGCGAAAAGCACCAAGGCAAAAAACGTAATCCTTGGTGATGAATGGGGTTAAGGCTAGAGAGAGTAGCAGGAGATGCCGCTGAATAGATCTGGTCACCATAATCAAGTTTCGATAAAATAAGGGTGGAATGTAGGTGAAGGGGGGTTCGACGATCAGCTCCCCACGAAAGATGAGCAAGGGTTTTAAGAAGGTTCAGCCGGCTGTGACAAGTTGCCTTCAGAGGGGTAATGTGAGGTTTCCGGGGATAACCTACGATCAAAGAGGAGGCCCAGAAACTTGACTGTATCACGTTCAGGATACGTGACCCAAATAGAGGTACAAAGGATGATCGGAGATGACAGAGCGTCTAGTGAAAGGATTTGGTGGGTTTTAGTGCTGGAAAATTTAAACCCATGTGTGGTGGCCCAATTGGAAACACGGTCGACTGCATGCTGGAGAGAAACTGTAAGGAGTGACAGTCAGCGCCTGCACAGGCAATAGCGAAGTCATCAACATAGAGTGATGACCAAATTTTGAGGGAAAAGACTAGAGGCCAAATCATTAATAGCAAGGAGAAAAAAGTGTTGTGCTCAGAACACATCCCTGGGGGACACCTTCAGCTTGGATAAAGTCCGGGGAGAGCACATTATTAACCCGAACACGGAAATGCCTGTCAGTAAAAAGTTCTTAAGGAAGGAAGGTAGATTGCCTCGAAGGCCTAAGGAGTGGGCTTGGCTAAAATATTATACCTCCAAGTTGTGTCATATGCTTCTCAAGGTCAAAAAATATGGCAATAACCGAGTGGTTATTCGCAAAAGGGATTACGAACATACGTATCCAAGCGCAGAAGGGGTCTATGGGAGAACGTCCCTTACGAAAGCCATATTGACGAGTGGAGAGACTGTTGTGTGTCTCTAAATACCACTAAAGTCTATTTACAGACGTTCTTATTTTTGAAACTGCACTGGTAAGAGCAATGGGACGTAGGGGGGTTTTCATTCCCGTTTTTGCCTGGTTTGCGGAAAGGGAGAACAATGGCGGATTTCCACGCTGGGAAAAAAAAACCCCTTTGTGACCAAATAAGATTGTAAAGGCAAAATGGACTGCAAGGGCTGACTGATAAAAATGTTGAGAACAATTGAATGTCGTGGGGCCCACCCCGTAAAACGACAAGCTGAATTGTTCCCCTCCAGTTCTTGAAGTGTAAAAGGCACATTAAAACTGTTCTTCTCTGAGAGAAGAAAAGCCCAAGGGTGCTAACTCCGGGCAGATTTTGAGGAAGGAAATGAGGGGCCTAGAGGAGTCCCTGAAAATAGGGACCCGATGTTGCCAATTTCTTGGAACATCTAGGGGGTTTGCTATTCAAACCGGCAACCCCAAACAGGCCGGGTCAGGAGAATTTTTTCCACTCATTTTTTTCGACTTTTTTCCAGACTGCCCATAGGGAAGCGGAGGTAGGGGAGACTAAATCTCGCCAGCAAGTGCTTTTTACGTCACGGATGACACGGCGAGCGATCGCCCCTTTCTGTTTAAAATAAAGGGGAGTCCGCTCTGGGTTTACGACCGGTACCTGCCCCATGCAGCGCTTTTCAAACGTACTGCCGAGCAAAGCAGGAGACCACCAAGGCCGCTTTCTGAAAATCCCGCCCGAAGTTTGGGGTTGAATGAGAAGCTGCGGTAAAAAAGGGAGGAGGGAAAAGGGGTGTAAAATCATCGGGGAGGACGAAAAAGGAACCTCTTAAAAAACAGTCAGGTGTGAGTAAAGGGTTTCCAATTTGCCCGTTTAAAATTTGCCAGCGTGGGTGCGAAGAGGGGGCGAATATGAAGGGGAAGTAAGAATGTTTTGGGGAAATGATCACTGATAAAAGCCCGGGAAACAGACCAAGTAAAGTCAAAAATGCGGTGGAGGAAGAGCAAACTGAGAGATCGATGAAGAGAGAGTAGAGTCCGAGGATCAAAATGGGTGTGAGTACCCTGTATTTAAAACAGGGAGGGGGTGGGGGGGAAGAAAAAGCCTCTAACTGAATTCCTCGGGAACACAGTGAGACCCTCCCCAGAGGAAATGGTGGGCTTTAAAATCACCAAGTAACAGAATCGGTGGCGGAAAATGACGAACAAGGAAGGCAAAATCCGGAAATAGATAATCCCCGAGGAAAAGGATATAAAGAACGGCGTATACCACCATGAATGGATACGGGCTGCTGTGAAATGCAGCAAAGTTTTAAAAATAGCTGATGGTAGGTACATGCGGAGAAAAAGGGGCCTTTTTCTTTAAAGGTCCCCGGGAAAAAGGATCTGAAAAAATTACAATAAATTAAGCCTGAGTTTGGGGAAAATAACAGCGAGTGTAATTTTGGTTTTCCTGAAAGCAAACACCACAGGGCAAACTGGGAGAGTAACATCTGAAGCCCCCCCCGATTACCCCTGGGCCGCGTATATTCCACTGTAAAAAGGCCATGATTGGCAATGTAAAGATACTTGAAACCGCAGGAAAGGGGTTCCTACGGACTAGAAGGGTTGAAAAGTCCACATGCGGAGGCATGGAAAATGTTCAGCAGCGAAGGAAGGGTCGCTGTGAAGAAGGGGTTTGCGCAATGGAGCAGGGGAGGGAAAGAGCGGAAGGTGGATCAGGTCCATTGAGGGTTTTGGTCCTGAAATATATTCAGAATTTGCTTCAAGTTTTGGAATTAAGATGTCGTAGGGGAGCAATTTTGGGGAATGGTAGGGGGGGGATGATAAAGATTGGAACGTTTGGGCTGTCCGGGGGGGGGGGCGAAGGGTGGGGGGAACTGGAAAAGCGTGGCGGGGAAGAAGGACGGAACCCTGGGAGGTGGCAGAAGAGGAAAAAACTTGGGGGGAAACCCGGGGGGAAAGGTACATTACGGGGGGGGTGAACCCTCACTTGTAACTGAGCCAGTGGAGGGGAAGAACTGGGGACAGAGACAGGGGGGTAAAATGGGAGGGGAAGATGGGTAGGGGGGTTTTTACCGGCCCTTTTTTTTTGATTTTGGGAGAAGTAGAGGGACGTTGGGAAGAGGTGTCGTACGAGGGCTCGTCGATACTGAGGGTTGTAAGAGGAACTCGAAGAAACGAGATTAGACTGAGGCTTGAAATAGGGACGTCTGGCCGAGGACGCAAAAGGATTAGATACAGGATGTTAGGGGAGGTAACCACAGGGGGGTGTAAAAATGGGTACCAGAAAGGGGGGGGGCGTTTTGAAACCGGGGGAAAAAGAAACACTGGGAGCTCCCTTGGGGGCGGAGATGAGAAAAATGCCTGGCTGGGGAAACCCTTTTGTCTTTTGAGGGGAACGGATTTCCCGCTCGTTTAAATAGCATGACAACGGGAGAGACGAAGGGTAGCCCAAAGACAGTTAAGGCAAGAGGGAGCAAATTTTCAAAACTTTAGAATGGGCATCGGGACCACAGACGGGCTTCGGCGTAGATTGCATATTTCGCTGGATGCCAAAACGCCAGCAATTTTTACACTGTTGGTGTGGGACCCTTCGAACTTGTAACCCAGTCCGCTATATAAAAGAGGAAAGGGAGTTTTTCGGGTGTCAAAAAATTAAACGAGCCACATTGCTGGTATCGTCCCCCCGCCCCGGGCAAAGAACGGGAAGTGCTACCCTTTGGGGTTGGGAGATCTTGGAGTTTTCCCCGCTGTTCTAGAATTCGGGGGGCCACATGTCTGGAAATTTGTTGAACTATGGGATGGGGCAGAATAACGGGACCACTCAAAAATTAGGGAATAGTTTTCAAGGGTACAGAACAGAAACTATAGGGAAAACGAGAGAGCTCAGAGCCCGGGTACATTCTGTACGGGAAGATGCGCGTACCGCCTTAAAAGCATGAAAAGAAATATCTTTACCAAAAGGGGTAGGAGTGCCTTCCCAAAACTATGGGCAAAAGTAGGCAGTAGAGGGAAATTTGGTCGTAAAAATGAAAATTTAGTCCACTGTTCATCTAAACTGGGGGGTGGAAAGGAGTGAAGGATGTCGATCGTTTCTGAGAAGAACGAGAAGGTGAAGGTGGGGAAGTATCATCAGCAGGTAATTGGTTTTACGTTTAGGCGTGGGACCAGAGTTGGTCCGCGGGAACGGGTCGGCATTTGAAAATTGCCCCACCGAAGGGAGAGGCCGGAAGCATAGCAGGGAGAGCGAAAGGGTTTATAAATCGAAAGGGGTCATCGAGGCCTCGTACCTGAACGGGTGAGGAAACAGCACCGGGAAAGGTACAGAGGCATGAGGAATTTTAAGAGTGGCCAAAGCAGCGGGGTAGAACGGGGTGCGGGACAGAAGGGGCCCGGGGGTACCAGGTTCATGGACTAGGGGTGCCATGGTTAGGTTACTTCTTTTTTTTTTGTTTTTTAAAAAAAAAAAAAAGAAGAAAAGAAAATAAAAATAAAAAAAAGAAAAAAAAAGGGGGGACCGGGGGGGGATAGTTCCCGGGGGAATGAAAAGGGGCCAAAAAACTCCCTCCCGCCCAAGAGGACTCGAACCGCAAAAACGCAGTTTGAGCAGGAACCCCTCCATAAAACCCTACCTTCTGCCAGTAAACCAGCAACTGGGATAGCAACCTCCCCCTGCGAGCTACCCCCGGGGGACAAAAAAGGGGGGCGGCCGGGTATCCCCCAAAGCATACCTCCTTCAGCCACCCCCCCGGAATCCCAAAGGTGGCTTCCAAAAAATACAACCCGTCGCCCCAAAAAAACACCCAAAGTACTCCGGGGGTACCGGAGAGGGATCGGGACAAAACCCTAGGCAATCCAGATTCCACGGCAAACTACGCCACCGCCAAAAACCTCAACGGAATGGGATGGACCCCGGTGCCTTTCCCCCACCTAGGAACTAGCGGGCCTGTGGGGGGCAATCCCAAAGGAAAAAAGGGAAGGGCAAAAGGGAGGAGGGGGGGGAGGAGGGGGAAAGGAAAAAGGGGGGATGGGGAGGATGGGATAGGGGGGGAGTTGGGGGGTTTAAATTGGTTTGTCTGGGGGAAAAAGACCAAAGGTCTAATTCCCAGACCCAAAAGCCTCTTCCCCCGCCAAAGGGGCCCCCCTTTTAAGAGGAAAATAACATAGAAAAACCCGATATTTTCTAAAATAAAAAATGCCATTATGTGACGGGGGGAGGCGGCCACAATCGCTCCCGCATTGTGGTTATCGTTTCCATCTAGTGATGGCCTTTTGAAGCCGTCTATTATATTCTTATATAGTACATTATTATTATACATGTATTATTATTTTACATATTATATTATACTATTATTTTTATATGTAGTAATAATAATATTACAATATAAATACTGTACATGTAATTTGTAATTTTTATTCACACAAAAAATAGAAGATTTACTGTTATGCAGACTACTTCATTATTGTAATAATTGTATAAATAGTGTTAACTCATTCATGACTGCATACTGGAATGGACAGTGACATCATTTGTTTACTCTTGAACAATGCCAAAGAATCGAACATTTCTGCTACTTAGAGCTCAATTTCAAGGTACTTTTCGTCATGAAACCAATCAAAATCATATATATTTCTGTAATAGTATATCTTCCATTCTATTAAAGGAGATAAAAAAAAAACGAGAATACAACCATAAAAACCATACAAAAATACCGCTAAGGGGCGGATAATGCCCGAGATGTGAACTCCATTATTTATGGTCTGATTTCTTTCATTTTTGGTGTACGCTAAGAAGTATCTTTCCATCATACATTGCCCAAGTTTCAATAAGATAGTCCAACAAACAACTGAGATCCAATTCCCTAGATCAAGAGCAAGAGCCCCTCACCAGCGTCAAGGAACCTCCCTTGAGACCCGCTCGCAATTGGAAATTTCACTCACATCTGGAAGCAAAAAATTGACTGAGCGACTGCTTGTATCTGGAGAAACTCTTATGTGGATGCAATCGTAAGTAGATGTTCCATTATATTTCACAATATAAGCTTACATAAAATTATGGCATTATATTTATTAAAATCCTAGGCAGTAGGTTGGTAGACAGCAACTGCCCAAGCATTCTGCCGAGTGTAAAACATTAGCCTGTACGTATTTGTTTTACATGATGGTGGGATTGCTGGTGTCTCTTTTCTGTCTTAAAAATGCAAGATTTCAGGTACGTCTTGCTACTTACACTTGTGTCACACAACACGTGCATGTACAAGCATATATATATACACACCCCTCTGGGTTTTCTTCTATTTTCTTGCTAGTTCTTGTTTACTTCCTCTTATCTCCATGGGGAAGTGGAACAGAATTCTTCCTCCGTAAGCCATGCATGTCATGAGAGTCGACTAAAATGCTGGGAGCAAGGGGCTAGTAACCCCTTCTCCTGTATTATTAGTGTAAAGCACCCTTCTGGCAAGACAGTGATGGAGTGAATGATGGTGAAAGTTTTTCTTTTTCGGGCCACCCTGCCTTGGTGGGAATCGGCCGGTGTGATAATAAAAAAAAAAAAAAAAAAAAAAAAGAGAAACTTTTATTGTTCTTTTTCTGCCACCCTGCCTTGGTGAGAAATGGCCGGTTTGTTGAAAGAAGATTTCTATGTATTTACTGAATGGTGTACATAAGATAGTAACGTACTTTTTTGTAATTTTCTCCTTTCCATTATTCTACATGGTTATCATGGAAAGTGCTAAGCCTGTAAAGATCATAAGAGTACTGTTAGATCCAATACAATTCAAACTTTTAAAAATTGAATGAGGCACCCCAAATCCCTTGCTGTTTTTAAAAAACAGTTTTTCCCCCTTTTCAACACAGGCTCCAAACGTTTTCTCCTCTTTACTCACTTTGCCAAAACCTAAAAAAAGAACCTACCTATAACCTCACCCTCCTTTAGTGATAAATGAAAAATCAAAAAATGGCACAGGATGCAGATAAGAATGTGAGAAAATTTTAAAAAAATTTCTGGATGCCCTAAATTTAGGAACACAATTGAGCAAATGAAATAAAGGACAGGAAAATAACAAAATATATTACAAAACTTTCACAACAATAGCTTCTGCCACTGTTTGGGGAAATACTTTCATGTCTTAATATTGTTTTGTTTTTTACAGTACTTAAAGTTAGGAGATAAAAAATAAATTTAAACCAGAGGTGATTCATTGCCACACAGAATCAAATGTCTAAATTACTGGAACACCTGAAGATTTGGAATGTCTCTGTGACAGAGAGGGGACATGTACTAATCCGTATGTAATGAGGGTTAGGGACCCCCCAAATCTGCACACTATCAGGGGACTCATTGGTGTGGAGATATGAAAAAAAAAAATATAGAATAACCCCTAGTGCAGTGCAGGTGCCCCCCAGACTTATGGGGCTTCTCCCAGAGTGAAATAACTATTGCTGGAACAATGGCAAAATTTTCCCAAGAGGAAAACTGATGGCTGTGTAGGTCTGGGGGCTATTGGCAGCAAAGCCTAGTTGAAAAGCAACAACAAAAAAGTCGGGCCCTCAGGCTTAGCTGTGGGGGCAGACCCCTTTGGACCAATCCCTTGTAGTCCCCCCCCATGTAAATCATAAATGCAGGTAGATTCCTTTTATTTTCCATCTTTTTAACCTTATGGACTAATGTAATGTACACATTGTTAAGAGCTTATCAAACACTCAGATTTCAGTAGCTCAGTCTCAGGGGGCCTTTTTTAATTGCTGGCATTGTGCTAAACAATGAATGAAAAGTATTTTTGTACATGAATGTAATATAATGATCTTTCAAGTGATTTGCAAGTAATGGGAGTGTGCTTCTAATAATGCAAAATGGTTCTGCTGATAGTAGCTGCTTTTAAAAAACCTGTATGTTAAATTTTAAATATTATTACTCTAGTACCATTTTTTTAAATAAATCAACAACTTTTAAAAATAAATGTTTTTAAATGAGATGGTGGGGCACATCTAACAAAAATTAAAAATTTTTTTAATACAGAAACAAATAAAATTCTAGCAAATTATTTCTATTTTTCAAGATTCCTGAAAATAGCAAAATTATAATAAACAGAGTAAATTTTGCAGAAAAAAAAAAGCCATGATTTACACACACCACTCTTCAAAGAAGGCACCCTGATGCAGTGAAGGCTATTGACCCAAAAAACTGGACTTTTCTTCATTTTAGGCTTAAACCTCATTACCTCTCGTATCCCAAGTGTTCTATGGCCTCCTACAGGTTTAGCATAGTCCCATGAATGGTATAACCATAATTTACATAAATCAAGACCTAATTTCTTTTGCCCTCAAGGAGATGCTTCGATGCCAGTGAGAGGCTCTTGATCCAAGGAAATGTGTCAAGATCCTTTCTTTGGACTGAACCTGACTGCCTCCCATTCCTGCAGCCACACCTGATCTGAGGCAGAGCAGTTACTTTAATTCCTTGGATCAAGAGCTCTTCAGCATCAAAACATTCCCCTCTTGAATGATTTCTGTTTATGCCAATGGCTGTCTAAGCCAAGGAAGGGTAACCCAAGAAGGAAACATTCACCATCATTCAATTGCTGTCTTACCAGTGACTGAATAATATATAAAAAATAAAAGTAGCACAGAATCAGAAGACTTTAGTGGAAGTGGGCCCAAGCCTGAGAATTTTTTTTTTTTCCCACACTTGGGCTCTTAATACAGAAACTTCTCAACTTACAAATGCCCAAAGTTATGCACATCTGCATTTACAAACCTGGCACTTGGGAACTAAATAAAGTTTTACAGCTGCTGTGTTGTATGCAGACAATGGGAAGCATAATTTAAAGATCTTTACACAGGTTCCCCCATGTAAAGTGATTTTATGGTGGATGAAATTAAATTTCACCCAGTGGAGCTTGATCAAGTATGATAAAGTTTGGTAATGCCCCCACTGTGGGTGAAATGTAAAATAAAGGTTCTACCTGCTTACAGTCTTGGAGTTTCCAACTGATGAGCTTCAGTACAAATGTGTGTGAAATAATGTCCACCATCTGTACTATTATTTCCTAACCAAATTTTCATTTAAATTGGAAAAAACATGAACAATTCAAATTTCTTTTAAATTGGAAAAAAAATTAATATTCCTTGTGTAGGCTGGGGACCTTAAAGAGCACAGGTTAAATGATAAAGAATATATATGCACAGCTGTCATTTACGTACTGTGTGAAGAATAAGAGCCAAGTCTAAACAATATGAAGATTTAAGTGAAACTGAAAAATCATATGAATGATGGTGAAAGTGTTTTTCATTTTTGGGTCACCCTGCTTCAGTGGGAGGCGGCCGACGTGCTGGGGGGGGGGGGGGAATACATACATCATTACATGTTTTGATCATCAGGAAAATCAAATACTACATACTAAATGTTTAACATAGTTCTTCCACAAAATAAGTCATATTTATGAACATGTAAAACAGACTTAAAATTATTTAGAGATTTTTTCAACAGATCTGTGAAATGGATTTAATTAATATCAGACTGATTTATACTCTCTCCTGTTCATAAATGTTTCGTGAAATATTTTGTCAACTTTTGCATAATAAATTATGTTGGTCATTCAGAATGGGAAGCAACAGTTATTTGGAAAAATTTCAAGTTAGACAAAAATTCAAATCAACGTATGAAGCACCACTGTTCCTTATAACATTTTGTTGGTGTATGCATACACCAACAGACAAACCATACTAATATTAACATAATAAAAATATTGTATGACAGGAATATTTACACTTGTTTTCTAAATGGCAACTTTTTAAGACTTAATAAATATTTTCTCTTATACACAGCATTCCGTCAATAAATTGTGATCGTGACTCTCATCCAAGTCTCCAGTATTCCCTTTCTTGCCAATTACAAGGCAATCCTGGTCCTGAATATAAGACTACATTTTCTCATAATCACAACCACCCACTTGCCATTCATCACAAGAAGATGGAAGACTAATATAAGAACAGAAGTCGAAGATAAACATTATGTCACTTGATCTTTCATACATGAACACACTATGCTGATACCAGAGTATTAAATATAAGAAATACAAAAATATAGAGAATAAATTTCTGAATAAAAAATAGAATCTGTATATATAAACAAACACTTGCTAATTTACTTTGGAATTTGTATTAGAAGCACAGGCATTAAAATATGACTAATTTAATGTAGTAGGTAGTGTGTTGAAAAGGGCCACTCTTGTATACTGCAATATCAGTGCTCTCAATATTTTATTGTATTTATGTGGGTTAATTTGTATTATCTCCCTTTGTTTGCACTTAGTTTTGATTGTAATAATAATAATAATAATGCTAACTAGTGTATCTGCATTGAACTGTGTAATTTTTTTAGCCTAAAATATAGATGTACTCTTTACACCTTATGATTTTTATTTGCTTGTATGTTAATGCTGGTAGGAATGTTTTGCAAGTGAGGGAGAAAAGCCTGTGCAAACTTTCACTTAGAACCAGTCAGCCTGCACCAATTAATCAATTTTCTTTTTATGGCATTTATTAAAATTAAATCAGAAGGCCCGGAAAACTTTACAAACAACTGTATATTTAAGTGTTACTTTAACATACTTTTTGATACTACATTACAGTAAAAACCAAAGAATATCAAACATGCTTAAAAGTAATTCATAGCAAACATGGTCACTGATATCTATTAAACTTATGTAGAGGGAATTTAATATTTCTCATAAGCAACAATAATGCAACTGGCACATGAACTGAATAATTCATTTAAATATACAGTGGTACCTTGACTTACAAATTTAATTCAATCTGTGACTGAGCTCGTAACTCAATTTGATCTTATACCAAATTAATTTTCCTCGCTGAAATTAACTGAAATGCCACTGATCTGTTCCAGCAGAATTCCTGGCTCTCGAGAGGCAGGAGAAAATACTTCAATATAACGCTAATATCAACTTTACAGCTTATTTATCTATCACATTTGATCTAATATGACATAATAAACAATATAACATGCACGATATATATACTCTAGAATGAATAAAATGTGCCATTGTGACGAGTGGTGGCGGCCACTCCCGAGGTAAAAGTAATAATCGCTCTGGCCATGTCTTCCCCTACTGAGGTCTTACTATAAAAGAAAATGGAGTGTTTGTGAGGTTAACTGCACTAGATCACTAGTTTCTTAAGGAAAACACTGAAACTAAAGTGATTTTCTCATGTTTTTTCTATGATTTCATGCTTTAATTTAATGGACATCATCATCATCTTCTCAGCACTGTCTTTTGCACTTACTTTCTTAAAATCCATGGTTAAAAAAAGAAATTTGGCAAAATAACTGCACAAAATGCTGGGATGCTGGGTGGATGTTGTGGTGTTCGCTGCGCCAACTAGTGGCGGCATATCTGAAGCGTGCTCATAACTCAGATTTTGGCTCACAACTCAAAGCAAAAACTCGACTGAGTGACGGCTTGTAACTCGGAAAACTCATAAGTTTGGGCACTCATAAATCAAGGTATCACTGTACTAAGAATTCAAATCACTTATTTTCATTGCAATACAGTAATGCAAATAAGGGAAAAAGGTCTTGAGGTGTCATTCGGAATCTTATACACCCTCAGCACCGGAAAATTTTAAGAACATAAGAATGGAGGAACACTGCTGCAGGCCTAGTGGCCCATATAAAGCAGATCCTTATCAAAACCACCCATGTATTTGTGCAACCTTTCCCCAATGCTACCCAAGAATCTGGTCCCATACCCCAAACCCAGTCCCTCCCACTTGTATATCTGTCCAATCTCTTTTTAAAGCTACCCAAGGTCTTAGCCTCTATTACCTTACTCAGAAGACTGTTCCACACATCGACAACTGTTTGAAAACCAATACATGTAATTGCCTGTCCTTTCTAAATTTATTTTAAATCAAGAAGCTCACATATAGTTAATCTGCATGTGCAGAACTTATGGCAGGGAAGAAATATGGCACTGATGTCTAGAGCAGAGCAAGACATGCACACAACACCACGGCTGTTACAGGAACCCCCAAGAAGTACAGTAGTTAAGTGTGCTTATAGTCAAATCTGACTGTGCCTTGCATGTTGGGGTTAGTTTATGCAAATCGTAAATCTACAAACTGCCTGAAAATCTTGGCCAAAGGGGTATAAAGTGAAATGTAATGATAGAAAAAACTGTAGCTGGAACTTCTTAATGCTGATTATTATTATCATCAAAATTAAGTGCTAAACCCACCAGGGTCATACAGCACTTCCTGGATGCTGAACAAGTACAGTACACTAATAAAAAAAAGACAAAAACCGAATAAAGGTCATCATCTTAATTACTTAATGAAGAACACGTGCAAAATAAAATTTCTAATATTAACACAAGTAGGCATATTGATAAGGAATGTAGTTTGTGTAGTCACACAGAGTACAAACCAAAAATCAACATGCCTATTCCTGGTCTTGGGAACCATGTTTTGTCAACTCTCTACTATATATCCTATATGATAACCAGGAGTATTTTGAACTGGTGAAGCACACAAGCAAACATACATACAAACCAAGAAAAGGTTCATGCTATAGTTTTAATTACAAGTATGTGAAAGATTGAACTGTGAGAAATCTTGGCAGTGTAGAATTTAAAAATATTATATACAATATATATAGTTTAGTAATAGACTTATGTACAATTATATAACTGGGAACTTTAATAATGTTAAGTGATTATTATATACATACATGTATATGTAACCGTAGACTGAATAAAACAAGATGACCTAAAATTCAAGCTATACTTGTTAAGTCAGTATGTTTATTTTATCAACAAACAATATCAATATGCTACATTAAACCTTACTTTAGAATGGAATTTAATTAATCAGAAAAACAAAGATAGAGAGAGCATTATCATTTCTAAGTAAATGCCACCAACAGAGCATTTACCTCATTAACCCTTTCACTGTCCAGACCCCAAAAATTGATAATGTTCCCAGTGTCCATTAAAAAAAAATCTGAAATGGTAGAGAATCTTTTCTGAAGGTAATGGCACCAAAAACACGAAATCTAACTGAAAACTGAAACTGGCAGGCGCAAAGTTAGTGGTCTGGGCACAACTTATGCATTGGAGATATTGCCCACTTGGAGTGCTATTTCAAGTTAATTCCATTGCTACATTCAACCAAATCCTTAGCTATTTTGAAAGTATGTCTTCTGCTCTACCAAATGAACACAAAAAACAGCATATTCAACTATTAGAAACTACCCTATAAAGTGCACATAAGTTGGGAATTTGGCCAATTTTACACAATTTAAAAATACAGTGCAATATAATGTAGACATTCCTGGCACTAAAAACATTCCTCTGTTCATTAATCACATCCCTTCGCCTTTCCTATAATACACTTGTCTTCCATTTTGAATTCATAATCACACAAAAATAAATTTATTATTTTTCCTGAATAATAAAATTTGACTTGGAATGATGGTTATGGTTGATGGCATCCAATAATTTAATTACATCTATGTATTAAAAATTCATTAAATAGACAAGGGAGTGTATGGAAACCTTACCTATAATCATGAAAATCAACAAAAACCTAATATTTCTGCTACAGCCAGTCCTGAAACTAAACAAAATTATCTATTTCAGTAATATGTCTTTCATTCTATTAAATGACATTAAGAAAAAGCCAATAAAAATCACAAAACCCATTCTAAAAAACATCTTAATGTTGCTATTTTAAACCAAACACATGGTCAGAGTTTCGCTTTTCCTATCATGCACTGCATGGAGCAGGATTTTTTTTTATACTGTGTACACTCGCCACGCAAACCCACTGTCTGATATCTAGGCCAAAGTTTCCTGTTCATAGAGCTCATGATGTAGAACTACGTAAGAGACCCTGGCTTCAATGACGTAGCTCTACACAACGGTCATTGAAAGGGTTAACATGCGTAATAAATCAGATTGCTGAACTAAACTTCTTTAGGTAGGAAATACAGTATTTGCACTCTGTAGGATGGATAAAGAGGCTGCAATTCAGAGGATCATTTGACGTTTGTGCACTTCTGGCAAGACAGCAATTTCATGAACAGTAAATGTGTTTCCTTCTTCGGGTCCTCCTATCATGGCGGGAAACAGCCAATGTGGATAAAAAGTGTAAATATGCAGTTTAAGATATTTATCTATGGTAAGCTCATGACATGTTGCAATTAGGCTCCCATTTTCTTTATCCTTGGTGCATCTAACCACAATTTCAGCCTTGTGCAGACCATATCTGCTACATCCTATCAAAGCTCATTTTATAAAATCACTTAGTTTTGCACAAACAAGGACGATGGTAAACAAGCTTATCTTTGTACATAGTCCAGTAGCCATTATCTGCGTGTGTCCTGTAAATGCATTATAAAGACCAGTGATATGATTATTAAACACAAGAACATGGAAATATTATAATAGAGGAGAAGCACTTAACATGTGGAATGCAATAAAGTTTGATTCAAGAAAAGAGAAGGTAGCTCAAATTTCTTGAGTTAAGACCCCATCACCACCACCATCAAGGTAAGCCATCCTGCTGAAAGGTGAGAATGAAGATAATACAAAAAAGTTGATAAAGTAACTTTGCTAATGGCTGTCATAGCACCAACTGCTACATCTTTCACCATCTAGAACTGCCTTCACCAGTATCAGCTGTTTTGAGTAATTAATATTAATTAATCAGACAAAAAAATTGTGATACAATCTGCTGCATCATTTCATTGGGAAACAATGGATGAAGTTCACCATTATGATTACAACAAAACACGCATTTCTCTATCTATCACAGTCTCATAATAAATCACTAATCAAGAGTTTACAGTTCAAAAATCCTTCTAAAGAATGGTACACTGATAATCATTTAGTAATATGCAGTATAAGTCAGATGGGGTGCCATGATACTGGTGAAGCTCTCTTGATACAAGGAATTAGAGATGCTCTTTCCCTGGGATCAAACCTGATTAACTCATTCCCCAGGCCCTGTGTGATCCCATAATGGTTTAGTACGCAATAATATAATTTCAAGAGAGAAATATCTGACAGAGCTCAGTGTAGTAATTACAGAATATCCTCTACATCTGGTAAAGATGAAGTGGTGGTGGATAATAATGATAATGTGTGGAGTTATCAAATGGTTACTTCAAAGGTCTGAAGAGGGGCTATTGAGGTGGTATGGATATTAGGAAAGGAAGGAGAAAAATAGGAATGGCTAGGGGAGTGTATAAATCTGGGGCAGAGAGGCAGGAATCGTTCTTGGAAATTTGGGGAGGGGGTAAAGGTTTATAGGGCTAGGAGCCTGGATATCTAACAGGCTTGTGTGAGTGCATTAGACAAGAGTGGAGGCCAGTGGTTTCTATGACTCTGTTTTGTGGTGGAGACAAGAAGAGACTGCTTTGTAGTGATCTTATTAATGAAGATTTTGTGCACTGTTTTTGAATCAAACGACTCAACAGATTTTGCCTGAGTATTCCTGAAGTTCTTTAACCCTTTGACTGTCACAACCCCAAATCCTGAGGTGTCTCCCGGTGTCTCAAAATATTTGAAAAAAAAAAAAAAAACTTATGAAATGATAGAGAATCTTTTCCGAATGGTAATGGCACCAAAAGTACTAAATTTGATGGAAAACTTATGGAATTACGTTCTCGCGAAGTTAGCGACCTCTGGCGATATTTACGAATTGGCAATTTCGCCCACTTTGAGCCCTATTTTTGGCTAATTCCATTATTCCGGTCGACCAAACTCATAACTATTTCTTTAGAACTCCATTTGTTCTATAGATTGAGTACAAGAAACTGCCCATTTACTGATTTCAACTACCCAATAAATTGGCAATTTGGCCAATTTCATGCAAATTAAAAAAGATGTCAATTTCAAAATAGGGTCCAGAATAAACAATGCAGACATTCCTGGCTCTAAAATAACATTTTCTTTGTTTATCAGTTACGTCTCCAGACCCCTCTGATATTACTCTTGCTTTCTGTTTTGAATTTTTATTCAAGCAAAAAATAGAAGATTTACTGTTATGCAAACTACTGCAATATTGTAATAATTGTATAAATAATGTCAACCCATTCATGACTGCATATTAGAATGGCTAGTTGGACAGTTATTGGACAACGACATCATTTGTTTACTCTTGAACATTGGCAAAAATCAAACATTTCCCCTAATTTGAGCTCCATTTCGAGGTCCTTTTCATAGTAAAACCAGTCAAAATCACCTCTATTTCTATAATATGTTTTCCGTTCTATCAAATGGGACTACGATAACGAGAATATAACTATAAAAACTATATGAAAATACACCTCAAAGTCGGCGTTTTAATCCTAAAACACGGATTTTTTTTCTCATTATGCACTGCATGCTGCAGGATTTTTTTTTATACAGTGCACACTGACTACACAGACCCATTCTCTGACATGTGGGCCTACCAGCTTTCTCCTACTTGATTTGAAGCCACTAGAATTTTTGAGTATATATACGTCAAACACATTGGCTTGTAAGATGTATATATATGACAGAAACAGTCAAAGGGTTAAACTGAAGGTTTATTGTATGTTAAATTACATGTTATGTAATATTGTCTTTCCATGTGTATTGTAAGAGGTGACTAACATGCCAGGAGCAAGGGGCTAGTAACCCCTTCTCCTGTATACATTAGTAAAGTTAAAAAAAGAAACTTTCGTTTTTCTTTTTGAGCCACCCAGCCTTGGTGGGATACGGCTTGTTTATTGAAAGAAGAAGAAAATTATCTTTTGTATACACTACCAAGTTTTAAAATCCAATGTGATAAAAATGTTAAGAGATATTTGCTGTTAGGAGGGACATCTGAACTGTCATATGTGGGCCTCTGGCAAGTGTGTGATAGTGCAAATGATGGTGAAAGTGTTTCTTTTTCGGGTCACCCTGCCGTGGTGGGAGACAACCAGTGTATTAAAAAAAAACTTTTTTAGTGCATGATAAATTATATATTGTAGTGAAGATGCAGTGATGTTGCGTCTAAGGGTGTAAATATTGAGTGGAGAATTCAAAGCGTGAAATCAGGAGGAAATGTGGAGTTACTAAAAGTATTATTCAGAGAGCTTGAGGTGGTTTGGTCATTTAGAGAGGATAAAGCAAAATAGGTTGACTTGGAGGGTATACAAGTCTGTAGTGGAGGGGAGGGGTAGGGGCCATCCTAGGAAAGGATGGAGGGAGGGGATAAAAGAGGTTTCATATGTAAGGGGCCTGGACATCCAGAAGGCACGTGTGAGCATGTTAAATAGGAGTGAATGGAAACGAACAGTTTTTGGGACCTGACGAGCTGTTGGAGTGTGAGCAGGGCAATATTTTGTGGAGGAATTCAGGGAAAGCAGCTAGCTGGAGTTGAGTCCTGGAGGTGGGAAATACAATGCCTGCACTTTAGAGGAGGGGGGGGGGGGGGGTTTGGGATACTGGCTGTTTGGAGTGACATCTAAACTGTTATATCTGGGTACATCTGCAAAGACAGTGATTTTGTGTGAATGATGGCAAAAGTGTTGAATGATAGTGAAAGTGTTTCTTTCTTTTTTGGGTCACCCTGCCTCGGTGGGAGATGGCTGACGTGTTGAAAAAAATACATATAAATTATGCAAATATTCAATAACAGGTACAGATATGTTTTAATGAGGAATATAATTATTAAAACTATTAATGATGGTACATTGAAGATAGTATTTACCTTATTGCTAATGCAACAAAGACTGTAAGGATATACAGTAAAGAAGCAAGTTTGAAAAAGTCTATAAATTTTAGAGATTTTTAGAAAGAAATACGTATTGGATTTTTCAAATACAGGAAAAGAGGGAATATAAATGTATAAATTCAAGGATTATTTGGTGTAAAATAAGGGTTCGATGTGAAAAGTGTGTTATAGTAAGTGTTTATGCACCTGTAGAAGAGAGAAGTGTAGAGGAGAGAGAGAGATTTTGGAAAATGCTGAGTGCGTGGGGAGTTTCGAACCAAGTCTGAGAGTACTTGTAGTTGGGGATCTCAATGTTAAAGTGGGTAAAAATGCTGTGGAGGAGTAGTAGGTAAATCTGGGGTGCCAGGGGTAAATGAAAATGGAGAGCCTTTAATTGAGCTATGTGTAGAAAGAGGTTTGGCAATAAGTAATACATATTTTATGAAAAAGAGGATAAATAGGTATACAAGGTATGATATAGCATGTAATGCAAGTAGTTAGTTAGATTATGTATTGGTGGATAAAAGGTTGATGGTTAGGCTTCAGGATGTACATGTTTAAAGAGGGGCAACTGATATATCAGATCATTATTTACTTGAAGCTAATGTTAAAGTAAGAGGTAGATGGGACAAAAGGAAAATGGCAACAGCAAGTAAGAGAGAGGTGAAAGTGTATAAACTAAGGGAGGAGGAAGTTAGGGTGAGATATAAACAACTATTGGCAGAAAGGTGGGCTAGTACAAGTATGAGTAGTGGGGGGGGGGGGGTTGAAGAGGGTTGGAACAGTTTTAAAAATGGTGTACTGGAATGTGGGGCAGAAGTTTGTGGCTATAGGAGGGTGGGTGCAGGAGGAAAGAGGAGCGATTGATGGAATGATGAAGTAAAGGTTGTGATAAGAAAGAAAAAGGTAGCTTATGAGAGGTTTTTACAAAGCAGAAGTGTCATAAGAAGAGCAGAGTATATGGAGAGTAAAAGAAAGGTGAAGAGAGTGGTGAGAGAGTGCAAAAGGAGAGCAGATGATAGAGTGGGAGAGGCACTGTCAAGAAATTTTGCAGAAAATAAAAAATTTTGGAGTGGGATAAACAAGAAAGCCTAGGGAAAGAATGGATTTGTCAGTTAACCCTTTCAGGGTCTAAGGCCAAAATTGGAAGGGGTGCCCCAGTGTCCAAGAAATTAAAAAAAAAAAAAAAAAAAAAAATCTTACAGAATTAACCCTTTGGGGGTCGACAGGTCCTCTCAGAGACTTGTTCTCAGGGTCAGCCAAATTTAAAAAAAAAAAAAATTTGTTTTTCTTATGAAAAGATAGAGAATCTTTTCCCGATCATAATGACACCAAAAGTATGAAATTTGATGGATAACTTACGGAATTATGCTCTCGCAAAGTTAGCAGTCTCGACGATGTTTACGCATCGGCGATTTTGCCCACTTTGAGCCCTATTTTCGGCCAATTCCAGTGTACAAGTCGACAAAAATCATAACTATTTCGCTAGAACTCCATTTTTTCTATCGAATGAGTACACGAAACCACCCATTTACCAATTTCAACTATCCAATAAAGTGGTCAGAATTTAGCAATTTTGCCAATTTCACACAAATTTCAAAGGATGCCAATTTCCGAATCGGGTCCAGAACAAACAAGAAAGACATTCCTGGCACTAAAATAACAAGTTCTCTGTTCGTTAGTCACATCCCCAGGCCCCTCTTATATTTCTTTGGCTTTCCACTTTGAATTTTTATTCTTACAAAAAACAGAAGATTTACTGTTATGCAGACTACTGCATTAGTGTAGAAATGGTATAAATAATATCAGTGCACTTGTAAAAGAATATTAGACTCACCAGTTGATCTGTATTGGACGCCTGGCATGATTTGTTTACTTTTGAACTTGGGTAAAAATCGAACATTTCTGCTACTTTGAGCTCAATTTCAAGGTACTTTTCATTGTAAAACCAGTCAAAATCATCTCAATTTCTGTAATATGTCTTCCATTCTATAAAATGAGACCAAGAAAACTAGAATACAACAATAAATACCATACGAAAATACAGTGCAAAGTCGCTGTTTTAATCCAAAAACACGGTCAAAGTTTTTTTTTCTCATTATGCACTGTGTGCTGCAGGATTTTTTTATACCGTGCACACTGACCACATAGACCCTTCTTTCATATGTAGGCCTACCAGCTTTCTCTCACTAGATTTGAGGGCGCTAGAATTTAGGCATACTAGTACGTCAAAAACCCTGGGTCGTTAGACGTACTAGTACGTCCGAAACCCCCAAAGGTTAAAGAGTATATTTTTGTGACGGTAATAAAACAAAAAAAAAAAATTCTGATCAGTACTTACCGAGATACAATGCCAAGAAGATGACCCAAAATGACCAGGTGGCAGCAACATCGACGATTTCCACATACACGCATTACTTTATTTTACGTTTTTCATAGTTTTTTCTTTTCTTTTCTAATTTTTTTCTTTTCCTACTGATATTTGGGGCCTGAGAGACCAATACTGTATATAATGTATATATATAAACTCACTGTATTGAACACAATAACTGCACTAAATTTTTTTTTTTAACAAGTCGGCCGTCTCCCACCGAGGCAGGGTGACCCAAAAAGAAAAAAATCCCCCCAAAACGAAAATACTTTCATCATCATTCAACACTTTCACCTCACTCACACACAATCACTGTTTTTGCAGAGGTGCTCAGAACACAACAGTTTAGAAGGATATACGTATAAAGAAACACAACATATCCCTCCAACCTACTAATATCCCGAAACCCCTCCTTTAGAGTGCAGGCACTGTACTTCCCATTTCCAGGACTCAAGTCCGGCTATATAAAAATAACTGGTTTCCATGAATCCCTTCACTAAATATTACCCTGCTTACACTCCAACAGATCATCAGGTCCCAAATACCATTCGTCTCCATTCACTCCTATTGAACATGCTCATGCACACCTGCTGGAAGTCCAAGCCCCTCGCCCACAAAACCTCCCTTACCCTTCCTTCCAACCTTTTCGAGGACGACCCCTACCCTGCCTTCCTTTCCCTACAGATTTAAATGCTCTCCATGTCATTCTACTTTGATCCATTCTCTCTAAATGACCAAACCACCTCAACACCCCTTCTTCAGCCCTCTGACTAATACAGTGGACCCCCGGTTAACGAACTTTTTTCATTCCAGTAGTATGTTCAGGTGCCAGTACTGACCGAATTTTTTCCCATAAGGAATATTGTGAAGTAGATTAGTCCATTTCAGACCCCCAAACATACACGTACAAACGCACTTACATAAATATACTTACATAATTGGTCGCATTTGGAGGTGATCGTTAAGCGGGGGTCCACTGTACTTTTATTAACTCCACGCCTTCTCCTAATTTCCACACTCCGAATTTTCTGCATAATATTTACACCACACATTGCCCTTAAACACTAAAGTTATCATAATATTGTTTACCACTTTTGTTTATTATAATAAACATGCACAAATCTTGTATAATACTAATGTTCTATCATATATTTACGTATGTACAAACACTGGAAATGTTTTTAGAACTGCTGCGGTTTGTGGAACTCCTTGAAACAAGGCACAATGCACAGAGGTACCTTACATTCCTCACACATAAACAGAGTGTCTTTGCATCTTCGTTGCCGTCGTTTTGTTTGTGCACAGACAACACATCTCTTCTGAGCAAATTTCTTCTTAGTTGCAGGAAGCTGTATTATGAAGTGATCACCTTCCCTCCTCAAACGCTTGGGTATATCCTGAGGAGTTCGAGGACAGTTTTGTATAGCAGGTGTTGTTACCTGGTATTTCATTATGAGTTGTCTGACAACACAGACAGACAAAATTCACCATACGGTGATCTGTTGCCAGTCTTCACTTAGTACATATTATATGCATTGAGCATTGAAATGTCCATGAGATGAAAGAAAAGTTTCATATACCACTTGTAACTCTTATGAACACAATCAAAAAAGCCGATCTGCATATCACATTTGTCAACCAAACGCACGTTTTGTGAATAATCAATCACTGTCACTGGTTTTCGAATATGTTCATTAGTCATTCTATCAACTTTGCCACTGTCTTGCATTTCGTTACGGTGAATGGTTGTCAACAATGTGACATCTCATCTGTCATGCCACCATAATGCCATTATGTTATCGGCAGTAAACACCTGCACCTCATCACCACGAGCGCCTGCGTTGAACCTGGGCATATGTTTACGATTAGAATGCACTGTGCCACACACATCTGTCTTATTCACTCTCAAGAAATCACTGAGTAAAGGGCTTGTGTACCAGTTATTGGTATATAATGTATGCCCCTTACCAAGATAAGGTGCCATCATGCTTCTCACTACGTCACCTGAGATGCCCAATAACATCCTAGTATCTTTCAATGTTTTACTTCCTGTGTAAACAACAATGTCCAATACCAGGCCATTGTCACAGTCACAGAGTACAAACAGTTTTATACCAAAGCGTTTCCTCTTGCTCGGTATATACTGTTTGAATGACAGTCTACCTTTGAACAAAATCAAAGATTCGTAAAGTACAAGATTCTTGAATGGATAAAAGTACATGTTGAACTTTTGTTTGAGATACATAAAAGCATTTCTAATCTTGTATAACCTGTCACTTCTGTCAGGCCTGGTTTTGTCAGAAAAGTGCAACATACGTAAGAGAAAGATAAACCTGTTCACTGGGATGATTTCATTGAAGACTGGGGTAGAAATTAGCTGATCTGTGGACCAGTATGCTTTTATATTATGCTTATAGACATGAGGCATAAGCATTATTGTTGCAAAAAGCAAATACATTTCTGCAACAGTTGTCTCTTTCCACCGGTGTAGTCTTGACTGTGGTGATATCATCGTATTTGCCATGGTGTACTCAAAATACTTGTTACTTTCCCTGACAATAGTTTCCATCAAGGGCTGGTCAAGAATAGTTCAAAAAATTCCAGTTCATTGGCAGTGGTTCCAAGGGGACAAGTAGGTAGAATTCCACTTTGAGTTATTTTTTTTATTTAATTCATGTTAAGCGCTAGACCCATGTGGGTCATTCAGCGCAAGACATAATAGAGGCTCGATCCTCCGTCTGCTGAGCGCCAGACAGATGCGCTTCCTATTTGTACTCACCTATATCTCAATTCCACTTTGAGAATCATCAAACTGGTAGGGCTTGAGAACAAAATTGGGATTTTGCTGCCAATCCCAGATACGGTTTGCTGGTGGATACTGGACATCATAGGCTGGTTGTGCTGGTAGTTGTGGTTGTGGTGGGCTGGTGGCTGACGCACCGCTTTATCCTTGAACTGAGGAGTCAGCAGCGTGGGTCCCAGCCTGGGATGGTGAGTCATGCATGGTCGTGGCACTACCATCACCACTACCACCACCTACTGATGCCTGTGGTCTATCCATGCCAAGTGTAGCCACATCATCTTCACTTTCACTGTCTATTCCTGGTGTAGGGCCACGGGATGTACTCTGTTCCCTGGGCACTACATAGGGAACACTACCCGAGCGCATGCGGCGGCGTATATACTGACGCTTCACTGGTGAATATGTTTCCTCACTATCACTACTCGAATGATAGTCAAGAGCAATAAAATCACAATTCAAGTCACTATCATCATCATTACTGAAGTCAGAGGCCTGGCCACGCGAAAATAATAGTTTTCTCTTGCGATGAGGTACAACTGACAGTGACTGAGGAGTGCCCACACCAGAGGTAGAAGGTTGAGGATTGTCAGGGTTTTCTGCACTATTATCGATATCCTGGTCATTCCTTTCGGTCACTAACTGATCAAAGCCAAAGAATTCGCCTTCATTTCCACTTCCATCAGAGTCAGAACTATCAGATAGGAAGAGGAGAGTCCCAATTTTCCTTGGAGTGAGAGCTGCCTTGCGATGAGGCATGGTGAATAAAGGTAACTGAGCCGGCGTTCCCACAATGCTATGCGGGCACCTAGAATTTTTGTTTACAGCGCACACACACCACACAGACCCGTTCTCTCACACATGTAGGAATACCAGCCTTTTCGCACTAAATTTGACGCCAGTAGAATTTTGGCGTAGATTTACGGTTTGGACCCTGAAAGGGTTAAAAACAGAGTAGGGGAGTTAGTTGATGGGGAGCTGGAAGTATTGGGTAGATGGCGGGAATATTTTGAGGAACTTTTAACCCTTTGACTGTCGCAACCCCCAATCCTGAAGTGTCTCCTGGTGTCGCAAAATTTAAAAAAAAAAAAAAATTATTTTTTCTTATGAAATGATAGAGAATCTTTTCCCAATTGTAATGACACCAAAAAAATGAAATTTGATGGAAAACTGACGGAATTATGCTCTCGCGAAGTTAGTGACCTCGGCGCTGTTTACAAATCGGCGATTTCGCCCACTTTGAGCCCTATTTTCGGCTAATTCCATTGTTCCAGTCGCCCAAACTCATAGCTATTTCTTTAGAACTCCATTTTTTCTATCGATTGAGTACAAGAAACTGCCCATTTACCGATTTCAACTACCTAATAATGTGGTCTGAAATTTGCAATTTGGCCAATTTCACGAAAACTAAAAAATATGACAATTTCAAAATAAGGTCCAGAATGAACAATGCAGACTTTCCTGGCTCTAAAATAACATTTTCTTTGTTCATCAGTCATGTCTCCAGGCCCCTCTGAGATAACTCTTGCTTTCTATTTTAAATTTTTATTCAAACAAAAAATAGAAGACTTACTATTATGCAGACTACTGCAATACTGTAATAATTGTATAAATAACATCAACCCATTCATGACTGCATATTAGAATGGCTAGTTGGAGATTTATTGGACAATGGCATCATTTGTTTACTTTTGAACATTGGTAAAAATCAAACATTTCCCCTACTTTGAGCTCCATTTCTAGGTTCTTTTTATAGTAAAATCAATCAAAATCACCTCTATTTCTATATGTTTTCCATTCTATCAAATGAGACCAAGAAAACGAGAATACAACCATAAATACTATACGAAAATAGACCACAAAGTCGGCATTTTAATTAAAAAAACGGTCGAATTTTTTTTTCTCATTATGCACTGCGTGCTCCAGGATTTTTTTTATATGGTGCACACTGACCACGCAGACCCATTCTCTCACATGTGGCCCTACCAGCATTCTCCTGCTTGATTTGAAGCCGCTA
This sequence comes from Cherax quadricarinatus, assembly GCF_026875155.1. NCBI lineage: Eukaryota > Metazoa > Arthropoda > Malacostraca > Decapoda > Parastacidae > Cherax > Cherax quadricarinatus. The sequence continues at coordinate 41,095,568 of NC_069426.1, read as the reverse complement.
GAATTTATGAGTATATATACGTCAAACACGGTACCTCGTAAGACGTATATATACGGCCGCGACAGTCAAAGGGTTAAATGTCAATGAAGAAAGGGAGGCGGTAATTTCATGCACTGGCCAGGAAGGTATAACATCATTTAGGAGTGAAGAAGAGCAGGATGCGAGTGTGGGGGAGGTGCGTGAGGCATTACAAAGACTGAAAGAGGGTAGAGCAGCTGGAACTGACAGGATCATGACAGAAATGTTAAAAGCAGGGGGAAATATAGTATTGGAGTGGTTGGTACTTTTGTTTAATATATGTATGAAAGAGGGGAAGGTACCTAGGGATTGGCAGAGAGCAGGGAAGGGGGACAAGAGAGATTGTAAAAATTATAAGGGAACAAGTTTACTGAGTATACCAGGAAAAGTGTACGGAAGGGTTATTATTGAAAGAATTAGAGGTAAGACAGAGAGTAGGATTGCAGATGAGCAAGGAGGCTTTAGTGTGGGTAGGGGATCAAGTGTTTACATTGAAGCATGTATGTGAACAGTATTTAGATAAAGGCAGGCAAGTTTTCATTGCATTTATGGATTTAGAAAAGGCATATGATAGAGTGGATAGAGGAGCAATGTGGCAGATGATGCAAGTATATGGAATAGGTGGCAAGTTACTAAATGCTGTAAAGAGTTTTTATGAGGATAGTGAGGCTCATGTTAGGGTGTGAGGGAGAGAGGGAGATTACTTCCCAGTAAAAGCAGGTCTTAGACAGGGATGTGTAATGTCACCATGGTTGTTTAATATATTTATAGATGGGGTTGTAAAAGAAATCAATGCTAGGGTGTTGGGGAAAGGTGTGGGATTAAATTATGGGAAATCACATACAAAATGGGAGTTGACACAGTTACTTTTTGCTGATGATACTGTGCTTATGGGAGATTCTAAAGAAAAGTTGCAAAGGTTAGTTGAGGAGTTTGGGAGTGTGTGTTAAGGTAGAAAGTTGAAAGTGAACATAAACAAGAGTAAGGTGATGAGGGTATCAAATGATTTAGATAAAGAAAAACTGGATGTCACATTGGAGAGAAGGAGTATGGAAGAAGTGAATGTTTTCAGATATTTGGGAGTTGACTTGTCAGCAGATGGGTTTATGAAGGATGAAGTTAACCATAGAATTGATGAAGGAAAAAAGGTGAGTGGTGCATTGAGGTATCTGTGGAGACAAAAAAATGTTATCCATGGAGGCAAAGAAAGGAACGTACGAAAGTACAGTGGTACCAACACTCTTATATGGGTGTGAAGCTTGGGTTACAAATGCTGCAGCAAGGAGGTGGTTGGAGGCAGTGGAGATGTCCTGTCTAAGGGCAATGTGTGGTGTAAATATTATGCAGAGAATTTGGAGAGTGGAAATTAGGAGGTGTGGAGTTACTAAAAGTATTAGTCAGAGGGCTGAAGAGGGGTTGTGGAGGTGGTTTGGTCATTTAGAGAATGGATCAAAGTAGAATGCCTTGGAGAGCATATAAATCTGTAGGGGAAGGAAGGCAGGGTAGGGGTTGTCCTTGAAAAGGTTGGAGGGAGGAGGGTAAAGGAGGTTTAGTGGGCGAGGGGCTTGGACTTTCAGCAAGCATGTGCGAGCGTGTTAGATACGAGTGAATGGAGAGGAATGGTTTTTGAGACCTGACGAGCTGTTGGAGTGTGAGCAGGGTAATATTTAGTGAAGGGGCTTGAGTACTGGAAATGGGAAGTACATACAATGCCTGCACTTTAAAGGAGGGGTTTGGGATATTGACAGTTTGGAGGGGTACGTTATATATGCTTTGAAACTGTTGTATCTGGGCGCCTCTGCAAAGACAGTGATTATGTGTGAGTGAGGTGAAAGTGTTGAATGATGATGAAGGTATTTTCTTTTTGGGGATTTTCTTTCTTTTTGGGTCACCCTGCCTCGGTGGGAGATGGCCGACTTGTAAAAAAAAAAAAAAAAAAAAAAAAAATCTTACCAGTTATTAGATTTTGCACATTCAAAAATGCATGAACCAATGTGAAATTCAATTTTCATGGCCTTGCATTACACATATTTTGACATCCTTAACAAATCTGTATTTTCTTAACTAAATTAAATAATACAATAAAGCAATACTATTAATTTTATTAACCTAAAGTTAAAGACAGTAAAGCTCAATGTAACAAAGCTTCATTATCTTTTGTAATACTGTATTGAGAGTTACCCTTTTTTCAGAGCTTACCAGTACATCACATCAATTAATGCAACAGCTTCACCTTAACTAAATCTTCACCACCTGATTTTCTAATAGCACCTTCTGGAGGACTCCGGATACCTCTCCTTCAGCTCTCCCTTAAACTGTCGAAATAGAATGCGGTTTTTTCCTGTTCCATGTCCTTGGTGCTGTGGAAGTTGTCGGAGGTCTTGTATCCCTGGTGTACCACAAAGGCGGAGTCCAGCACCAAGAACCTGTACCCGGCCACATGAAGCTCGCAAACCTGTAGTCAATGCATCAATGTAAGGAGGGGAGAAGAAAAGAACTTTGAAAATGAAATCACAAAAAGGAGCAAGAAAGAACCATTCAGTTTACAAAAAGAGAAAATAATCTTTTCTTTTCTTTCAACGTACCAGCCATATCCCACCGAGGTGGGGTGGCCCAAAAGGAAAAACGAAAGTTTCTCCTCTCAAATTTAATAATATATACAGGAGAAGGGGTTACTAGCCCCTTTCTCCCGGCATTTTAGTCGCCTCTTACGACACGCATGGCTTACGGAGGAAGAATTCTGTTCCACTTCCCCATGGAGAAGAGAAAATAATGTTAAAAGAAAATACAAAGAATTATGGACAACAAAATCACTGTAATGGTGGAAGAAATTCATTAGGTTCTAAATAGAAAGTTTCTGATTGTGTTCACTAAAAAAAGATATTTTAGATGTATTAGATTTAAAAGTCAAACAGATGACTGAACTAATTCCAGGAAGTTTACACAAGAGAAAGGTACCTGCCTGACTAATTCTATTAAAGCCATACTGCCTGAACCTTTCATCATAGGGTGGTATGTTGGTCCTGGTGATGTAGAATGGTTCCCAGGGGTCCTGCCACAGCACTTCATACAAGGGTTCTACATGACCCACTTTTCCACCTTTATTCTTTTCCCATGCTGCATAGTCCGTGTATCGCTGGTGAATAATTAAAAAGGTTAATCAAAATCTTTTATCATATGCTGTACATGTACTGTAAAATAAAACAAATTATATACAAAATTTCATTCTAGTAAGGTCTGTATGACCTCATACAGATCAGTGTGCATAATTTCTGGATACAGTAGGACTTCAGTTAAAATACTACCTATTAATGCTTTCTGAAGAATTGCAACATTGTTTTGGTGATCATGCTGTGATTTTCAGTTAGAACGACATTAGCTTAGGAGAAAATATGGCACACCATGGGATGTTTCCTTCCCACCCTCCCCAATCCATCTTGCTGTTAGCCTATGGGTGATACCACCGATATTTTGTGAAGGCCTAATCTTAAGCTTGTTGTAAACAAACTCTCCACACTGTCAGCTCTCTCTCTCTCTCTCTCTGTATACATATGCCATACATACTCAGTGCGGATAGTAACCATGATACCCAAGAAGAATTTGAATAATGTTGAAACTGCCAAGAAGTATTAGTGTAAAAAATCTTGGTGTTTTGAAAAAGTTGACATTTCAGATAAGGTTAAAAGTGGAGTACATGTGGCGGGAAATGTCACGTGCCTTTTATACTGATAAGACTGGTAATAAATTTATAATGGTCACTGGAGGTGTATAAGCCTTTTCTGTTTCCTCTGGATGGAAAACCATGTCCATTTTCTCTGGAAAGAACATATGATATACTGCATCAAATGGCAGTGTAACCCATGTTTTGACAAGTTTATTTAGTAACTGAGTTTTTATTTAGGATCTGGATAAATGATATATTGCTTTTTAGACTGAAAAGTAACATCATCTATAATGTAAAGTGTCTAAAACTGATTATTTTGACAAAATAAGAAATTTAAAAAATATCTGGCATTTCTGGGGGTCCGAAGATCTTCTACCAGTATTAAACACTGTTTTCAGAAACATGACTAGTGTCTATACTGAGAGTTTACTGTAAATCAGAATTTTTTTTAACACATCAGCTGTTTCACACCAAGGCAGGGTGACCCAAAAAAGAAACACTTTCATCGTCACTCATTCCATAACTGTCTAGCCAGATGTGTGCCTACACTACAGTTCAAAAACTGAAACATATCTCAACCCCTCCTTCAGAGCACAGGCACTGTATTTCCCACCTCCAGGAATCAAGTCTGGCTAACTGGTTATCCTTAATACATTCATAAATTTTACCCTGCTCACACTCCAACAGCATGTCAAGTCATAAAAACCATTTGCCTCCACTCACTCATGCATGCTGGCAGGAAGTCTATGCCCCCCCTCACACACAAAACCTCCTTTACCCCCTACCTCCAACTTTTCCTTCCACTACAGAGTTATACACCTCCAAGTTATTCTATTTTGTTCTATCCTCTCTAAATACCTGAACCACCTCAATAACCCCTCTTCAGCTCTTTGGATAATATTTTAGTAACCCCTCATTTTATCACAATATAGAATAGACAGAGACTGTGTGCGAATGATGGTGAAAGTGTTTTTTTTTTTTGGGTCACCTTGTCTCAATGGGAGACGGCGGATGTATTGGAAGAAAAAATAAAAATATATACATCACATACCTGGCACTTCAAGCACAGCTCTTGATAAAATGGTCTTGCTAAGCCATTTTCTTTCATTTTCAACAGTTCCTGCTTAGTTTTGGGGATCTTCACATCATCTTTGATCTCGTAGGCTGGCACTACCCACACAGTCTTATCCTCACCAGAATTGTCTCCAAATAAACCTTTTCCAACTGCATATGAAATAAATGAATCATGCAGACCTAGACTTGGGGTCATATCAATGTCTACTACCATCATCAAAGGTGTGTTAGTAGCTTTACGAGCAATATTTCTCAGCAAGTTGTTTGGGTACTGCACTCCCTTGAAGTCATAATTGGCTTGGTGGATTTCCAGAAATATTTTCTCACAAGGAGTAGTATCTGCTGTGGGAGTGAGGTGCGGAGAGGTGGGAGAATTCAGAGGAAAGACGAGACTAAAAGTAACGTTCTCCTTAATTTCAGGGTAACATTTACGCAACAAATGGAAGGTTTGAACTACAGCTTGTACCTCTCCACTCAATGCAAATACTGCAATGGAGACTGGGCCCTGGGAAAGAGAATTAAATGTAAAAGCCAAAACAAAATATTAAGTGCTGTAGTGATATAGATATAGATATACAGTGGACCCCCGCATAACGATGGCATGACATAGCGATTTTTCCGCATACCGATTACTTTTATCGCAAAATTTTTGCCGCGCATACCGATTAAAAAAACCCGCTTACCGATTTTCGTCCGAGACGCGTCCAATGTGCCCTCACATGTGCCGGCCGTCCCATTGTTTACCAGCCAGCCTCCGCGGTAACATCCAAGCATACACTCGGAATATTTCGAATTATTACAGTGTTTTCGGTGCTGTTTCTGGAAAATAAGTGACCATGGGCCCCAAGAAAGCTTCTAGTGCCAACCCTGTGGTAAAGGGTAGAATTAGTATGGAAATTAAGAAAGATTTGAAGGGTTTGGGCTAACCCTGAAAAGCCTATGCCAGTTGTGAATCCATTGTGCCTACTTTCAAAGATTAAGGAAATGTGTGCACAGTGGGTTGAACTGCAAACCTTTATAGATGAAAATCACCCTGACACAGCTGTTGCTAGCCGTGCTGGTGACTATTTCAATGACAATGTATGGCCCATTTTAGGAAAGTCTTGAAGGAACGGGAGGTACAGAGCTCTATGGACAGATTTGTTGTGCGACAGAGGTCCAGTGACTCTAAAGCTGGTCCTAGTGGCATTAAAAGAAGAAGGGAAGTAACCCCAGAAAAGGACTTGCAAACCTCAAGTCCTAATGGAAGGGGATTCCCCTTCTAAACAGTAAGAAGATAATCTCTCCCCCTCCTCCCATCCCATCAATCATCACCAGATCTTCAATAAAAGTAAGTGTCATGAAAATTTGTGCATGCCTTTTTCAGTTTGTGTGTATTAAAATTAACTTTCATGTGGTAAAAAAAAATTTTTTTCATAACTTTGGGCGTCTTGCAGGGATTAATTTTATTTCCATTATTTCTTATGGGGAAAATTCATTCGCATAACGATTATTTTCGCATAACGATGAGCCCTCTTGCAGGGATTAAAATCGTTAACCGGGGGTCCACTGTATATATATATTAATATATATTATATATATATATATATATATAATATTTATATATATAATATTTTATATATATTATATATATATATATTCTCCATGGGGAAGTGGAACAGAATTCTTCCTCCGTAAGCCATGCGTGTTGTAAGGGGCAACTAAAATGCCAGGGGCAAGGGGCTAGTAACCCCTTCTCCTGTATATAATACTAAATGTAAAAGGAAAAACTTTCGTTTTTCCTTTTGGGCCACCCCGCCTCGGTGGGATACACCCGTGTGTTGAAAGAAGAAAATATATATATTATATATAATATATAAATATTTATATATATAATATATATAAAATATATATATATAATATATATATATATATATAATATATATATATATTATTTTATAATATTATATATGTATGAAAGTATAGTAGTACCAACACTCTTATATGGGTGTGAAGCTTGGGTGGTAAATGCAGCAGCGAGGAGACGGTTGGAGGCAGTGGAGATGTCCTGTTTAAGGGCAATGTGTGGTGTAAATATTATGCAGAAAATTCGGAGTGTGGAAATTAGGAGAAGGTGTGGAGTTAATAAAAGTATTAGTCAGAGGGCAGAAGGGGGGTTGTTGAGGGGGTTTTGGGGTCATTTAGAGAGAATGGATCAAAGTAGAATGACATGGAAAGCATATAAATCTATAGGGGAAAGGGAAAGGCGGGGTAGGGGTCGTCCTCAAAAGGGTTGGAGAGAGGGGTAAAGGAGGTTTTGTGTAAGGGGTTTGGACTTTAAAGCAAGCGGGGCGTGAGCGTGTTAGATAGGAGTGAATGGAGACGAAGGGTTATTTGGGGACCTGACGATCTGTTGGTGGTTTGAGCAGGTAATATTTAGTGAAGGGATTCAGGGAAACCGGTTATTTTCATATAGTCGGACTTGAGTCCTGGAAATGGGAAGTACAATGCCTGCACTTTAAAGGAGGGGTTTGGATATTGGCAGTTTGGAGGGATATGTTGTGTATCTTTATATGTGTATGCTTCTAGACTTTTGTTTTTCTGAGCACCCCCTGCAAAAACAGTGATAAGGGTGCGAGTGTGGTGAAAGTGTTGAATGATGATGAAAGTATTTCTTTTTGGGGATTTTCTTTCTTTTTTGGGTCACCCTGCCTCGGGGGGGAGACGGCCGACTTTTTGGGAAAAAAAAAAAAAAAAAAAAAAAAAAAAAAAAATTATATATATAATTTATATATATATATATAAATATATATATATATATATATATATATATGTATATATATGTATGTATATAAATAAAAGTAGACATTTACTAAAAAAGAAAAAGAAAAACTTATAAAACTGGGATGCTTAAATGTGAATGGATGTAGTGCAGATGACAAGAAACAGATGATTGCTGATGTTATGAATAAAAGAAGTTGGATGTCCTGGCCCTAAGCGAAACAAAGCTGAAGGGGGTAGGGGAGTTTCGGGGGGGGGAAATAAATGGTTTAAAATCTGGAGATCTGAGAGAGTTAGAGCAAAGGAAGGGTAGCAGTAATGTTGAATGATCAGTTATGGAAGGAGAAAAGAGAAAATGAATGTGTAAATTCAAGAATTATGTGGATTAAGTAAAGGTTGGGTGCGAGAAGTGGGTCATAATAAGCGTGTATCACCTGGAAAGAGGGGAAAATGCAGAGGAGAGAGAGAGATTATGGAGATGTTAAGTGAATGTATAGGAGCCTTTTGAACCAAGTGAGAGAGTAATTGTGGTAGGGGGACCTGAATGCTAAAGTAGGAGAAACTTTTAGAGAGGGTGTGGTAGGTGTGGTAGGTGTAAATGATAATGGGAGCCCTTTGACTGAACTTTGTATAGAAAGGGGTTTAGTTATAGGTAATACATATTTTAAGAAAAAGAGGATAAATAAGTAACAAGATATGATGTAGGGCGAAATGACAGTAGTTTGTTGGATTATGTATTGGAAGATAAAAGACTTGTTGAGTAGACTTCAGGATGTACATGTTTATAGAGGGGCCACAGATATATCAGATCACTTTCTAGTTGTAGCTACACTGAGAGAAAAAGGGTAGATGGGATACAAGGAGAATAGAAGCATCGGGGAAGAGAGAGTGAAGGTTTATAAACTAAAAGAGGAGGCAGTTAGGGTAAGATATAAACATTTATGGAGGATAGATGGCCTAATGAGAGCATTAGGCAATGGGGTCGAAGAGGTAGGGGTAGGTTTAAAATGTAGTTTTGGAGTGTTCAGCAGAAGTTTGTGGTTACAGAAAGTGGGTGCGGGAGGGAAGAGGAGCGATTGGTGGAATAATGATGTGAAGACAGTAGTAAGGGAGAAAAAGTTAGCATATGAGAATTTTTTATCAAAGTAGAAGTGATGCAAGGGGGGAAGAGTATATGGAGAAAAAAGAGAGGTTAAGAGAGTGGTGAAGCAATGTAAAAGAGAGAAAAATTTGAGAGAGTGGGTAAAGTTTGTTATCAACAAATTTGTTGAAAATAAGAAAAAGTTTTGGAGTGAGATTAACAAGTTAAGGAAGCCTAGAGAACAAATGGATTTGTCAATTAAAAATTTAGGAAGGATAGTTATTAAATGGAGAGTTAGAGGTATTGGGAAGATGGAGGAATTTTTTGAGGAATTGTTAAATGCTGATAAAAGATGGGGAAAGCTGTGATTTCGTGTTAGGGAAAGGGAAAGGAACAAAAATCTTGTAGGAGTGAGGAAGAGCCATTTTGTGAGTGTGGGGGAAGTTCGTGAGGCAGTGGTAAAATGAAAGGGGTAAGGCACCCCGGGATTGATGGATAAAGATAGAAATGTTAAAAGCAGGTGGGGATATAGTTTTGGAGTGGTTGGTGCAATTATTTAATAAATGTATGGAAAGGGTAAGGTACCTAGGATTGCAGAGAGCATGCATAGTTCCTTTGTATAAAGGCAAAGGGGATAAAAGAGAGTGCAAAAATTATAGGGGGATAAGTCTGTTGAGTATACTGGCAAAGTGTATGGTAGAGTTATTATGAAAGAAATAAGAGTAAGACGGAGAATAGATAGCAGATGAACAAGGAGGCTTAGGAAAGGTAGGGGGGTGTGTGGACCAGGTGTTTACAGTGAAACATATAAGTGAACAGTATTTAGAAAGGCTAAAGGGGTCTTTGTGGCATTTATGGATTTGGAAAAGGCATATGACAGGGTGGAATAGGGGGGCAATGTGGCAGATGTTGCAGGTGTAGGGGTGTGGGAGGTAGGTTGAAAGCATGAAGAGTTTTTACAGGATAGTGAGGCTAAAGTTAGAGTACGTAGGAAAGAGGGAAATTATTTCCCGTAAAAGTAGGCCTTAGACAAGGATGTGTGATGTCACCGTGGTTGTTTAATATATTTATAGATGGGGTTGTAAGAGAAGTAAATGCGAGGGTCTTGGCAAGAGGCGTGGAGTTAAAAGATAAAGAATCACACATAAAGTGGGAGTTGTCACATGCTCTTTGCTAATGACACTGTGCTCTTGGGAGATTCTGAAGAGAAGTTGCAGAGATTGGTGGATAAATTTTGGGTTTAGGGTGTGCAAAAGAAGAAAATTGAAAGTGAATACAGGAAAGAGTAAGGTTATGGGGATAACAAAAAGATTAGTGATGAAAGATTGGATATCAGATTGGAGGGAAGGGGAGTATGGAGGAGGGAATGTATTCAGATATTTGGGAGTGGACGTGTCAGCGGATGGGTCCCAAAGAAAGATGAGGTGAATCATAGAATTGATGAGGGGAAAAGGGTGAGTGGTGCACTTTTGGAGTCTCTGGAGACAAAAAACTTTGTCCTTGGAGGCCCAAAAAGGGGAATGTATGAGAGTATAGTTTTACCAAAGTTCTTATATGGGTGTGAAGCAGGGTGATGAATGTTGCAGCGAGGAGAAAAGGGTGGAGGCAGTGGAGATGTCATGTCTGAGAGCAATGTGTGGTGTGAATATAATGCAGAGAATTCGTAGTTTGGAAGTTAGGAGGAGGTGGGGATTACCAAAACTGTTGTCCAGAGGGCTGAGGGAAGGGTTGTTGAGGTGGTTCGACATGTGGAGAGAATGGAGCGAAACAGAATAACTTCAAGAGTGATCAGTCTGTAGTGGAAGGAAGGCGGGGTAGGGGTCGGCCTAGGAAAGGTTGGAGGGAGGGGTAAAGGAGGTTTTTGTGTGCGAGGGGCCCTTTGGGCTTCCAGCAGGCATGCGTGAGCGTGTTTGATAGGAGTGAATGGAGACAAATGGTTTTTAAATACTTGACGTGCCCGTTGGAGTGTGAGCAAAGTAACATTTTTTGAAGGGGTTCAGGGAAACCGCAGGCCGGACTTGAGTCCTGGAGATGGGAAGTACAGTGTCTGCACTCTGAAGGAGGGTGTTAATGTTACAGTTAAAAAACCGTAGTGTAAAGCACCCTTCTGGCAAGACAGGATGGAGTGAATGATGGTGAAAGTTTTTCTTTTTTCGGCCACCCCGCCTTGGTGGGAATCGGCCAATGTGAAAAAAAAAAAAAAAAATAAAAAATAAAAATAGGTCTTAGACAGGGATGTGTAATGTCACCATGGTTGTTTAATATATTTAAAAGATGGGGTTGTAAAGGAAGTAAATGCTAGGGTGTTCGGGAGAGGGGTGGGATTAAATTTTGGGGAATCAAATTCAAAATGGGAATTGACACAGTTACTTTTGCTGATGATACTGTGCTTATGGGAGATTCTAAAGAAAAAACTGCAAAGTTAGTGGATGAGTTTGGGGAAAGGGGTGTAAAGGTAGAAAGTTGAAAGTGAACATAGAAAAGAGTAAGGTGATGAGGGTGTCAAATGATTTAGATAGAGAAAAAATTGGATATCAAATTGGGAGGATTAGTGTGGAAGAAGTGAATGTTTTCAGATACTGGGAAATTGACATGTTGGCGGATGGATTTATGAAGGATGAGGTTAATCATAGAATTGATGAGGGAAAAAAGGTGAGTGGTGCGTTGAGGTATATGTGGAGTCAAAAAACGTTATCTATGGGCAAAGAAGGGAATGTATGAAAGTATAGTAGTACCAACACTCTTATATGGGTGTGAAGCTTGGGTGGTAAATGCGCAGCGAGGAGACGGTTGGAGCAGTGGGGATGTCCTGTCTAAGGCAATGTGTGGTGTAAATATTACGCAGAAAATTCGGAGTGTGAAATTAGGAGAAGGTGTGGAGTTAATAAAAGCATTAGTCAGAGGACAGAAAGGGGTTGTTGAGGTGGTTTGGTCATTTAGAGAGAATTTGGGTCAAAGTAGAATGACTGAAAGCATATAAATCTATAGGGGGAAAGGGAAAGGGGGGGTAGGGGTCGTCCTCGAAAGGGTTGGAAAGAGGGGGTAAAGGAGGTTTGTGGGCGAGGGCTTGGACTTCCAGCAAGCGTGCATGAGCGTGTTAGATAGGAGTGAATGGAGACAATGATACTTGGACCTGACGATCTGTTGGAGTGGAGCAGGGTAATATTTAGTGAAGGGATTCAGGGAAACTGGTTTTTTTTCATATAGTCGGACTTGAGTCCCGGAAATGGGAAGTACAATGCCTGCACTTTAAAGGAGGGGTTGGGATATTGGCAGTTTGGAGGGGTATTTTGTGTATCTTTATACGTATATGCTTCTAAACTGTCGTATTTCTGAGCACCTCTGCAAAATCAGTGATAATGTGTGAGTGTGGTGAAAGTGTTGAATGAGATGAAAGTATTTTCTTTTGGGGATTTTCTTTCTTTTTTGGGTCACCCTGCCTTTGGGGGGAGACGGCCGACTTTTGGGAAAAAAAAAAAAAAAAAAAAAAAAAATTATATATATATATATATATATTTTTTTTTTTTAACAATTGGTCGTCTCCCACCGAGGCAGGGGGACCCAAAAAGAAAGAAAATCCCCAAAAAGAAAATACTTTCATCATCATTCAACACTTTCACCACACTCACACATTATCACTGCTTTTGCAGAGGTGCTCAGAATACAACAGTTTAGAAGCATATACGTATAAAGATACACAACAATCCCTCAAACTGCCAATATCCCAAACCCCTCCTTTAAAGTGCAGGCATTGGACTTCCCATTTCCACGACTCAAGTCCGTATAAGAAAATAAACCGTTTCCCTGAATCCCTTCACTAAATATTAAACCCTCTCACACTCAAACAATCGTCAGGTCCCAAGTATCATTCGTCTCCATTCACTCCTATCTAACACACTCATGCACCTTGCTGGAAGTCCAAGCCCCTCACCCACAAAACCTCCTTTACCCCCTCTTTCCAAACCCTTTCGAGGACGACCCCTACCCCTCTTTCCTTCCCCTATAGATTTATATGCTTTCCATGTCATTCACTTTGAAACCATTCTCTCTAAATGACCAAACCACCTCAACACCCCTCTTCGCCCCCGACTAATGCTTTTTTTAACTCCACCCCCTTCTCCTAATTTCCCCACTCCGAATTTTCTGCATAATATTTACACCACACATTGCCCTTAGACAGGACATCTCCACTGCCCCCAACCGTCTCCCCTGCTGCATTTACCACCCAAGCTTCACATCCATATAAGAGTGTTGGTACTACTATACTTTCATACATTCCCTTCTTTGCCTCCATAAAATAACGTTTTTGACTCCACATATACCTCAACGCACCACTCACCTTTTTTCCCTCATCAATTCTATGATTTAAACCTCATCCTTCATAAATCCATCCGCCGACACGTCAACTCCCAAGTATCTGAAAACATTCACTTCTTCCAACTCCCCTCCCCAATTTGATATCCAATTTTTCTTTATTCTAAATCATTTGATACCCTCATCACCTTACTCTTTTCTATGTTCACTTTCAACTTTCTACCTTTACCACATTCCAAACTCATCCACTAACCTTTGCAATTTTTTTTTTAGAATCTCCCATAAGCACAGTATCATCAGCAAAAAGTAACTGTGTCAATTCCCATTTTGAATTTGATTCTCCATAATTTAATCCCACCCCTCTCCCGAACACCCTAGCATTACTTCTTTTACAACCCCATCTATAAATTATATTAAACAACCATGGTGACATTACACATCCCTGTTTAAGACCTATTTTTACCGGGAAGTATTCTCCCTCTTCTACACGCCCTAACCTGAGCCTCACATCCTCATAAAAGCTCTTTACAGCATTTAGTAACTTACCACCTATTCCATAAACTTGCAACATCTGCCACATTGCTCCTCTATCCACTCTATCATATGCCTTTTCTAAATCCAAATGCAATAAAAACTTTCCCCACCTTTATCTAAATACTGTTCACATATATGCTTCAATGTAAACACTTTTATCTACACATCCCCTACCCACTCTGAAGCCTCCTTGCTCATCCGCAATTCTACATTCTGTCTTACCTCTAATTCTTTCAATTATAACTCACCGTATACTTTTCCCGGTATACTCAGTAAACTTATTCCCCCTATAATTTTACAATCTCTTTTGTCCCCTTTCCCTTTATATAAAGGGACTATACATGCTCTCCCCGCCCAAACCCAGGTACCTTCCCTCTTCATACATTTTTTAAACAAAAGTACCAACCCCTCCCAAAACTATATCCCCCCCTGCTTTTAACATTTGTCATGATCCCAAACAGTTCCAGCTGCTTTTCCCCCTTTCATTCTACGAATGCCTCACGTACCTCCACCACACTTACATTCTGCTCTTCTTCACTCCTAAAAGATGGTAAATCCTCCCTGGCCAGTGCATGAAATTACAGCCTCCCTTTCTTCCTCAACATTAAAAGTTCCTCAAAATATTCTCGCCATCTACCTAATAAACCCCCCTCCTCCCCATCTACTAACTCCCCTACTCGTTTTTAACAGACAAATCCATACTTTCCCTAGGCTTTCTTAACTTGTTTTTAAATCACTCCAAAATTTTTTCTTATTTTTATTAAAATTTTCTTGACAGTGCCTCTCCCACTCTTTCATCTGCTCTCCTTTTGCACTCTCTCACCACTCTCTTCACCTTTTTTTTTACTCTCCATATACTCTGCTCTTCTTATAACACTTTGCTTTGTAAAAAAACCCCTCGTAAGCTACCTTTTTCTCTTTTATCACACCCTTTACTTCATCATTCCACCAATCACTCCTCTTTCCTCCTGCCCCCACCCTCCTATAACCACAAACTTCTGCCCACATTCTAATACTGCAATTTTTAAAACTATTCCAACCCCTTCAACCCCCCCACTACTCATCTTTGCACTAGCCCACCTTCTGCCAATAGTCGCTTATATTCTCGCCCGAACTCCTCCTCCCCTTAGTTTATTACACTTTCAACCTCCCTCTTACTTCTTGTTGCCACCTTCCTCTTTTCCCCCTCTACCTCTTACTGTAACGTAGTCTACAACTAAATAATGATCTGATATATCAGTTTCCCCTCTATAAACATGTACATCCTGGGGCCTACCCATCAACCTTTATCCACCAATACATAATCTAACAACTACTTTCATTACGTGCTACATCATACCTCGTACATTTATTTATCCTCTTTTTCATAAAATATTTATTACTTATTACCAAATTTCTTTCTACACATAGCTCAATTAAAGGCTCCCCATTTACATTTACCCCCGGCACCCCAAATTTACCCACTACTCTCTCCCTAACATTTTTACCCACTTTAGCATTGAAATCCCCAACCACCATTACTCTCACATTTGATTCAAAACTCCCCACGCATTCACTCAACATTTCCCAGAATCACTCTCTCTCCTCTACACTTCTCTCTTCTCCAGGTGCATATACGCTTACTATAACCCACTTATCACATCCAATCTTTATTTTACTCCACATAATCCTTGAATTTATGCATTTGTAGTCCCTCTTTTCCTGCCATAGCTTTTATTTTTTTATTTATATATATATATATATATATATATATAATATATATAATATATATATATATATATATAATATATATATATATAATATATATATATATATATATATAATACGTATATATATATCCTAGGTAGTAGGTTGGTAGACAGCAACTGCCCGGGGAGGTGCTACCATCCTGCCAAGTGAGTGTAAAACAAAAGCCTGTAATTGTTTTACATGATGATAGGATTGCTGGTGTCTTCTGTCTCATAAATATGCAAGATTACAGGTAAGTCTTGCTACTTCTACTTACACTTGGGTCACACTACACATACACGTACAAGCATATATATACACACCCCTCTGGGTTTTCTTCTATTTTCTTTCTAATTCTTGTTCTTGTTTATTTCCTCTTATCTCCATGGGGAAGTGGAACAGAATTCTTCCTCTGTAAGCCATGCGTGTCGTAAGAGGCGACTAAAATGCCGGGAGCAAGGGGCTAGTAACCCCTTCTCCTGTATATATTACTAAATTTAAAAGGAGAAACTTTCATTTTTCCTTTTGGGCCACCCCGCCTCGGTGGGATACGTCCGGTGTGTTGAAAGAAAGAAGAATATATACAGCGGAACCTGGGTTTCCGGTTGTCCTAGTTTTCGTTGGATTCAGTTTTTGACAACTTTTTTTTGTCAAAATTTTGTAACAGTTTTCATTCATCACCTCGGTTTTTGTCGTTCTGCCGTACCGAACATATCTGCCTGCCCACGCCCACACAAAGCATCCCACGTGTTCTGAGTCAGTCTGGCTTTGTTTCTCGTCAAGTGAGCATTACCCTGCGCATTCATCTGAAACATTTTGTAATAATCCATTGCTTTTTGTGCTTGTTTATTGAGTGCAACTTCTAAATAAGCCACCACAGGGCCAAAGAAAGTTCCAAGTGCCAGCCCTTTGATAAAGAAGACAAGAAACACCATAGAATTCAAGAAAGAACTACTAGTAGTAAAGTAGGAAAGTGGCGTACATGTGGTCGATCTTGCTAGGATGAACGGAAGTTCTCATCAACGATCAGTGCCATCCTGGCGAAGAAAAAAGAAATTAAGGAATCTAATGTTGTGAAAGGGGTAAATGTGCTAATGAAACAGAGATCGTAAACAATCAAAGATGTTGAGAAGTTGTTGTTGGAGTGGATCAATGAAAAACAGTTAGCAGGAGATAGTGTTGTGGAGGCAAAAATTTGCGAAAAGGCAAGGCAGTTGCATGAGGATCTCTTAAAGAAAATGTATGGAGTGAGTGCTGCTGTTAGTGAATTTAAGGCCAGCAGAGGCTGGTTCGACAAAGTCAAGAAGCAATCTGGCATACACAGTGTTAAGGTAGAGTGAGGCTGCAAGTTTGGACAAACGTGCAGCCAAAGAATTCGTTGATGAATTCAAGGAGTACGTAGAGGCTGAAGGATTCCTCCGCCAACAAGTCTTCAATTGTGACGAAACAGGCCTCTTTTGGAAGAAAATGCCAAAGAGGACCTACATCATGCAGGAGGAAAAGGCACTGCCAGGACACAAGCCTATGAAGGATAGGCTAACTCTTTTGTTCTGTGGTAATGCTAGTGGGGATTTCAAAGTGAAGCCTTTACTGGTGTATCACTCTGAAAATCCCCGAGTGTTCAAGAAAAACAATGTCATCAAGAGTAAATTGTGTGTGATGAGGAAGGCTAACAATAAGGCATGGGTCATGAGGCTAATTTTCATTGAGTTGGTCAATGAAGTGTGTGGCTTGGGAATGAAGAAATATCTCCTGGAAAATAAATTACCACTCAAGTGCCTCCTAGTAATGGACAATGCTCCTGCTCATCCTCCAGACTTGGAAGACCAATTATTGGAGGAGTTCAGTTTCATCACAGTGAAGTTCTTGCCCCTTAATACTACTCCTCTTGTCCAGCCCATGGACCAGCAGGTCATTTCAAACTTCAAAAAACTTTACATCACAGCAATGTTTCAAAGGTGCTTTGAAGTGACCTTGGACACAGAAATGACCCTAAGAGAGTTCTAGAGGAATCACTTCAATATCCTCAATTACATAGGCCTTATAAGGCTTGGCAGGAAATGACTTTCAAGACAATAAACTCTGCTTGGAGAAAATTGTGGCCAAAATGTGTCCAAGAGAAGGATTTTGAAGGGTTTGAGGCTGACACTGACAACCCTACGCCTGTTGTGGAATCTATTGTGGCTTTGGGGAAGTCCCTGGGGTTGGATGTGAGTGGCCAGGAAGTGGAAGAGTTGGTGGACGACCACAGGGAAGAGCTAACCACTGAAGAGCTGCAGCACCATCAACTGGAACAGCAACAGACTGTAGCTGAGGAAACTGCTTCAGAGGAGGAGGAAGAGAGAGGGGAGAATGTGCCTTCTTCAGTGATTAAGGACATGTGTGGAGTGAGTTGCAAAGTTTGTGGAGAAATATCACCTTAACAAAGCTGTTGCAAGCCGTGTCTGCAACAGAAACAGACCTCTCTGGACAGGTTTTTTGTGTGACAGGGGGTCCAGTAAAAGACAAAGAAGGGAAGTAACCCCGGATAGGGACTTGATACTTGAAGTCTTTATGGAGGGGGATTCCCCTTCTAACCAATAACCTCTCCTCCTCCCTCTCCTCTCCTCGTGTCTTCCATATGCCAACAAGAGTCTTCAATAAAGGTAAAAGTGATATTAAATGTTCACTTATCCATTTCATTAGTCTTTTATAATTATTTCTCATTGTTTTCTGTATGTAAAACTATATTCTCTACAAAATGTAATTTTTGTTAATACTTTTGGGTGTCTGGAACAGATTAATTAGATTTACAATATTTCTTATGGGAAATATTGCTTCAGTTTTCGCCGAATTCGGTTTTCGTCAGACTTTCTGGTGGCTAAAGCTCCCGCTTCACACACGGAGGGGCCCGGGTTCGATTCCCGGCGGGTGGAAACATTTCGACACGTTTCCTTACACCTGTTGTCCTGTTCACCTAGCAGCAAATAGGTACCCGGATGTTAGTCGACTGGTGTGGGCCGCATCCTGGGGGACAAGATTAAGGACCCCAATGGAAATAAGTTAGACAGTCCTCGATGACGCACTGACTTTCTTGGGTTATCCTGGGTGGCTAACCCTCCGGGGTTAAAAATCCAAACGAAATCTTATCTTATCTCTCTTATCTTATCTTAATGACGAAAACCGAGGTTCCACTGTAATTCTTTTCAATGCAAATAATCATTCAAATAATTTTACATTTCCTATCAATTTAATGGATGTATCCAAACTAGAACAGTAATTGTGAATAACAGATTGGTGCAATACACAAATAATTTGCACATAGGAGAAAGAGACTAATGACGACATTTTGGTCCAACTTGGACCATTAACTGATATCTTACATTTCAGTACATACATAAAACATTAACACACCTGCCAATGTTTAGCCAGTGGAGGTAGATGATGAAGCCTTGCAAGAGAGCACTGAGTGACTAGTGTCAAACCCTGACTGATAGGTACGCTCTGCTCGTCTCTTCCGTCCAGTCTCTCGTCTTGGCCGGCTTCAGCTCCAGATCCTCGTAGGACACCCACTGCCACTCTGAACTCCCCAGAGCCATCTAAGACACTCCAATGAGCAATATGAGATAACATTGCCTGGTGGTCATCTGAAAACTACATAGTCAAATGATAATTCTCAATATACAGTAATGATATCAGGCATAGATAAAGAGGTAGTAGGTTGGTAGACAGCAACCACCCAGGGAAGTACTACCGTCCTGCCAGATGACTGTGAAACAAAAACCTGTAACTGTTTTGCATGATGGTAGGATTGCTGGTTTCTTTTTCTGTCTCATAAACACGCTAAGATAACAGGGATATCTTGCTACTCCTACTTACACTTTGGTCACACTTCACAGACACGCACATGCATATATATATATACATACATCTAGGTTTTTCTCCTTTTTCTAAATAGCTCTTGTTCTTTTTTATTTCTTCTATTGTCCATGGGGAAGTGGAAAAGAATCTTTCCTCCGTAAGCCATGCGTGTCGTATGAGGCGACTAAAATGCCGGAGCAATGGGCTAGTAACCCCTTCTCCTGTATACAATTACTAAAAAAGAGAAGAAAAAAACTTTATAAAACTGGTTGCTTAAATGTGCGTGGATGTAGTGCGGATGACAAGAAACAGATGATTGCTGATGTTATGAATGAAAAGAAGTTGGATGTCCTGGCCCTAAGCGAAACAAAGCTGAAGGGGGTAGGAGAGTTTCAGTGGGGGAAATAAATGGGATTAAATCTGGGTACGAGAGATTAGAGAAAGGAAGGGGTAGCATAATGTTAATGATCAGTTATGGAAGGAGAAAAGAAAATGAGTGAAAATTCAAGAATTTTTGGGGATTAAAGTAAAGGTTGGATGCGAGAGGGGCATAATAAGCGTGTACACCTGGGAAGAGAGGAATGAAAGGGGGAGAGAAGAGTTTTTGGGGAGATGTTAATGAATGTATGGGAGCCTTTGAACCCAAGTGAGAGAGAAATTGTGGTAGGGGACTTGAATGCTAAATGGGAGAAACTTTTAGAGGGGGGTGTGGTGGTAAGTTTGGGGTGCCAGGTTAAATGATAATGGGAGCCCTTTGATTGAATTTGTATAAAAAGGGGGGTTTTGTTTAGGTAACACTTAAGAAAAAGAGGATAATAATAACACGATATAAATGTAGGCGAAATGACAGTAGTTTTTTTGATTATGTAAGGGGGAGATAAAAAGACTTTGAGTAGACTTCAGGATGAAACATGTTTTAAGAGGGCCACAATATATCAATCACTTTCTAGTTGTACTACACTGAAAAGAAAAAAGGTAGATGGATAAAAGGGAAATAGAAAGCATCAGGAAGAAGAGGGAAGGTTAAAAACTAAAAGAGGAGGCAGTTAGGGTAAGATATAAACAGCTATTGGAGGATAATGGCTAATGAGAACATAGGCAATGGGGTCGAAGGGGTATGGGTAGGTTTAAAATGTTAGTGTTGGAGTGTTCAGCAGAAGTTTGTGGTTACAGGAAGTGGGTGCAGGAGGAAAGAGGACGATTGGTGAAGAGATGTAAAGAAGTATAAGGAAAAAATTTTAAGCATATGGAAGTTTTTACAAAGTAGAAGTGATGAAGGATGGAAGAGTAATTGGGGGAAAAGAAGAAGTTAAGAGAGTGGTGAAGCAATGTAAAAAACGAGCAAATGAAGAGTGGGTGAGATGTTATAAAACAAATTTTGTTGAAAATAAGAAAAAGTTTTTGGAAGTGAGATTAACAAGTTAAGAAACCCTAGAGAACAAATGGATTTGTCAGTTAAAATAGGAAGGAGAGTTATTAAATGGAGATTAGAGTATTGGGAAGAGGGAAGAAATATTTTGAGGAATTGTTAAATGTTGTAAAGATAGGAAGCTGTGATTTCGTGTTAGGCAAGAGAATAAAAACTTGTAGGAGTGAGGAGGGCCATTGTGAGTGTGGGGAAAAAGTTCGTGAGGCAGTAGGTAAAATGAAAGGGGGTAAGGCAGCCGGGATTGAATGGGATAAAGATAGAAATTTTTAGAGCAGGTGGGATATGTTTTGGAGTTGTTTGTGCAATTTTTTAATAAATTATGGAAGAGGGTAAGGTACCTAGGGATTGGCAAGAGAGCAGGGCATATTTCCCTTTGTATAAAGGCAAAGGGATAAAAGAGAGTGCAAAAAATTATAGGGGGATAAGTCTTTTTGAGTGTCCCGGTAAATTAAAGGTGTATGGTAGAGTTATAATTGAAAAAATTAAGAGTAAGACGAGAATAGGATAGCAGATGAACAAGGAGGCTTTGGGAAAGTTAGGGGTGGTGGACCAGGTGTTTTACAGTGAAAACATATAAGTGAACATTTATTTAATAAGGCAAAGAGGTCATTTGTGGCATTTAGGGATTTGAAAAGGGTATGACAGGGTTATAGGGGGCAATGGGAAGATGTTGCAAGTGTATGGTGAGGAGTAGGGGTTACTGAAAAGCAGTGAAGATTTTGTTACAGGATATGAGGCTCAAGTAGAGTAGGGTGGAAAGAAGGAAATTTTTTTCCCAGTAAAAGTAGGCCTAGACAAGGATGTTGATGTCAACCGTGGTTGTTTAATATTTTTTTATAGAGGGGGTTGTAAGAGAAGTAAATGCGAGGGTCTTGGCAAAGAGGCGGGATTAAAAGATAAAGAATCACACACAAAGTGGGAGTTGTCACAGCTGCTCTTTGCTGATGACACTGTGCTCTTGGGAGATTCTGAAGAGAAGTTGCAGAGATTGGTGGATGAATTTGGTAGGGTGTGCAAAAGAAGAAAATTAAAGGTGAATACAGGAAAGAGTAAGGTTATGAGGATAACAAAAAGATTAGGTGATGAAAGATTGAAATTTTCAGATTGGAGGGAGAGAGTATGGAGGAGGTGAACGTATTCAGATTTTGGGGATTTGGGACGTGTCAGTGGATGGGGTCTATGAAAGATGAGGTGAATCATAGAATTGATGAGGGAAAAAGAGTGAGGGGTTTGCACTTAGGAGTCTGTGGAGACAAAGAACTTTGTCCTTGGAGGCAAAGAGGGGAATGTATGGAGTATAGTTTTACCAACGCTCTTATAGGGGTGTGAAGCGTGGGTGATGAATTTTGAAAGCGAGGAGAAGGCTGGAGGCAGTGGAGATGTCATTCTGAGGGCAATGTTGTGGTGTAATATAATGCAGAGAAATTTGTAGTTTTGGAAGTTAGGAGGAGGTGCGGGAAATTACCAAAACTGTTGTCCAGAGGGCTGAGAAGGGTTTTTGAGGTGGTTCGGACATGTAGAGAGAATGGAGCGAAACAGAATGACTTCAAGAGTGTATCAGTCTGTAGTGGAAGGAAGGCGGGGTAGGGTCGGCCTAGGAAGGGTTGGAGGGAGGGGGTAAAGGAGGTTTTTGTGTGCGAGGGGCTTGGACTTCCAGCAGGCATGCGTGAGCGTGTTGATAGGAGTGAATGGAGACAAATGGTTTTTAATACTTGACGTGCTGTTGGAGTGTGAGCAAAGTAACATTTAAAGAAGGGATTCAGGGAAAAACCGGCAGGCCGGACTTGAGTCCTGGAGATGGAAGTACAGTGCCTGCACTCTGAAGGAGGAGTTGTTAATGTTGCAGTTTAAAAACTGTAGTGTAAAGCACCCTTCTGGCAAGACAGTGATGGAGTGAATGATGGTGAAAGTTTTTCTTTTTCGGGCCACCCTGCCTTGGTGGGAATCGGCCGGTGTGATAATAAAAAAAAAAAAAAAAAAATAATAAAGACTTAAAAATTAATTGAAAATTGAGAGCCGGACATGAATTCTGCAACTATAGAAGATACAGTGGGAAGGGGAGTATGGAGAACTGAAAAGTGGAAGGTAAAAAAAAGAAATATTAATTAGGATTACATATAGCAGGTGGTAATTAAAAAAACAAATCTCAAGAAAGCTATCATTTTCCCATTTTCCCAGCATCCTCTCTTCCATTCTCAGTTAAAAAAAATTTCCCAAGATATGGCAAATCTTGGATACTTCTTATTCTCTTTAAAATGTATGTATAGGCTGCCTTCAGGAAGTGTTAAGGCCAAACAAACAAGAGAGTACGTATGCAATATTTGAAGATTACCATTCTGTATATGGTTATCTGTTTATTGTAAGAAAAACATTCCTGATGTGCTAAGAAATGTAATAAGGAGTTCACCTGCTAATGAAAAACAACCTATTTGCTCAATGAGCCTAAAGCAATGAATTTAAAGGGAAAAATCTTGGCTAGTGTTACCCAATGCCATTAAAGTTCCTATCAAATCATCCAGAGTAGATGAGACAGGCTTCATCCAACAGTGAGGTTTGATGGATGAATGGAGCATAGCTGTTCCGTCCATTCCTCAAATTTCTTCACCATAAGATATATAACATTCAATTATTTGAAATAAAAAAGTGGCCACATACTAAAAAAAAAAAAAAAATCACTAGATGAATTCACAGCAAAAAATATGCCTGGTCCTCTCCACAATCACAAATTAAATTTTCACTCATTTGATTTTATTGCAATGTACTTTTATAGGCTGAAGTGGGGACCACCAAGTCTAGCCTAAAGCTTTGTTAATTGGGCATCAATTTGCACAACTTTTGCAAGGACTGCAGCCATAATACTTAGTGAAAGAAGTGTACCTATTTAATATTCAGTTACTATACATCTAAATGTGCTAATAAAAGAAAACATTTAAATGAAAAACTTACACAAATTACAGTACTTAGCCAATTAAAGAAATTTAACACTCAAATTCCTTATTTATATTTGTTAGATTTACCCTTAAATTTCAATACAAAATGTTATGTAGAGTTGTTAATAGTCATCAATGAAACAGCTGTTGTACCTTCTGGCCAAGAGTTAGTCCGCTGCGGAATAAAAGAGTGCTGACCCCTCAGTCCAACCTTCAAAGGGGTGGGGCCTGAGTTTCCTCGCTGCTGCTGCTGCTGCGTTTCTTGCTGCAGCCTGTTGGGCCCCTGCCTAGCTGCCCATGTGGAACTACATTGGTAACCTGCAAAGATCTGGAAATTACTTTTGTGTTGTTTAACAGGATGGAGACAATCTATACTCAACAGTACAAGAACCCCAATTCATGTCTTCCTTTACAAGAAACCCTTCGGATTAGTATTTAAAATTAAAGCAATTGGGCAGATTAAAAGGGATCACTATTTTAAACCCCAAATCCCAAGGTAAAGAGATAAACCAACTGAAATTCAGTAATAGAGGAATACACATTACAGCACTTTAGGAGCAAAAGCAATAAAATTTGTGAAATATTCCAGTCACATACCTACTAAAATGTTCTTGATGAAAGGGTTTAAAGTGTTGGAACTGGAAAAAATTAATACAGGGTACTACTAAATTTTCAAACAAATTTTAAGTTTTGAAACCAATGATTGAGGAAATCTAAGTCGGAAAAGACACGTAAAGTTGATGATACTGTTTTGTTGCAAGAATATCAGGGGTAACTGCAAAAAAAAATACGGCCTTTCCTCACTTAAATGGACGGAGTTCTGTTCCCCAAAACAAAGTCGTTAAAAAACGAAAATTCGTCACCAAGTAGACATTCTATATGGTATGGGTTTGTGTCAAACCATCTTTGATCTGTTTTAAATGTCACCTTTGCACCAAATCTAACATTTTGGTATTAATTTTAAATGTTTATACAGTATGTAATGCATATTGAAATAAACAGAATTAGAGGAAATCACTTTTAAAATACATTATTTAGGTATAGATACTGGTCAAGAGCCGTCGTAAGTCCAAGGCATCTAAAAGAAATACGTCGCTAAGTGGGGGAGAGGGTACAAAGGAATTTTGTAATATATGAGGAAAACTTGCCCGATAAGTGGGCAAAACAATATGGTAATAGTATAAATGTTTTTATGTCAAGTACATAATAGTAAATGATTTTGAAGGTGTGGTGCAGCCGAAAGGCAATACTGTACTAAACGTAAGCCTCCTCTGATATGTGCATAGGGTAATGTACCTTACTTTTGCATAAAGAAGAACAATAAAAAACCAGTTTGGGAAAAATTTACCCACCACTGAAACATGAACAAAAAATTAATTTTAAAAACCTGGATCTTAAAGTTCCCAAAAAAAACCCTAAGGCTTTTGGGGGAAACGTTAAAAACGTAAAAAGTGGATGGGGTTTTAAAAATGTATCTTTAAAAAAAAAACGGTATAACGTTTTTTTCAAAAAATTTTTGGTTCCAAAAATAAATGGTAAAATTATAAGGGCCCCAAAATTGGGGGGCCCCCCCCAAAGGGGGCCTTTTTAAACCGGAACTTTTTAAAATCACACCTGCAGCAAACTTGCAATGACTGCTAAAATGGCCACAGAGCGCCATGACACAATACTCGAAAGACACCTCGGAAACATCCCCACACACGATACATCTGACTTCGGCTCATGGCGAGGTCATGAATCTGGATCATCTACATCAGTCATGATCTGTTGGGTAACACAACAAACTAAAAACAATTTTTTAAAATATTTTGTTTATAATAAAACATACTTGTACTATAATAAGTTATTAACCATAATAAAAAAATTAAGAGGTAAGGCCATTTATGAAAATAGGGATGTCAGGCTAGTACATGAATCTGCAGCAATAGCTTGTGAGAAGACAGCGAGGGAATAAATGCAAGAACACACAAAGACATATTTAAAAATTGGATGACCTGAGAGAGCATACTTAAATGGAGCTGCTTGTTGGGCTTGTTATGAGTCCTTTTCCTCCAAGGCATATAAAGAATGAAAAAAGTTTCCCAAATTAGATATATGCAGAGTATCATATACTACAACTCTATTATTAACGTACCTTTTAAGCCTCGTATAGAGAATATAGATTATTGTGAGTTCACGAAAGCTCATGTACGATATAAATGGCATACCATTGACAATTGTGAGGAAAAGACACACTGCAGAACAAGCCTTGTTTGGGACAATGACACACTGAATAAAGCTTTATCAAATCATAACTTATTAACAAGGCTGTGGAGTCGGCGTCAGAAGTGCCATAAATAAAGGAGTCGGGGTCGAAGGTCTTGTGTGCCGACTCCACAGCCCTGTTGACAACAACCTGCCTGAGGACATTGTAGTGGTAAATTTAGATTTCAAGAATGCGTTTAGTCTCCTAAAAAGTAATGCGGTATTAACCAGGGCTGTGGAGTCAGAATCAGAAGCAGTTTTTTGGGTTACTGGAGATGGAGTTGGTAAAATGAAATTAAAGGAGTCGGAATTGAAGGTTTTATGTGCCAACTCCACAGCCCTGCTTATAAAGCTCTACAAAGGAAAACTTTGTTTCATTAAAAGCTTCCACAACAAGCCCTTTTCTTCAATGGTTTCCCAAACTGTTTTTTGCTTTTTCTAGAGTGCCATACCTTGATCTGGCATGAAAAAAAATATATACTTTTAATTGAGCAATTCACTAGCTATTATTTTAATTTTTACTACAAACCTTTGATTTAACCAACATCATTCACCTCTACACACAAAGTCAAAATGTGTAGATATATCAGAGCAAACGCCTTAAATAATAGCATTTACTATATTAAGCTTTTACTTCAGAAACTTTTGGGCTCAATGTACTTGCTTGCCTCTATCTATTTATAAAATGAATCCCTATTTATTTTCAGGGTCTGAATACCAGTAAGGTGCAGATTTAGAAGTAAATCCTTGATTTAAGAGACTAACAGGGAAAGCAGATGGCGGGTAATTGCAATTAGTGTGGATAGAGATGAGATTCTTTTGCTGTGATTTACAAAAACAGACAATTCTGTAACCAATGAACTGTTAGTGGCATTTTCTGACAAATTTCAAATTTAGCTACAATATCCATATAAACAAAATTAATTTTATACAGTGGACCCTTAAATTTCACAATTTTTTTTTTGTTAATACTCTTGGGTATCGGGAACGGATTAACTGGATTTACATTATTTCTTATGGGGAAAATGATTTTGGTTTTCGTGAATTTTGGTTTTCGGCAGACTCTCTGGAACGAATTAATCATGAAAACCAAGGGTCCACTGCATTACGTAAAAAAAAAATTTATCACAATTTTAAATTAAAACTTGCTCTCTAAACATTATATGGAGAAAACTGTTCAAACTCAACTGACCAAGCCGATTTAGTGTCATATTCTGATGTTCATTAAGTCGTGAGTTCACTGATTTTAAATTTCCAAAAGTGTTGCTCTAAGTGGCAAATAAAGAGATAACAACAATGGCTTGATAAAGCTCCTGGAGAGTGAAAAGTTCCACAATAAAATTTTCACATCATTTTGCACTTGCGTCCTTTTACCTAACAGATAAGAACAAGCAAAGCAGTATTTTCAGAATTTACAAGCCATGAATTTCTCTCTGGTTGTCACATGAAACACTCCTCTTGAAATTTTATCATACAGGTTCCCTCCCCTCCTCAAAAAAAAGGAGACCAAGAGATAAGGTTTATCATAGAACACAGCTGTACCCAACCTTACCCTTGTGCAGGTCTCGAGACAATTCTCTTAAAATGTTTCAGCCTCCTCTCAAAAGTGTTGCAGCTCAGACACCATTTCAGGTTAACATGGCTGTTGTTGCAGCTCTTGGATCTGATGAGATATGAGTCTGGATTATTTGAAGGGAAAAAACGTAGTTGATAAAGTAAATGTTTTGCAAAATTTAAAAAAAAGTAAGATCCTTTGATTATTATTATTGTCTTGAGCACAGGGTGCTGAAATCAATAAAATTTCTATCATTATCAATTTGCTATTATAGTGGCCAATTAGCTGTAATATTGCAAAAATTATCAAAATATGTAATTAAATAATTCAAAGCTGAAAAAATTCCTACAAAAACTGTATCAATAATCTATTCAATATGATAGGTCAAATGTCACATTACAGATTATGATCACTGTATGAGGAGGCTCTAAACCCATAGGAGTCATACAATGTCCGGGGAATGAGAGGTAATCAGGGAAGAGGAGGGGAGCTCAAACTCCTTGGATGAAGAGCCCTTCACCAGCTTCAAGGAACTCCACTGAAGGATCACTTAACAGTAATCATTGCTATCTAATCAAGAATTTCCTGCTTAACTTTGATTTACAAAAATCAACAAATAAGTTTTAGACAGAAAAAACACGCCCTTATATGCCAGGACTAGAATTAAGCAATATATCTCACGAAATCATGATAACACGATTGCAAACAAATCACAGAATCTACCTATGGCGGAAGAAGGTCGCTCAATTTCCTTGAATCAAGAACCCGCCCTCCTTAAAGGGTAAATTGAACTTTGGATACCCCAGTAAAGTCAACGTGTTATTTATGGCTCAAACAATCACGTCTCTGCATCTCTTACCAACCAACCTTCATCAAACTCTTAAAATTACACTGAAACGTAACTAAAATAAAAAATAAATTCACCCAGTAAGACTCAAATGGCACAAATGACAGTCCGAGTATTTATCACTACAGACCAGCTGGAGGTGTTATACGCATCATACCTCCGTATTCTGCAGAAGTTAAGATGTCTGAAGAGTAAAAGTGACGAGTGTGAGAGGTAGTAATTACAAATAACGAGCTGCTGCAGCAAGCTGACACTAACACCAGGACTGTTGTTGTCCTCCCTCTGAGGTCCAAGTTAACCTCACACATGGAGGGAATCTTCACACTTGTCAAATGTAAAATATAATTAAAAACACCAGGCAAAAAACACACAACAAAATCTAAACTAAACAAACAGATTTAGCGTAATCGAAACACCTTTATTCGGTATATTTCTTTGCATAGTGTAATTAATATTACTTGTATGCAACACCGTATATGATGCTGCTATAGACTTTGTAACATCCGGTATGATATTTGGGTACTTAAAAATGGGAATTTGTAGTCGGCGTCTCATTTCAGACCTATACAAAAACACTCATATTATATTCTTGTTATATATAATTAAAAAGGTCAATAATGAGAGAGGCTGGATCTGATGTGAACTTACACATGAATTTATAGGGGTTACAGAAGCTTATTCTTTGGGCTGCATGAAAAATGGGTTGGTAAATATTTTGTAGTGGGTTTGTCAGTAAGGCCTGCTGCAGTGCTGCTAACGTTCTAGGCTCTTTAACTGTTGCTATAAAATACAAATTTATGACAATGGTCCTCATGACGGCACTGACTTTTCTTGGGTTATCCCTGGGAGACTTAACATCCAGGGTTAAAAATCCGAGAAAATCTATTCTTAATGATCTATCACTTGATTGTTTGTTATTTATTAATTATTTTAATTTATTTCCAATTGTGTGCAACACATAACAGAGGTACAAAAAAAATACAGATACATCACATGCCAAAGCCACTTATACATGCATACATTATACGGGCTAGCTTAAAATTAACTTTAAGATTAACTAGGCAATGATTATTATTATTCATATAATCAAAAGAAGCGCTAAGCCACAAGGACTACACAGCGCTGCTACTAAGCATGATGAAATCGTGATAAAACCATTAATGTAAACAGATAACTATAAAGGCACAAGTGAGCTTACAAAGACAGGTCATAGGTTTGGCATTCAGTTAGGTAGTATTCTGTTAGGGTATGTACTTAAAAAATAATAAAGTTAGATTGGGTTTAGTTAACATGTTGTGTGATATAATTGTGAAAACATTTAAGATATACAAGTTTATAATGTTCAGTTATTCAGTATTTATTTGGTTTTGGGTGAGTTAAGTAACTTTGAGAAGAGACTTGAATTTAAAAACAGGTAGTGTGTTCTTTTATTATTACAGGTAATGAATTCCAGATTTTAGGGCCTTTATGTGCATTGAGTTTTGCATAGTGTGATATGGACACGAGAACATCAACGAGTGATCTGTGCCTTGTGTTAATGGTCATGTGTTCTGTTGAGTTGGCAAGGAGATGTTTGAGGGAGGGTAAATCAGAGAGTAAAGTGTTCTATGTATGTAATAAGGTGCAGTAAAAAGTAATGGATGTTTGTAAGTGAGTAGGTAGTGTATTGAATAATTGTGGAGTGTGCTGCCTGTAGTGAGAATTTGTTAATCATCTAACTCAGCCCTATTGTTGGGTAATTAGTGGTCTGAGATGGTTAATTGTTGTTGAGCCCCATGCACAAATTCCATAGGTGAGATAGGGGTAAATAAGAGAGTGCTATAGGCCAGGTTTGTTTATATTACTTTTGTTTTTGCGTAAAATCCGGATTTCAAATAGGATTTTTAACCAGGATGGTTAGCCACCCAGGATAACCCAAGTAAGGCAGTGAGTCATCGAGGGAATTGTCTTTCTTATTTCCACTATGGTCCTTTAATCTTGTTCCCCAGGATGCGACCCACACCAGTCGACTAACACCCAGGTACCTACTTACTGCTAGGTGAACAGGGACAGTAGGTGTAATGAAACATGCCCAACGTTTCCACCCGTGCCGGGATCGAACCAAGGACACTCAGTGTGTTGCTAACCGAGGCACGGGCACACTCCACTCTTGACTAATTTGAATAACTCCGACGACCTTCAGTATTATCACACAGGATATAAATATATATATATAATAAATCGAGAGTGTATTCCCTGAACGTAGATATGTTTGAGACTGGTGTTATTTGCATGTTTTAATGACCCTAGTGTAGTTGGTTACGTTAAGCCCTATTAACCAACTTATCTCACATGATTAACGTTTTTTTTGTACACCGAGAGATGTATACTCTCTTGTGTATACACAGAGTTTTCCTTTATTCCTTTTCATAGTTTTAGTTATTATAATATTATCTTTAATTACTAACAAGTACTTGTATATACAGTCCTAGCTGACATCAATGACATACTGCTATACAGAAAGCCGCTTGTTATGCTGAGCATTTCGGGCAAATTAGGTCAGTTTTTGTCCCAGGATGCGACCCACACCAGTCCACTAACATCCAGTAACCATTTTACTGATGGTGAACCATAGGCAACATTGTAAGGAACACGTCCCAAAAGTTTTCAACCCTTGCCGGGAATCCAACCCTGATCCTCACCGTGAGAAGCGAGAGCTTTTGCCACAATGCCACGGGTACATATGATTCAACCTTCTTTGGCGGGTCGTCATTATATATCATGAAAGGTAATAATTCTAGTACTGATACTTTCAATTTCAAATTCAACAAATTATTTCTTTGCGATGCCCCATAGCCATAGACCTTTTATTTTGAAATTTTCAATCGATTTTTTTTTTTTGGTAATTTCGACTATTTTTAGTTTATTTAGAAAAATAATTACGTAAAATTCACATAGACTGGTAGCCTCAGCCTGCCTCCAGGGGCCCCAAAGCAGTCTTGTCCCACCTTGTAAAATTTCTCTTGGAGGCCCTGGGTACCGTGTCCAATCCTTCCTCCAGTCCAAACATATGCAGTCGACTCAACATTCTCTCCGTTGCTTAATTTATGTTATTTTTGTAATTTAATGTTCATCTTTCCCGCTACTTTAAACAACATACATGTCAGTGATGGTGGCCTGCAATTCAGCACCTCTGTCTGTCTCTCGGCTTGTATAATGATAACCCACTCCCTGCAGTTTCCAGTCGCCTAATATTTATTCCAGTCGATGTTGAGAGGAAATCTTTTTGATAGTTCACGCAAGTCCTACACTCATTTCAGAAAACCATGGAATGAGCTGTTGTGTGTGTGTCCTCACCTAGCTGTTACTTAACTCAACCTATCTTGTGGTTGCAGAGTCCGATTCACAGCTCCTGGCCCGCCTCTTCCACTGGTCGCTATTAGTCAACTCTTCCTGCTCCATGAGCTTTATCAACCTTCTTGTGTGTGTACTCACCTAATTGTGATTTCAGGGATCGAGACTCAGCTTCTGGCCCTCCTTTTCACTGATCGCTACTATGTCCTCTCTCTCTCTCTCTGCTTCCTGAGCTTTGTCATACCTCGTCTTAAAGCTATGTATTGTTTCCTGCCTCCAACATCAATTCCTAGGCTAATTCCACTTACCTGACCGATTCTATGACTGAAGAAATAATTCCTAACATTCATGTGACTCGTCTGAATCTTCAGCTTCCAATTGTGACCCTTTGTTTCTGTGTCCCCTCTCTGGAACATCCTGTCTCTGTCCACCTTATCTATTCCACGCAGTATTTTGTATGCCGTTATCATTTCTACCCTGACCCTCCTGTCCTTCCAGTGTCGTCAGTCCGATTTCCTCTACCTTTCTTCGAGATATTCCCCTGAGCTCCGGAACTAGCCTTGTTGCAAACCTTTGTACTTTCTCTAATTTCTTGACATGTTTGACCGGTTGTGGTTCCAAACTGTGCTGCATACTCCAGTATGGGCCTGACACGCAGGTACAGTGTCTTGAAGGATTCCTTACTAAGGTATCGGAACGCTATTCTCAGGTTCCAGGCGCCCGTATGCTTGCGCAGTTATCTGGTTGGGATGGTGCCTCTCCGGAGACTGCTGCGGTGGTTATGGGCACCCCAAGATCTTCTCCTTGATATGTTTGCAGTCTTTGTCCAACTAACCGATACTCTGTCTGAGGTCTTCTTTGCCCTCCCAACTTCATGACTCTGCATTTGTAGGGTTTTGAATTCGAGCAGCCAGTTGCCGGACCACATGTCCAACCTGTCCAGGTCCTCTATTGTAGTCCTGCCTGATCTCACCTGATTTAATTCTCCTCATTAACTAAACATCACTGCGAACAAGGACACTTCCAGATCTATCCCCTTCATACATGTCATTCACATAAATCAAAAATACACTGGTCCTAGACCTTTTAACCTGTGTGTGTGTTGTTGTGTGTGTGTGTGGGTGTTTGGTGGGGTTGTGTGTGTGTGTGTGTGTGGGTGTGTGTGTGTGTTGTGTGTGTATGTGTTTGTGGTGTGTGTGTCGAGAGAGGAGAGAAAGAGAGAGAGAGAAAGAGAGAGAGAGAGAGAGAGAAAGAGAGAGAGAAGAAGAGAGAGAGAGAGAAGAGAGGAGAGAGAGAGCGAGAGAGAGAGGAGAGAGCACCCGTGTGTAAGAGGAATGAATACTGAGTTTTTTTTTTTTTGTAATCAACTAGAAAAAATTGGGGTTCATCCTGTATTGTGTGTCCACCCTCACCTGTATTACATTTCACAAGGTCAGCGCACAGGCTGTATTTATCTAAGACACCATCACAAGGCGGATATCCCAGCCCATACTCCATCCCACAGATGAGTACCCCTCACATTCCTGTCACATAGGATGTCTCTCCTCTCACAAAAAAAAAAAATGACACAATTAAAATACCGCGACTGGAACAATATTCACATAACCGCACATAGAATGAAACTTATACGACGTATAATCACGATCGTTTCGGTCTGACTTAAACAATTAACTAGTCACACTAACACACGAAGGTAAGGGAGCCAGCAAACCCTTAAATACTGTCACTATCAGCTTAGTGACTTAGTTTATTGTTATGTACCATTCTCCCGTTGCGGGTTATATTGTGTAATGTGTCCTCTCATACTTCGTCACATAGGATGGAATTTCTGTCATTCTCTGTCACACTGGATGAATTTTCTGTCATATTCCATCAAAACAAGATTGGTTTAGGCCATATTCCATACTGCAGGACGAGTGTCTTCTGATTTCGGGAGAGTGAGGGTGAATATGGAGGAGAGCAGAATGCCTGGAGGGTGTTCCGGGTCAGTGCCCCCCCCGTTGTCCGTTCCATGACCAGGCCTCACAGTTTGATCATGGCCTAACAACCAGGCTGTTTTCTCCCGACCGCACGCAAACCTACGCATGAACCACAGCCCGGCTGGTCAGGTACTGACTTTAGGAAGGGTTGTAAGTGTGTGGGAGGAGTGCAAGGAGAGTGTAGTGAGGGAGCGTGTGAGTTGAGCGGTGAAGTGTGAGTGAGGGTGAGTGTGAGTGAGGAGTAGTGGGGGGAGTGAGGTGAGTGGTGAGTGAGGGAGAGTGTGGAGTGAGGGAGAGCGTGAGTGAGGGAGGTGTGAGTGAGGGAGGTGTGAGTGAGGAGAATGTGAGGTGGGAGAGGTGAGTGAGGTGAAGTGTGGAGTGAAGGAGAGTGTGAGGGAGAGTGTGAGTGAGGAGTGGGTGAGGAGAGTGTGTGTGAGGTGAGTGGTGAGTGAATGGAGAGTGTGAGGTGAGGGTGAGTGTGAGTGAGTGGAGAGTGTGAGTGAGGGAGAGTTTGAGTGACAGTGGGAGTGAGGGAGAGTGTGGAGTGAGGGAGATGGTGGGAGGGAGGGTGATGTGAGTGGAGGGAGATTGAGGGAGAGTGAGTGAGGGGGGAGTGTGAGTGAGGTGAGTGTGAGTGAGAGAGAGTGTGAGTGAGGGAGAGTGTAGTGAGGGAGTGTGAGTGAGGGAAGTGTGAGTGAGGGAGAGTGTGAGTGAGGGAGAGTGTGAGTGAGGGTAGTGTGAGTGAGAGAGATGGATGAGGAAGAGTGTGAGTGAGGGAGAGTGTGAGTGAGGAGAGTGTGAGTGAGGGAGAGGGTGAGTGAGGGTGAGGTGGAGTGAGGGAGAGGTGTGTGAGTTGGTGTAGTGAGTGTGATGAGTAGAGTGGATGAGGGGAGAGTGTGAGTGATGGTGTTGTGTGAGGGAAGGTGATGAGGGTGAGTGTGAGGAGGGAGACTGTGAGGGAGGGAGGGGGGGGAGAGGAGAGTGTGAGTGAGGGTTGAGTGTGAGTGATGAGAGTGTGAGTGAGGTGAGTGTGAGTGAGGAGATGGGAGTGAGGGAAGTGTGAGTGAGGGAGATGTAGTGAGGAGAGTGTGATGAGGTGGAGTGGAGTGAGGAGAGTGTGAGTGAGGGAGAGTGTGAGTGAGTGAAGTGTGAGTGAAGTGATGCGTGTGAGGGTGATTGTGAGTGAGGAGAGTGTGAGTGAGGAGAGTTGAGTGAGGGAGAGTTAGTGATGAGGGTGAGTGTGAGCGAGAGTGTGAGTGGAGGGAGAGCTTGAGTGAGGGTGAGCGTGATGAGGGAGAGTGTAATGAGGGAGAGTGTGAGTGAGGTAAGATGTGAGTGAGGGAGAGTGTGATGAGGGAGAGTGTGAGTGAGGGAGAAGTGTGAGTGAGAGTGAGTGATGAGTAGGGTGAGTGAGGGAGAGTGTGAAGTGAGGGAGAGTGTGATGAGGGAGAGTGGTGAGTGAGGGAAGTGTGGAGTGAGGTGAGTGTGAGTGAGGGAGAATGTGAGTGAGGGAATGTGAGTGAGGGAGAGTGTGAGTGAGGAGAGTGTGAGTGAGGGAATGTAGAGTGAGGGAGAGTGTGAGTGAGGAGAGGTGAGTGAGGAGAGTGGAATGAGGAGAGTGTGAGTGAGGGAGAGTGTGAGTGAGGGAGAGTGTGAGTGAGGGAAGTGTGAGTAGGGCGAGTGTGGGATGGAGGGGAGAGTGATGAGGGAGGTGAGTGAGGGAGAGTGTGGAGTGAGGGTGAGTGTGAGTGATGGAAGTGTGAGTGTGGGTGGTGGGGGTGGGGTGTTGGGTGGGGTTGTGTGGTGTATGGTGGGGTGGTTGGGGTGGGTGTGAGTGGGAGGAGGTGAGTGGGAGTGAGGAGAGTGTAGTGGGTGGGGAGTGAGGGGGAGGGTGAGTGAGGGGTGAGTGTGATGATGTATGATAGTGTGTTGGAGGGAGATGGTGTGAGGGAGGTGTGTGATGGTGATGTGTGATGTGAGGGTGAGTGGAGGGTGGTGTGGTGTGGGGTGGAGTGGTGATGTGTGAGTTTGTGTGGAGTGGGAGTTGGAGTGTGTGATGTGTGGAGTGGGGTTGTGGGTGAGTGTGAAGTGAGGGGGGGTGTGGTGTTGTGGGTGTGGGAGGTGTGGGTGTGGTGTGGCGTGGGTGGGTGGTGTTGGGTGGGTGGTGTGTGTGGGTGGGTGTTTGTGTGGGTGGGTGAGTGGTGTGAGGGTGACGGGTGTGGGAGTGTGAGTGTGGGAGTATGTGATGTGGGGTGTGTGAGGGATGGTGAGTGTGTGTGAGGGGTGAGTGAGTGAGGAGAGGTGAGTGAGGGAGAGGTGAGTGAGGAGAGTGTTATGAGGGTGAGTGGTGAGTGGTGTGTGAGTGAGGGTGATGGTGAGTGAGGGAGAGTGTGAGTACTGGAGAGGGGAGTGAGGGTGAGTGCGAGTGAGGTGAATGGGTGGGGGAGGTAGGGGAGGAGTGTGGTGAGGGAAGTGTGATTGAGGGAGAGTGTGAGTGAGGGAGTGTGAGCGGAAGAGTGTGGTGAGGGAGAGCTTGATGAGGTAGTGTAGGAGGGAGAGTGTGAATGTGGGGAGAGTGATGAGTGAGGTAAGTGTGAGTGAGGGAGATGTGAGTGAGGGAGAGGGTGAGTGAGGGAAGTGTTAGGTGAGAGTGAGTGTGAGTGAGGGTGAGGTGAGGAGAGTGTGAGTGAGGAGAGTGTGAGTGAGGAGAGTGTGAGTGAGGGACGGGGAATGTAGTGGGAGGAGAAGTGGAGTGAGTTGAGTGTAGTGAGGAGAGTGTGATGAGGGAGAGTGTGAGTGAGGGAGAGTGTCGTAGGGAAGGTGAGTGAGGCGAGTGTGATGTGGAGAGGTGTGGGTGGGAGTGGTGAGTGAGGGAGAGTGTGTTTGAGGAGAGTGTGTGTGGAGTGGGGGAGGGAGGGAAGTTGTGTGTGGTTGGATGGTGGGTTGGTGGATGTGGAGAGTGTGTGTGAGGAAGTGGGAATGTGGAGTTGGAGTAGGTAGAGTGGGTTGAGGGAGAGTGAGTGTGGGAAGGGTGAGTGAGAGAGGGTGTGTGAGAGTGATGTGATGAGTGAGTGAGGAGAGTGGAGTGAAGGAGAGTGTGAGTGAGGGAAGTGTGAGAGAGGAGAGTGTGAGTGAGGAGAGTGGTGATGAGGGGGAGTGTGAGTGTGGGAGAGTGTGTGTGAGGGAGAGTGAGGGAGATGTGAGTGAGGTGAGTGAGGAGAGTGTGAGTGGAGGAGAGTGTAGTGAGGGAGAAGTGTGATGAGGGAAGTGTGAGATGAGGGAAGGAGGGGAGATGAGTGAGGTGAGTGAGGGAGATGTGAGTGAGGAGAGTGTGAGTGAGGGAGAAGTGTGAAGTGAGGAAGTGGGAGGGAGAGGAGGAGAGTGTGGATGAGGGATGAGGGAGAGTGGATGAGGAGAGTGTGATGAGGAAGTGTGGAGTGAGGAGAGTGTGATGAGGGATGAGTGTGATGTGAGGGAGATTGTGAGGAGGAGAGTGTGAGTGAGAAGGTGATGTGTGAGGGGGAGTGAGGAGTGTGGTGAGTGAGGAGAGGGTGATGAGGGTTTGGTTTTGGTGTGAAGTGTATGAGTGAGTGTGAGTGTGGAGAGGTGTTGAGAAGTGTGAGTGAGGGAGAGTTGAGTGAGGAGAGATTTGTGAGGTGAGTGTGGAGTGAGGGAGAGTGTGAGTGAGGGTAGTGTGATGAGAGAGTGTGAGTGAGGGATGTGTGAGTGGGAGAAGTGTAGTGGAGGAGAGTGTGAGTGAGAGAGTGGTGAGTGAGGAGAGTGTGAGTGAGGAGAGTGTGAGTGAGGGAAGCATGATTGAGGGTGAGTGTGAGTGAGGAGAGTGGTGTGAGGAGGGACCATTTGTGTTGAAGGAAATGGTATTGCCTGCTAAAACCTGAATGAACTCGATCATTGATGAACTGTGTCCGAGCTGTCTGAAAGTTACTGCACCACCACACTATCTCCCACCACACTATCTCCACCACACTATCTCCACACACTCTCCCCATCACATCATCTCCAACTACACCATCTCCACCACACCCCTCCCACTCACACCCCCCACCACACTATCTCCACTAAACACATCTCCACCACACCCTCCCACCACACTATCCTCCAACCACACTCTCCCCCATCACACCATCTCCACTACACCATCTCACCACACCCTCCCCCACCACACCCTCCCCAACCACACTACTCCACTACACCAACTCCACCACACCCTCCCCACCACACAATCTCCACCACACCTCCCCATCACATCATCTCCACTACACCATCTCACCACACCCCTCCCCACCACACTCCTCCCCACCAACACTATCTCCACTACACCCATCTCCACCACACCCTCCCCCCACACGATCCTCCACCACACTCTCCAATTGGGACTTCACATCATCTCCACTACACCCTTCTCCACCACACCCTCCCCACCACACCCTCCCCACCACACTATCCCACTACACCATCTCCACCACACCCTCCCCACCACACTATCTCCACCACACTCTCCCCATCACATCATCTCCACTACACATCTCCACTCACACCCTCCCCACCACACCCTCCTCCCCACACAATCTCCCACTACACCATCTCCACCACACCCACCCCACCACACATCTCCACCACACCCTCGCCCACCACACCCTCCTCACCACACTATCTCCACTACAACCATCTCCACACCACACCCCCCCACCACACCATCTCCACCACACCCTCCCACCACACCATCTCCACCACACCCTCCCCACCACACCATCTCCCACCACACCCTCCCCACCAACCCCCCAACCCACAATCTCCACTACATCCATCTCCACCACACCCTCCCCACCACACTAACTCCACCACACTCTCCCGCCCCTTCCATCACCTCCACTACAACCTATCTCCACACACCCTCCCCACCACACCCTCCTCACCACCCACTATCTCCACTACACCATCTCCGCACCACACCCTCCCCACACACCATCTCCACCACACCAATCCCACCACACCCTCCTCACCCACTACTCCACTACACCATCTCCACCACACCCTCCCCACCACACCCCCCCCACCACACATCTCCACTACACCCTCCCCACAAAAACCCCTCCCCACCACACCATCTCCAACTACACCATCTCCACCACACCCTCCCTAGAACACCACACTATCTCCACTACAACCCACATCCACCACACCCTCCCCACCACACCACCTCCACTACACACCATCCCCACCACACCCCCCACCAACACATTCCACTAATAACACCATCCTCCCCACCACACCCTCGCCCACCACCCATCTCACTACACTATCTCCACCACACCCTCCCCACCACACTATCTCCACTACACGATCTCCACCACACCATCTCCACCACACCCTCCCCACCACACCAACTCCACTACACCATCTCCACCACACCCCCCCCCCCCCACCACACCATCTTCACTACCCCATCCCACCACACACCCCACCACATCCTCCCATCCACACCATCTCACTACACACCCACCACACCTCCCCACCACACTATCTAGAACATAAGAAAGGAGGAACACAGTAGGGGCCTGTTTGGCCCATACTAGGCAGGTCCTTTACAATCATCCCCACTAACACTATCCACTAAACTCCACACACTCACAGCACATACACACACACACACACACACCACACACCCACACAATCACCACACACACACACACCCACACACACACACACACACACACACACACACAGCACACACACATATATATGTTGCAGAGTTGCAGAGATTGGTGATGAATTGGTAGGTGTGCAAAAGAAGAAAATTAAAGGTGTAATACGGAAAGAGTAAGGTTATGAGGATAACAAAAAGAGAGGTGAATGAAAGATTGAATATCAGATTGGAGGGAAGAGTATGGAGGAGGATGAACGTATTCCAGATTTTTGGGAGTGGACGTGGTCCAGGCGGATGGGGTCTATGGAATAGATGAGGTGAATCATAGAATTGGCTGAGGGAAAAAGAGTGAGTGGGTGCACTAGTGAAGTCGTGGGAGACAAAGAACTTTGTCCTTGAAGGCACAGAGGGGAATTATGAGAGTATAAGTTTTTACCAATGCTCCTTATATGGGTGTGAAGCGTGGGTGATGAATGTTGCAGCGAGGAGAAGGCTTGGGCAGTGGAGATGTCAAGTCTCGAGGGCAAGTGTGGAGTGACTATAATGCAGAGATTCGGGTAGTTTGGAAGTTAGGAGAGGTGCGGGATTACCAAACCTGTTGTCCAGAGGGCTGAGAAGGGTTGGTTGATGTGGTCGGACATGTAGATAGAAAGAGCGAAACAGAATGACTTCAAGAGTGTATCAGTCTGTAGTGAAGGAAGCGGGTAGGGACGGCCTAGGAAGGGTTGAGGGAGGGGGTAAAGGAGGTTTTGTTGCGAGGTAGGGCTTGGACTTCCAGCAGGCATGCGAGCGTGTTATAAGGAGTGAATGGAACCAATGGTATTTAATACTTGACGTCTGTTGGATGTGAGCAAAGAAACATTTTATGAAGGGATTCAGGGAACCGGCAGCCGGACTTGAGTCCAGGAGATGGGAAGTACAGTTCTGCACTCTGAAGAGGGTGTTCAAGTTGCCGTATAAAACTGTAGTGGTAAAGCACCCTTCCTGGCAAGACAGTGGATGGAGTGAATGATGGTGAAAGTTTTTCTTTTTTTTCGGGCCACCCTGCCTTGGTGGAATCGGCCGGTGGTGAATAATAAAATAAAACATTATATATATAAATATATAAATAAATATATATAATATAATATATATATATATATATATATATATATATATCTATATATATATATTATATATAATATATATATAAATGTCTGCCGAATATGAAACCTGGTCAATTAGCAAAACTCAATTAAAATTAAGTCCTTCCTGAAATTTTCTCTTAAACGTTTTAAAGATATATTTTTTTCATTAATGTTAATGAAAAAAATTAATTTTGCACCAAAAGAACTTAGAAAACTGACCTAACCTTATTATAAATAGAACCATTTATTATTAGCCTAACCCAACTTAAATATATTTTAAATACGTTTACAATAATTTAATACTAAACCAACCCAATCAAATTATATTTTTTTCGTTAGGTTCAGAAATATTTTTGGCGAAATTATTGCATACACAAATTTTTCCCACTTGTCCAATATGGCAAGATGCGCGATTGCTATTTAAGCAAGATCGCAGTTCTGCCTATTCGTAACACGACAATATTATATATATATATATATATATATATATATATATAAATATATATATATATATTATATATATATATATATATAAAAATATATATATGCAATTTAGATCAAAGTAAACAGGTGATTTCAGAAATAGCAAAACCAATCCACATTGAAAGAATATAAATCAATATATATTTATATATATATAAATACACACATATATTGAAAGAAATACACCTCACTGTATTTATGTTCTATGAACCTTGAAGTATAGCAAAATCCCATTTTATTAATATTATTAATTATTATTATTATTAATTAGTTTCCTGTTTAATAAAATTTAAACCAATATACCCATCCATAGATAAAAGAACCGGATATTTTCTTGTCATTTCTGAAGTAATGGCCTTGAGCGTCCTGACTTCTTCATGTTCAGGAAGAGCTACATTTTACGGTTCCATAATAATAACTCTTCTTTTTTTTCAATATCATCATTTTAAACTTCTTTCTTTCAGAAAATAAACAATAAAAATTGAAGACGAGACTCTCATGGCATCGTTTAAAATGTTGCTAGTAGTCCTAAATTACAGTGAATTTACTATTGTAACCTAACTCAATTTAACATGCAACTTGTATGTGTAAACCGTTTGTCAAGGAGCCAGAGACATAGAGTTTTCCGTCCTCGTGATGCGGTCTTATTCACATCAAACTGCCTAATCTATGCAAGATCCAACCGTTGTACAACCATGTCCAAAATTAATTTTATAGTACTGTACACACTGTGATTAAATAAAATCACACCTGCAGCAAACATTGCAATGACTGCTAATATGGCCACAGAGCGCCATGACACAATACTCAAAGACCCTCGGAAACATCCCCACACACGATACATCTTACATCGGCTCAAGCGAGGTCAGAATCTGTGATCATCTACATCAGTCATGATCTGTTGGGTACACAACAAACAAAAAACAATTTTTTAAAATATTTTGCTTTATAAAAAAAATAAACTTGTACTATATAAAAGTTAATAACCAAAAAAAAAAAAATTAAGAGTAAGCCATTTATGAAAATAGGGATGTCCAGAGGCTAGTAACATGAAACTGCAGCAATAGCTTGTGAGAAGACAAGCGAGGGAATAAATGCAAGAAACACACAAAGACATATAAAAAATTGATGACCTGAGAGAGGCATACTTAAATGGAGCTGCTTGTGGGCTTGTTATGATTCCTTTTCCTCCAAGGCATTAAATAATGAAAACAGTTTCCCAAATTAGAATATATGCAGAGATCATATACTACAACTCTATTATTACCGTCCCTTTTAAGCCTCGTATAAGAATATAGATTGATTGAGAGTATCACGAAGCTCATGTCCGAATATAAATGGCATAACCATTGGACAATGTGAAGGAAAAGACACACTGCAGAAACAAGCCATGTTTTGGACAATGACACAACTGAATAAAGCTTTATCAAATCCATAACTTATTAAACAAGGCTGTGGATCGGCGTCAGAAGTGCCATAAATAAAGGAGCGGGGTCGAAGGTCTTTGTGTGCCGACTCCACAGCCCTGTTGACAACAACCTGCCTGAGGACATTGTATGGTAAATTTAGAATTTCAATAATGCGTTTTAAGTCCTCCTAAAAAGTAAATGCGGTATTAACCAAGGGCTGTGGATTCAAATCAGAAGCAGTTTTTGGGTTACTGGAGATGAGTTGGTAAAGAAATCAAGGAGTCGGAGATTGAAGTTTATTATGGTGCCAAACTCCACGCCCGCTTATTAAGCCTACAAATGAAAACTTTGTTTCATTAAAAGCTTCCACAACAAGTCCTTTTTCTTCATGGTGTCCCAACTGTATTTGCTGTTCTAGAGTGCCATACCTGAATACCTGGCATGAAAAATATATATACATTTAATGAGCCCATTCACTAGCTATTATTTTAATTTTTACTACAAAACCTTTGATTTAAACCAACATTCATTCACCTCTTCACACAAAGTCAAAATTTGTAGATATATCAGAGCAAACGCCTTTCATAATAGCATTTGCACTATAATATAGCTTTACTTCCAGAAACATTTGGCTCATGTACTTGCTTGCCTCTATCTATTTATAAAATGAATCCCTATTCTTTTCATGTCTTAATACTCAGTAAGGTCAGATCTTTAGAAGTAA
The DNA here is from genome assembly GCF_026875155.1 of Cherax quadricarinatus. Lineage (NCBI taxonomy): Eukaryota > Metazoa > Arthropoda > Malacostraca > Decapoda > Parastacidae > Cherax > Cherax quadricarinatus. The sequence continues at coordinate 41,052,827 of NC_069426.1, read as the reverse complement.
ATCTTGATTTAAGAGACTAACAGGGAAAGCAGATGGCTGGTAATTGCATTAGTGTGGATAGAGAATGAGATTCTTTTGCTGTGGACTTTACAATAACAGACAATTCTGTAACCAATGAACTGTATAGTGGCATTTCTGACAAATTTCAAATTTAGCTACAATATCCATATAAACAGAATTAAGGTATAACAGTGACCCTTGAATTATCAACAAATGTTTTTTTTGGTTAATACACTTGGGTCTCTGGAACGATTAACTGGATTTACATTATTTCTTATGGGGAAAATGAATTTTTGGTTTCGTGAATTTTGGTTTTCGGCAGACTCTCTGGAACGAATTAATCATCAAAACCAAGGGTCCACTGCATGACGTAAAAAATAAATATCACCATTTTAAATTAAAACTTGCTTCTCTAAACATTATATGGAGAAAACTGTTTCAAACTCAACTGACCAAGCCTATTTAGTGTCAAATATCTGATTGTCCATTAAGTCGTGAGTTTTCACTGAGAATTTTAATATCAAAGTTTGCACTAAGTGTGCAAATAAAGAGATAACAACAATGGAGCTTGATAAAGCTCCTGGAGAGTGAAACGTTCCACAATAAACTGTTCACATCAGTTGCTCACTTGCGTCTTTTACCTAACAGATAAGAAAAGCAAAGCAGTAATTTCAGATTTACAAGCCATAATTTCTCTCTGTTGTCACATGAACATTCCTCATGAAATTTAATCATACAGGTTCCCTCCCCTCCTCAAAAAAAAGGAGACGCAAAGATAAGGTTTATCATAGAACCACAGCTGTACCCAACCTTTACCCTTGTGGCAGGTCTCGTGATACAATTACTCTAAAATGTTTTCAGCCTCCTCTCAAAAGTGTTGCAGCTCAGACACATTTCAGTAACATGGCTGTTGTTGCAGCTCGTGGATCTGAGAGATATGAGTCTGGATTATTTGAAGGGAAAAAACGTAGTTGATAAAGTAATGTTATGCAAAATTTAAAAAAAAGTAAGATCCTTTGATTATTAATATTGTCTTGAGCACAGGGTGCTGAAATCAATAAAATTTCTATCATTATCAATTTGCTATTATAGTGGCCCATTAGCTGTAATCTTGCAAAACTTATCAAAATAGTAATTAAATAAATCAAAGCTGAAAAAATTCCTTACAAAACTATCAATAACTATTCAATATGATAGGTCAAATGTCACATTACAGATTATGATCACTGTATGAGGAGGCTCTAAACCCATAGGAGTCATACAATGTCTGGGGAATGAGAGGTAATCAGGGAAGAGGAGGGGAACTCAAACTCCTTGGATGAAGAGCCCTTCACCATCTTCAAGGAACTTCCCTGAAGGATCACTTTAACAGTAATCATTGCATCTAATCAAGAATTTCCTGCTTAACTTTGATTTACAAAAATCACAAATAAGTTTTTAGACAGAAAAAACACGCCCTTATATGCCAGACTAGAATTAAGCAATATAGAGCAGCACGGAAAATCATGATAACACGATTGCAAACAAATCACAGTAATCTACCTATGGCGAAAAGGTCGCTCAAATTTCTTGAATCAAGAACCACCCGCCCTCCTTAAAAAGTAAAATGAACTTTGGATACCCCAGTAAAGACAACGTGTTTATTTATGGCTCCAACCATCACGTCTCAGCATCTCTTACCAACCAACCCTCAATCAAACTCTTAAAATTACACTGAAACGTAAACTAAAATAAAAAATAAATTCACCCAGTAAGACTCAAATGGCACAATACTCGTCCGAGTATTTATCACTCAGACCAGCTGGAGGTGTGTTACGCATCATACCTCCGATTCTGCAGAAGTGGAATAGCGGAAGAGTAAAAGTGACGAGTGTGATAGGTAGTAATTACCAAATAACGAGGCTGCTGCAGCAAGCTGACACTAACACCAGGACTGTTGTTGTCCTCCCTCTGAGGTCCAAGTTAACCTCACACATGGAGGGAATCTTCACACTTGTCAAAGTTGTAGAATATAATTAAATACACCAGGCAAAAACACACAACCAAATCTAAACTAAACATACAGATTTAGCGTAATCGAAACACCTTTACTTCGGTATATTTCTTTGCATAGTGTAATAAAAAATTACTTGTATGCAACACCGTATATGATGCTGCTAAGACATTGTAACATCCGGTATGATATTTGGGTACTTAAAAATGGGAATTTGTAGTCGGCGTCTCATTTCAGACCTATACAAAAACACTCATATTATATTCTTGTTATATATAATTAAAAAGGTCAATAATGAGAGAGGCTGGATCTGATGTGAACTTACACATGAATTTATAGGGGTTACAGAAGCTTATTCTTTGGGCTGCATGAAAAATGGGTTGGTAAATATTTTGTAGTGGGTTTGTCAGTAAGGCCTGCTGCAGTGCTGCTAACGTTCTAGGCTCTTTAACTGTTGCTATAAAATACAAATTTATGACAATGGTCCTCATGACGGCACTGACTTTTCTTGGGTTATCCCTGGGAGACTTAACATCCAGGGTTAAAAATCCGAGAAAATCTATTCTTAATGATCTATCACTTGATTGTTTGTTATTTATTAATTATTTTAATTTATTTCCAATTGTGTGCAACACATAACAGAGGTACAAAAAAAATACAGATACATCACATGCCAAAGCCACTTATACATGCATACATTATACGGGCTAGCTTAAAATTAACTTTAAGATTAACTAGGCAATGATTATTATTATTCATATAATCAAAAGAAGCGCTAAGCCACAAGGACTACACAGCGCTGCTACTAAGCATGATGAAATCGTGATAAAACCATTAATGTAAACAGATAACTATAAAGGCACAAGTGAGCTTACAAAGACAGGTCATAGGTTTGGCATTCAGTTAGGTAGTATTCTGTTAGGGTATGTACTTAAAAAATAATAAAGTTAGATTGGGTTTAGTTAACATGTTGTGTGATATAATTGTGAAAACATTTAAGATATACAAGTTTATAATGTTCAGTTATTCAGTATTTATTTGGTTTTGGGTGAGTTAAGTAACTTTGAGAAGAGACTTGAATTTAAAAACAGGTAGTGTGTTCTTTTATTATTACAGGTAATGAATTCCAGATTTTAGGGCCTTTATGTGCATTGAGTTTTGCATAGTGTGATATGGACACGAGAACATCAACGAGTGATCTGTGCCTTGTGTTAATGGTCATGTGTTCTGTTGAGTTGGCAAGGAGATGTTTGAGGGAGGGTAAATCAGAGAGTAAAGTGTTCTATGTATGTAATAAGGTGCAGTAAAAAGTAATGGATGTTTGTAAGTGAGTAGGTAGTGTATTGAATAATTGTGGAGTGTGCTGCCTGTAGTGAGAATTTGTTAATCATCTAACTCAGCCCTATTGTTGGGTAATTAGTGTTCCAAAAAAAACGAATTTCTGATTTTTTCACACCACACATTGCTCTCAGACATGACATCTCCACTGCCTCCAGCCTCTCCTCGCTGCAACTTTCCCCATCACCCATGCTCACACCCATATAAGAACGTTGGTAAAACTATACTCTCATACATTCCCCTCTTTGCCTCCAAGGACAAAGTTCTTTGTCTCCAGAGACTCCTAAGTGCACCACTCACCCTTTTCCCCTCATCAATTCTATGATTCACCTCATCTTTCATAGACCCATCCGCTGACACGTCCACTCCCAAATATCTGAATACATTCACCTCCTCCATACTCTCTCCCTCCAATCTGATATCCAATCTTTCATCACCTAATCTTTTTGTTATCCTCATAACCTTACTCTTTCCTGTATTCATTTCAATTTTCTTTTTTTGCACACCCTACCAAATTCATCCACCAATCTCTGCAACTTCTCTTCAGAATCTCCCAAGAGCACAGTGTCATCAGCAAAGAGCATCTGTGACAACTCCCACTTTATGTGTGATTCTTTATCTTTTAACTCCACGCCTCTTGCCAAGACCCTCGCATTTACTTCTCTTATAACCCCATCTATAAATATATTAAACAACCACGGTGACATCACACATCTTGTCTAAGGCCTACTTTTACTGGGAAATAATTTCCCTCTTTCCTACATACTCTAACTTGAGCCTCACTATCCTCGTAAAAACTCTTCACTGCTTTCAGTAACCTACCTCCTACACCATACACCTGCAACATCTGCCACATTGCCCCCCTATCCACCCTGTCATACGCCTTTTCCAAATCCATAAATGCCACAAAGACCTCTTTAGCCTTATCTAAATACTGTTCACTTATAGTTTCACTGTAAACACCTGGTCCACACACCCCCTACCTTTCCTAAAGCCTCCTTGTTCATCTGCTATCCTATTCTCCGTCTTACTCTTAATTCTTTCAATAATAACTCTACCATACACTTTGCCAGGTATACTCAACAGACTTATCCCCCTATAATTTTTGCACTCTCTTTTATCCCCTTTGCCTTTATACAAAGGAACTATGCATGCTCTCTGCCAATCCCTAGGTACCTTACCCTCTTCCATACATTTATTAAATAATTTCACCAACCACTCCAAAACTATTTTCCCCACCTGCTTTTAACATTTCTATCTTTATCCCATCAATCCCGGCTTGCCTTACCCCCTTTCATTTTACCTACTGCCTCACGAACTTTCCCCACACTCACAACTGGCTCTTCCTCACTCCTACAAGATGTTGTTCCTCCTTGCCCTATACACGAAATCACAGCTTCCCTATCTTCATCAACATTTAACAATTCCTCAAAATATTCCCTCCATCTTCCCAATACCTCTAACTCTCCATTTAATAACTCTCCTCTCCTATTTTAACTGACAAATCCATTTGTTCTCTAGGCTTCTTAACTTGTAATCTCACTCCAAAACTTTTTCTTATTTTCAACAAATTTGTTGATAACATCTCACCCACTCTCTCATTTGCTCTCTTTTTACATTGCTTCACCACTCTCTTAACCTCTCTCTTATATATATATATATATATATATATATAAATATATATATATATAATATATATATATATATATATTATATATATATATTATATATATATATATATATATATATATATATATATGCTGAGAGTTTAAATCCCTAAAATAGTGATTAAATAATTCTTGCCTGAAGGTAAGAAGGTTGCAGCCTCATGACTCTAGTTTAGTCGATAGGCTTTAAATCCCATTAATCAACCAACCATTAAAGAGGTAATGGTTGCATGTAGTGGTTATGGTTGCGTATAGTAAATTAAGAAGAAATGATCCTTCGATTACCAAAAAAATCAAATAATGTGACTTTTTTTCAACTAGGTCCTTGAATTCCATCCGAAATTTATCATTACCTCAAAACATATAATTTTTTTTCTGTTGTTTTCTGTTGTCCTTTGCAAGATGATTATTGTTTTTTTTTCTGCAGGAGAATATCAGACATTTTTTCTCTATGTATGAATGTCTTGTTATTTAATTCATGCAAGTATAATGCTCAATTTTTTTTTACCTAGAAAGTATTCTCGCCTTGTTCTCACGACCTTGTTGTGTTCTTTTTGTGAGATTTACTGTTCTCCCGTTAGTGTGGCCCGTGAACGACGGCCCCCAGCGGTGGTCCATGTGTGCTGAGGGCCCGTGCTCCTGCACTCTGGAGACCCGTTTCGTCTCCTGCTGGAGACTTGAGCTTCTCCATCACGTTCCTCGCAAGCAACAGATTCCTGCCGACACCCGGAGTCTGTGAGTATCTGTGAAGGGTATAGGCATCCACGACTGTGCTGGTCACGAAGTTTGAGAGTACCTCACTAGAGACGAACATGACTGTAAACACTGTGTGCTGGTCACGAAATCTGAGTACCTAACATATCTAGGGTAAACACTGTCAGGGTTTGTGCTACTGTGCACTAGTTGCGTATGTTGTGAATAGTGGCAGAGATGGTTCTGACCAATGACGAGATATATGGAAATAGGATATACAGGATATAGATATATAGTGTGATAAATACAGGATTGGCCGGGCGATATATGATAGTTCGTAATTAACAAACAATATAGGTAGGTAGAAAATTTCAAAGAAACTTTCGGTTTGCTCCTAGACCATCATTGAATCGAAAGTGAGATAAAGAAAAGTGTGAGAAAGCTAGACGACAAGTCAGCTAAGAAAGGTAACAAAAAGAGACAAGCAGGGTCTTGATAATGACCCAGGAGGGACCGAAACATCTTCACAATCGTCCAGAACGGACCGAAACGTCGGCTGTGGGCATTACAGCCACATTAGTGTGATTTTTGTTCTTAACGAATGGATTACAAAGAACAGTAATAACAATCTGGTTGATCAGGCTCTGATCCACCGGGATACCTGGTCATGGACTGGGCCGGGGGGGGCGTTGACCCCTGAACATCCTCCAGGGAGACTCCAGGCAACAAAAGCTGAATAAGTGTAATATAATGAACAAAAGTGAACAAGCCTTTCGAGGTGAACAGTTAAGAAGTGAACACTAATGATTTATCCTAATCATTTAATTAAGGATGATTATTAAGAATGATTATTGTACATGTAATATTCAGGAAGCGCTAAACACACAGGGGAAAAAGAGCGATAATCAGGTTTGATCCAAGGAAAGAGAGGATAGATCAAGTCCCTTGAAAAAGGATCTGGACAAATACAATGAGTGATGAATAAGAATGATGAATATTATGAGTACTATGTGAATGATGACAGATGGTGACCATCATGAGCATCATTACACAGAAAATATGATGACTAGGATGATCAGGATGATCAGGAAAATGATGAATACTGGTGTGCACGACGAAAATGATGACTAGTGATGATTATGAAGAATTCTGTCGAGCATGATGAAGGATAATGAATGCTTTGAACATGATTAATATAATGAATAAGAAGAATATGATGAAAAATATTTGAACGATTATGATTTCTGTGATGAATATAATGAATACGAACATAAAAAGTATAATGGCTGATGATGATGATGATGATAATAATAATAATAATAATAATAATAATAATAAATAATAATAATAATAATAATAATTATTAATATTATTTTATATTATTATTATTATATTATTATTTCTATTATTATTATTGTTATTATTATTATTATTATTATTATTATTTATTTCTTTATTTATTTATTTATTTTTTCAGAGACCTTGGGATGAATAGACTTAAAGCTCTACATAAAGACTCCTTCAATCGTCTTACCCAGCTTGTGGAGTTGTAAGTCCATGTTAAAGACCCCTTTGTTAAAGACCCTCTTGTTAAAGGCACTCTTGATCGAGGATTTCTTGTTAAAGACTCAAATTTTTAAGGCCCTCTTGTTAAAAGCCTTGTTAAAGACCCTCTTGTTAAAAACCTTGTTAAAGACCCTCTTGTTAAAAACCTTGTTAAAGACCCTCTTGTTAAAAACCTTGTTAAAGACCCTCTTGTTAAAGACCTTCTTGCTAAAGACCTCGTTAAAAACATTCTTGTTAAAGTCCTTCTTGTTGAAGACCATTTTGCTAAAGACCTTCTTCATAATGACCTACTTATTAAAGACCCCCCTTGTTATAGACTTAATTCTCAAAGACCCTCTTGTTATTATTTTTTATTATCACACTGGCCGATTCCCACCAAGGCAGGGTGGGAATTTCCAAAGACCATCTTGCTAAAGACTATCATCTTTAAGACTCTCGATTATGTCGCTCAAGTCTAAGTTTTTTAGCTCTAAGTCCCTCATAAGTTTAAGTCCCTCAATTCTAAGTTCCTCAGCCAGTATGGCTATTAATATGTCCATGGGGGAAGCGCAAAACTCACATGGGGGGGGAGTCATACAGCTCCCGAGGAATAACAAAAACCAGTTAGCTGCATTTCCCTGGATCAAGATGCTTTCACAAGCATCAAGTCAACCCATCCCCTTGAAAGGTCCTCTATTCTAAAGTCCCTCTTACTTCAAACTTCTAAGGCCTTCAAAATTTTCACTATAATATCTTTGGCTCTCCCGACCAGAGACCTGAACGACAACAGCCTGGAGCTACTACCCAACAGTCTCTTCTACGACCTAGAGAACCTGCGTCACATGTAAGTACCTACTGTGACTGCTGTAAGTACCTACTGTGACTGCTGTAAGTACCTACTGTGACTGATGTAAGTACCAACTGTGACTGCTGTAAGTATGTACTGTGACTGCTGTAAGTACCTACTGTGACCGCTGTAAGTACCTACTGTGACTGCTGTAAGTACCTACCATGACTGCTGTAAGTACCTACTGTGGCTGCTGTAAGTACCTACCATGACTGATGTAAGTACCTACCATGACTGCTGTAAGTACCTACTGTGACTGCTGTAAGTACCTACCATGACTGCTGTAAGTACCTACCATGACTGATGTAAGTGCCTACCATGACTGCTGTAAGTACCTACCATGACTGATGTAAGTGCCTACCATGACTGCTGTAAGTACCTATCATGAATGCTGTAGGTACCTACTGTGACTGCTGTAAGTACCTACCATGATTGCTGTAAGTACTTACTGTGACTGCTGTAAGTGCCTACTGTGACTGTTGTAAGTACCTACCATGACTGATGTAAGCACCTACCATGACTGCTGTAAGTACCTACTGTGACTGCTGTAAGTACCTACCATGACTGCTGTAAGTACCTACTGTGACTGCTGTAAGTACCTACCATGATTGCTGTAAGTACTTACTGTGACTGCTGTAAGTGCCTACTGTGACTGTTGTAAGTACCTACCATGACTGATGTAAGCACCTACCATGACTGCTGTAAGTACCTACTGTGACTGCTGTAAGTACCTACCATGACTGCTGTAAGTACCTACTGTGACTGCTGTAAGTACCTACCATGACTGTTGTAAGTACCTATTGTGAATGCTGTAGGTACCTACTGTGACTGCTGAAAGTACCTATCATGAATACTGTAGGTACCTACTGTGACTGCTGTAAGTACCTACCATGACTGCTGTAAGTACCTACCATGACTGCTGTAAGTACTTACCATGACGTGTAAGTACATAC
>NC_069426.1:41008682-41043291 GCF_026875155.1 Cherax quadricarinatus | reverse complement strand
ACAAGGCTTTGGATCGGCGTCAGAAGTGCCATAAATAAAGGACGGGGTCGAAGGTCTTGTGTGCCGACTCCACAGCCCTGTTGACAACAACCTGCCTGAGGACAATGTAGTGGTAAATTTAGATTTCAAGAATGCGTTTAGTCTCCTAAAACGTAATGCGGTATTAACCAGGGCTGTGGAGTCAGAATCAGAAGCAGTTTTTTGGGTTACTGGAGATGGAGTTGGTAAAATGAAATTAAAGGAGTCGGAATTGAAGGTTTTATGTGCCAACTCCACAGCCCTGCTTATAAAGCTCTACAAAGGAAAACTTTGTTTCATTAAAAGCTTCCACAACAAGTCTTTTCTTCAATGGTTCCCACTGTATTTGCTGTTTCTAGAGTGCCATACCTTGATCTGGCATGAAAAATATATATACATTTATTGAGCAATTCACTAGCTATTATTTTAATTTTTACTACAAACCTTTGATTTAACCTACATGCATTCACTCTACACACAAAGTCAAAATGTGTAGATATATCAGAGGCAAACGCCTTCAATAATAGCATTTACTATATTATAGCTTTTACTTCAGAAACATTTGGCTCAATGTACTTGCTTGCCTCTACCTATTTATAAAATGAATCCCTATTTATTTTCATGGTCTGAATACCAGTAAGGTGCAGATTTAGAAGTAAATCCTTGATTTAAGAGACTAACAGGGAAAGCAGATGGCTGGTAATTGCAATTAGTGTGGATAGAGATGAGATTCTTTTGCTGTGATCTTTACAATAACAGACAATTCTGTAACCAATGAACTGTTAGTGGCATTTTCTGACAAATTTCAAATTTTAGCTACAATATCCATATAAACAGAATTAATGTTATACAATGGACCCTTGATTTTCACAATTTTTTTTTGTTAATACTCTTGGGTATCTGGAACGGATTAACTGGATTTACATTATTTCTTATGGGGAAAATTATTTTGGTTTTCGTGAATTTTGGTTTTCGGCAGACTCTCTGGAACAAATTAATCATGAAAACCAAGGGTCCACTGTATTAAGTAGAAAAATAAATTATCACAATTTTAAATTAAAACTTGCTCTCTAAACATTATATGGAGAAAACTGTTTCAAACTCAACTGACCAAGCCGATTTAGTGTCATATTTCTGATGTTCATTAAGTCGTGAGTTCACTGTATTTTTAATTTCCAAAAAGTGTTGCTCTAAGTGGCAAATAAAGAGATAACAACAATGGCTTGATAAAGCTCCTGGAGAGTGAAAAGTTGCCACAATAAAATGTCACATCAGTTGCACTTGCGTCCTTTTACCTAACAGATAAGAACAAGCAAAGCAGTATTTTCAGAATTTACAAGCCATGAATTTCTCTCTGGTTGTCACATGAAACACTCCTCTTGAAATTTTATCATACAGGTTCCCTCCCCTCCTCAAAAAAAAGGAGACAAAGAGATAAGGTTTATCATAGAACACAGCTGTACCCAACCTTACCCTTGTGCAGGTCTCGAGACAATTCTCTTAAAATGTTTCAGCCTCCTCTCAAAAGTGTTGCAGCTCAGACACCATTTCAGGTTAACAGGTGTTGTTGCGTTTTTTTGGATCTGAGAGATATGAGTCTGGATTTTTTGAAGGGAAAAAAGTATTTTGAAAAAGAAAAATGTTTTGAAAAATTTTAAAAAAAAAAGTAAGTTCCTTTGATTTTTAAATTATTGTTTGAGCACAGGGTGCGGAATCAATAAAATTTCTTCATTATCAATTTGCTATTATAGGGGCCAAATTTGCTGTAATTCCCAAAAATTATCAAAATAGTAATTAAAAAAATTCAAAGTAAAAAAAAATTCCCTTAAAAAAATTTATCAATAATTATTCAATTTTGTAGGTCAAATGTCACATTCCCGATTATATCACGAAAATGAGGGGGGCTCAAAACCCATAGGAGTCAAAAAAAAGCCCTGGGGAAAAAGGGTAATCGGGGAAGAGGGGGGGGACTCAAACCCCTTGGATGAAAAAGCCCTTCCCCCACTTAAAGGGAAATTTCCCGGAAGGTCATTTTAACAGTAATCATTGCATTTTCCCAAGTTTTTCCTGCTTAATTTTTGTTTTAAAAAAAATAAACAAATAATTTTTTAGACAGAAAAAACACGCCCTTATATCCCGGGACTAGAATTAAGCAATAAAACCAGGGAAAATCATGAAAACCCCACAAATTGAAAAAACAAATCACAGAATCTACCTATGGGGGAAAAGGTCGCTAAAATTTCTTGAATCAAAAACCCCCGCCCCCCTTAAAAAATTTAAAATGAACTTTGGTACCCCAGTAAAGAAACGTTTTTATTTATGGCTAAACCCAATCACGTCTCGATCTCTTCCAAACCAACCCCTTAAATCAAACTTTAAAATTCACTAAAAACGAAAATTTTAAAATAAAAAATAAATTCACCCAGAAAGATCAAATGGCAAAAAAACCGTCCGAGTATTTATAACTGGGCCCAGCTGGAGGTGTTTACGCATCATACCTCCGATTCTCCCAGAAGTAAAATGCGGAAGGAAAAAGGGACGAGTGTAAATAGGGTAGTAATTCCCAAATAACGGGCGGGCGGGAAAGAAAGCTGAAAACAACACCGGGACTTTGGGTTGCCCTCCCTCTGAGGCCAAGTTAACCTCACACTGGAGGGAATCTTCACATTTGGGTCAAATTGTAAAATAAAATTTAAAAAACCCACCAGGCAAAAAAAAACACAACCAAAAATTAAAAAAAACAAAACAGATTTAGCGTAATCGAAACACCTTTATTTTGGTATATTTCTTTGCAAAGTGTAAAAAAAAAATTACTTGTATGCAAAAAAACCCCTATATGTGGGTGCTAAGGGCTTGTAAAAATCCGGTAAGATATTTGGGGACTTAAAAATTGGGGGGTTTTTCGGGTTTATTTAAAATTACAAAAAAACCCCTATTTTTTTGTTATATATAATTTAAAAAGGGGAAAAAATGAGGGGAGGGTGGATCTGAATTTTGGGGGTTACACATGAAATTTTTAGGGGGTTTTAAAAAACTTTTTTTTTGGGCTGCATTTAAAAAAGGGGTTGGGGAAATATTTTGTTTGTGGGTTTGTCAGTGGCCTGCTTTCAGTGCTGCTAAGTTTTTGGTTTTTTAACTGTTTCTATAAAATACAAAAATTTTTGACAATGGTCCCCATGGCCGGGATTTACTTTTTTTGGGTTATCCCCGGGGACTTAAAATCCGGGTTTAAAAAACCGAGAAAATTATTTTTTAATGATCTATCACTTGATTGTTTTTTATTTATTTATTTATTTATTTATTTCCAATTTGTGCACACATACAGAGGTACAAAAAAATACAGATAAGAGCAGCATGCCAAAGCCACTTATACTATGCATAGCATTACGGGCTGGCTTAAAATTAACTTAAGATTAACTAGGCAATGATTATTATTATTATTATAATCAAAAAGAAGCGCTAAGCCACAAGGACTATACAGCGCTGCTACTAAGCAATGATGAAATCGGTGATAAAACATTAATGTAAACAGATAACTATAAAGCACAAGTGAGTATTACAAAGACAGGTCATATGGTTGCATTCAGTTAGGTAGTGATTCTGTTAGGTAGTGTATTTAAAAAATAATAAAGTTAGATTGGGTTTTAGGTTTAACATTTGTGTGATATAATTGTGAGAAACATTTAAGATATACAATTTATAATGTTCAGTTATTCAGTATTTATTTGGTTTTGGGTGATTTAAGTAATTTGAAAAAGAGATTTTGAATTTAAAAACGGGTTTAGTGTTTCTTTTATTTTTTACAGGTAATGAATTCCAGATTTTGGGGCCTTTTTATGTGCATTGAGTTTTGCTAGTGTGAATGGACACGGGGAAACATAAAAGAGTGATCTGTCCCTTGTTTTAAATGGTCATTTTGTTCTGTTGGGGTTGGGCAAGGAAATGTTTGAGGGGGGGGTTTAAATCGGGGAAAAAGTGTTTTTTGTATGTAAAAAGGTGAAATAAAAAGAAATGGATTTTTTTAAATTTTGGAGTGGGTTTTAGTGTATTGAAAAATTGGTGGAGTGTGCTCCCCCTTAGTGAGAATTTTTTAAACCCTTTCAAAACTCCCCCCTTTTGTTGGGAAAATTAGTGGTTGAGAGGGTTAATTGTTGTTGACCCCATGCAAAAATTTCCATGGGTTGAGATGGGGTAAATAAGGAGTGTATGGGGCCGGGTTTTTGTTTATATTATTTTTGATTTTTGCGTAAAACCCGGATTTAAAAATAGGATTTTTAACCAGGATGGTTAGCCCCCCCAGGAAAAACCAAAGAAAGGGCAGTGGTCATCGAGGGAAAATTTTCTTTCTTTTTCCCCCAAAGGGCCTTTAATCTTGTTCCCCCCGGAATGGACCCACACCAGTCGACTAACACCCCGGGACCCCCTTTTCTGTAGGGGAAAAAGGGACAGAGGTGTAATTTAAAAAAATGCCCAACGTTTTCCCCCGTGCCGGGGTCGAACCCAAAGGCCCCTCAGGGTGTTGCTAAACCCAGGCACGGGGACACTCCACCCTTTACTAATTTGAAAAATCCGACGACCCTTTAGTATTATCCCACGGATATAAATTTTTTTTATTTAATAAATCGGAGGGGTATTTTCCCGAAAGTTAAAATGTTTTAGGGCTGGTGGGTTTTTTGCCGTTTTAATGACCCCAGTGTAGTTGGGTTAACGTTTTTAAACCCTTTTTAACCAATTTTTCTCACCTGATTAAAGTTTTTTTTTTACACCGGAGATTTATACTCTCTTGTGTATACACAGGGGTTTTTCCCTTTTTTCCTTTTTTATTTGTTTTAGTTATTATTATTATCTTTAATTTTTAACAAATACTTGGGATAAAAAGTCCCAGTGACATCAATGACATACTGCTTTACAGAAAACCCCTTTTTATCTGAGATTTTTGGCAAATTAGGTCGTTTTTGTCCCCGGGTGGGACCCCAAAACCCGTCCACTAACATCCAGGGAACCCCTTTTATGATGGGGGAACCCTTTGGAAACCCCTTTTAAGGGAAAACGTCCCAAAAAATTTTTAAACCCCTTTCCGGGGAAACCAACCCGGGTCCTCACCGTGGAAGCGAGAGCTTTTTCCACAATGCCCCGGGTAAATATGATTCAACCTTCTTTTGGGGGGGTCGTCCCCTATATTCATGAAAGGGAAAAATTCTAGTACTGATTTCTTTTAAAATTTAAATTCAACAAAAATTTTTTTCTTTTCGATGCCCCATAGCCATAGACCTTTTAATTTTTTAAATTTTAAAAAAGAAAAATTTTTTTTTTTTTGGTAATTTCGACTATTTTTAGTTTATTTAGAAAAATAATTACGTAAAATTCACATAGACTGGTAGCCTCAGCCTGCCTCCAGGGGCCCCAAAGCAGTCTTGTCCCACCTTGTAAAATTTCTCTTGGAGGCCCTGGGTACCGTGTCCAATCCTTCCTCCAGTCCAAACATATGCAGTCGACTCAACATTCTCTCCGTTGCTTAATTTATGTTATTTTTGTAATTTAATGTTCATCTTTCCCGCTACTTTAAACAACATACATGTCAGTGATGGTGGCCTGCAATTCAGCACCTCTTGTCTGTCTCTCGGCTTGTATAATGGATAACCCACTTCTGCAGTTTTCCAGTCGCCTGATAGTTTTCCAGTCGCTGTTGAGAAGGAAATCTTTGTTGATAGTTCACGCAAGTCCTACACTCCTTTCAGTAACCATGGTATGAGCTGTGTGTGTGTGTACTCACCTAGCTGTACTCACCTAGCTGTGGTTGCAGGAGTCGATTCACAGCTCCTGGCCCCGCCTCTTCACTGGTCGCTATTAGGTCACTCTTCCTGCTCCATGAGCTTTATCATACCTCTTGTGTGTGTACTCACCTAATTGTGATTTCAGGGATCGAGACTCAGCTTCTGGCCCTTCTTTTCACTGATCGCTACTATGTCCTCTCTCTCTCTCTCTGCTTCCTGAGCTTTGTCATACCTCGTCTTAAAGCTATGTATGGTTCCTGCCTCCACTACATCAATTCCTAGGCTATTCCACTTCCTGACGATTCTATGACTGAAGAAATAATTCCTAACATTCATGTGACTCGTCTGAATCTTCAGCTTCCAATTGTGACCCTTTGTTTCTGTGTCCCCTCTCTGGAACATCCTGTCTCTGTCCACCTTATCTATTCCACGCAGTATTTTGTATGCCGTTATCATTTCTACCCTGACCCTCCTGTCCTCCAGTGTCGTCAGTCCGATTTCCCTCTACCTTTCTTCGTAGGATATTCCCCTGAGCTCCGGAACTAGCCTTGTTGCAAACCTTTGTACTTTCTCTAATTTCTTGACATGTTTGACCAGGTGTGGGTTCCAAACTGGTGCTGCATACTCCAGTATGGGCCTGACATACGCAGTGTACAGTGTCTTGAATGATTCCTTACTAAGGTATCGGAACGCTATTCTCAGGTTTGCCAGGCGCCCGTATGCTGCAGCAGTTATCTGGTTGATGTGTGCCTCCGGAGACGTGCTCGGTGTTATGGTCACCCCAAGATCTTTCTCCTTGAGTGAGGTTTGCAGTCTTTGTCCAACTAACCTATACTCTGTCTGAGGTCTTCTTTGCCCTTCCCAATCTTCATGACTCTGCATTTGGTAGGGTTGAATTCGAGAAGCCAGTTGCCGGACCACATGTCCAACCTGTCCAGGTCTCTTTGTAGTCCTGCCTGATCCTCACCTGATTTAATTCTCCTCATTAACTAAACATCATCTGCGAACAAGGACACTTCAGAGTCTATCCCTTCAATCATGTCATTCACATAAATCAAAAATAGCACTGGTCCTAGGACTAACCTGTGTGTGTGTGTGTGTGTGTGTGTGTGTGTGTGTGTGTGTGTGTGTGTGTGTGTGTGTGTGTGTGTGTGTGTGTGTGTGTGTGTGTATGTGTTTGTGTGTGTGTGCGAGAGAGAGAGAAAGAGAGAGAGAGAAAGGGGGAGAAGAGAGAGAGAGAGAGAGAGAGAGAGAGAGAGGAGAGAGAGAGAGAGAGAGAGAGAGAGAGAGAGAGAGAGAGAGAGAGAGAGAGAGAGAGCACCCGTGTGTTAGAGGAAGTGAATACTGATTTTTTTTTTTTTTTGTAATCAACTAGAATTGGGTTCATCCGTATTGTGTGTCCACCCTCACCTGTATTACATTTCACAAGGTCAGAGCACGGGCTGTATTTATCTAAGACACCCATCACACAGGGCGGATTTCCAGTCATACTCCATCCCACAGGATGAGTTACCCCTCACATTCTGTCACATAGGATGTCTCTCCTCTCACAAAAAAAAAAAATGAGGCACTATACCGCGACTGGAACAATATTCAAATAACCCGCACATAGAAGGAAACTTATGACGACGTTTAATCACGACGTTTCGGTCTGACTTAAACAATTAACTAGTCACACTAACACACGAAGGTAAGGGAGCCAGCAAACCCTTAAATACTGTCACTATCAGCTTAGTGACTTAGTTTATTGTTATGTTACCATTCTCCCGTGTGCGGGTTATTTGTGTAATGTTGTCTCTCATACTTCGTCACATAGGATGGAATTTCTGTCATTCTCTGTCACACTGGATGAATTTTCTGTCATATTCCATCAAAACAAGATTGGTTTAGGCCATATTCCATACTGCAGGACGAGTGTCTTCTGATTTCGGGAGAGTGAGGGTGAATATGGAGGAGAGCAGAATGCCTGGAGGGTGTTCCGGGGGTCAGTGCCCCCCCCCCGTTGTCCGGTCCATGACCAGGCCTCACAGTTGATCAGGGCCTGATCAACCAGGCTGTTTCTCCCGACCGCACGCAAACCTACGCATGAACCACAGCCCGGCTGGTCAGGTACTGACTTTAGGAAGGGTTGTAAGTGTGTGGGAGGAGGGTGCAGGAGAGTGTGAGTGAGGGAGAGTGTGAGTGAGGGTGAGTGTGAGTGAGGGTGAGTGTGAGTGAGGGAGAGTGTGAGTGAGGGTGAGTGTGAGTGAGGGAGAGTGTGGAGTGAGGGAGAGCGGTGAGTGAGGGGGGTGTGAGTGAGGGAGAGTGTGAGTGAGGGAGAATGTGAGTGAGGAGGTGTGAGTGAGGGTGAGTGGGAGTGAAGGAGAGTGTGAGGGAGAGTGTGGTGAGGGGTGGGTGAGGGGGAGTGTGATGAGGGTGAGTGGTGAGTGATGGAGAGTGTGAGGGGAGGGTGAGTGTGAGTGAGGGAGAGTGTGAGGGGAGGGAGAGTTTGAGTGACAGTGTGGTGAGGGAGAGTGTGAGTGAGGGAGAGGTGTGAGGGAGGGTGATGTGAGTGGGGGAGATTGAGGGGGTGAGTGAGGGGGGAGTGGGAGGTGAGGGGTGAGTGTGAGTGAGAGAGAGTGTGAGTGAGGAGAGTGTAGTGAGGGGGGTGAGTGAGGGAAGTGTGAGGGAGGGAGAGTGGAGTGAGGGAGAGGTGAGTGAGGGTGAGGTGGGGGGGGAGAGAGATGTGAGTGAGGGAGAGGGAGTGGGGGGGGAGAGTGTGGGGTGAGGAGAGTGTGAGTGAGGGGAGGGGTGAGGGGTGAGGGTGAGGGTGGGTGAGGGAGGAGGTTGTGGGGGGTTGGTGTGTGAGTGTGAGTGAGGGAGGGGTGTGAGTGAGGGAGAGTGGAGTGATGGGTGTGGTGAGGGAGAGGTGAGTGAGGGTGAGTGTGAGTGAGGGAGACTGTGAGGGGAGGGGGTGTGGAGAGGGAGAGTGTGAGTGAGGGTGAGTGTGAGTGATGGAGAGTGTGAGTGAGGGTGAGTGTGAGTGAGGAGAGTGTGAGTGAGGGAGTGTGGTGAGGGAGAGTGTGAGTGAGGGAGAGTGTGAGTGAGGGTGAGTGTGAGTGAGGGAGAGTGTGAGTGAGGGAGAGTGTGAGTGAGTGAGAGTGTGAGTGAGGGTGAGTGCGAGTGAGGGTGAATGTGAGTGAGGGGGGAGTGTGAGTAGGGAGAGTGTGAGTGAGGGAGAGTGATGAGTGAGGGTGAGTGTGAGCGAGAGTGTGAGTGAGGGAGAGCTTGAGTGAGGGTGAGTGTGATGAGGGGGAGTGTGAATGGGGAGAGTGTGAGTGAGGTAGAGTGTGAGTGAGGGAGAGTGTGAGTGAGGGAGAGTGTGAGTGAGGGGAGGGGTGAGTGAGAGTGAGTGTGAGTAGGGTGATGAGGGAGAGTGTGAGTGAGGGAGAGTGTGAGTGAGGGAGAGTGTGAGTGAGGGAGAGTGTGAGTGGGGGGTGAGTTTTGAGTGAGGGAGAGTGTGAGTGAGGGAGATGTGAGTGAGGGAGAGTGTGAGTGAGGGGGAGTGTGAAATGAGGGAGAGTGTGAGTGAGGGAGAGTGTGAGTGAGGGAGAGTGTGAGTGAGGGAGAGTGTGAATGAGGGAGAGTGTGAGTGAGGGAGAGTGTGAGTGAGGGAGAGTGTGGTGAGGGAGAGTGTGAGTGAGGGAGAGTGTGGTGAGGGAGAGTGAGTGAGGGAGGTGAGTGAGGGAGAGTGTGGGGTGAGGGTGAGTGGAGTGATGGAGAGTGTGAGTGAGGGTGAGGTGAGTGAGGGAGGGTGAGTGAGGGGAGAGTTTGGTGACAGTGTGAGTGAGGGAGAGGTGAGTGAGGGAGGAGTGTGAGGGGAGGGTGAGTGTGGGGTGAGGGGGAGTGTGAGTGAGGGGAGGAGTGAGGGGGGAGTGTGAGTGAGGGTGAGTGTGAGTGAGAGAGAGTGTGAGTGAGGGGAGTGTGGAGTGAGGGAGTGTGAGTGAGGGGAAGGAGGTGAGGGAGGGAGGTGTGGTGAGGGGAGTGGAGTGGGGTGGAGTGTGGTGGGAGAGTGTGAGTGGGGAGGGGTGTGAGTGGAGGGAGGTGTGAGTGAGGGGGGTGTGAGTGAGGGGAGTGTGATGAGGGTGAGTGTGGTGAGGGGGGTGTGAGTGAGGGGGTGTGAGGGGAGGTGAGTGTGAGTGGGGAGAGTGTGAGTGATGGAGTGTGTAGTGGGGGAGAGTGTGGTGAGGGTGAGGTGAGTGAGGGGGCTGTGAGTGAGGGGGTGTGAGGGGGGGTGTGAGGGAGGGTGAGTGTGAGTGATGGGGGGTGAGTGAGGGTGAGGTGAGTGAGGGAGAGGTGAGTGAGGGAGGAGAGTGTGTGAGGGAGAGTGTGGTGAGGGAGAGGGGTGGTGAGGGTGATGGTGAGTGAGGGAGAGTGTGAGTGAGGGAGGGGAGTGTGAGTGAGTGAGAGTGTGAGTGAGGGTGAGTGCGGTGGGGTGAAAGGAGTGAGGGAGAGTGTGAGTGAGGGAGAGTGTGAGTGAGGGGGAGTGTGAGTGAGGGTGAGTGTGAGCGAGAGTGTGAGTGAGGGAGAGCTTGATGAGGGTGAGTGTGAGTGAGGGAGAGTGTGAATTGGGGGGAGAGTGTGAGTGAGGTAGAGTGTGAGTGAGGGAGAGTGTGAGTGAGGGAGAGTGTGAGTGAGGGAGAGTGTAGGTGAGAGTGAGTGTGAGTGAGGGTGAGTGAGGGGGAGTGTGAGTGAGGGAGAGTGTGAGTGAGGGGAGAGTGTGAGTGAGGGAGGGTGTGAGTGGGGAGAGTGTGAGTGAGGGTGAGTGTGAGTGAGGGGAGAGTGTGAGTGAGGGAGAGTGTGAGTGGAGGGAGAGTGTGAGGGGAGGGAGAGTGTGAGTGAGGGGAGTGTGAGTGAGGGAGAGTGTGAGTGGGGAGAGGTGAGTGAGGGGAGTGTGATTGAGGAGAGTGTGAGTGGGGGGAGGTGTGGTGAGGGAGAGTGTGGTGGGGAGGTGGAGTGAGGGGGAGTGTGAGTAGGGAGAGTGTGAGTGAGGGAGTGTGAATGGGGGAGTGTGAGTGAGGTAGAGTGTGAGTGAGGGAGGGGTGAGTGGGGAGAGGTGTGAGTGAGGAGAGTGTGAGTGAGAGTGAGTGTGAGTGGGTGAGTGAGGGAGAGTGTGAGTGAGGGAGAGTGTGAGTGAGGGGAGAGTGTGAGTGAGGGGGAGTGTGAGTGAGGGAGAGTGTGAGTGAGGGGGAGTGTGAGTGAGGGAGAGTGTGGTGAGGGAGAGTGAGGGAGAGTGTGAGTGAGGGTGAGTGAGGGAGAGTGTGAGTGGGGAGAGTGTGAGTGAGGGAGAGTGTGAGGAGGGAGAGTGTGAGTGAGGGAAGTGAGGGAGAGTGTGAGTGAGGGTGAGTGAGGGAGAGTGTGAGTGAGGGAGAGTGTGAGTGAGGGAGAGTGTGAGTGAGGGAGAGTGTGAGGGAGAGTGAGGGGGAGTGTGGAGTGAGGGTGAGTGAGGGAGAGTGTGAGTGAGGGGGAGTGTGAGTGAGGGAGAGTGTGGAAATGAGGGAGAGTGTGAGTGAGGGAGAGTGTGAGTGAGGGGAGATGTGAGGAGGGGGAGTGTGAGTGGGGAGAGTGTGGTGAGGGAGTGTGGTGAGGGGAGGTGAGTGAGGGAGAGTGTGAGTGAGGAGAGTGTGAGTGAGGGAGAGTGTGAGTGAGGAGAGTGTGAGTGAGGGAGTGTGAGTGGGGAGAGTGTGGTGAGGAGAGTGTGAGTGAGGGAGAGTGTGAGTGAGGGAGAGTGTGAGTGAGGGAGAGTGTGAGTGAGGGAGAGTGTGAGTGAGGGAGAGTGTGAGTGAGGGAGAGTGTGAGTGAGGGAGGGGTGAGTGAGGGGAGTGTGAGTGAGGGAGAGTGTGAGTGAGGGAGAGTGGGGAGTGAGGGAGAGTGTGAGTGAGGAGGGGTGTGAGTGAGGGAGAGCTTGAGTGAGGGTGAGTGTGAGTGAGGGAGTGGTGGTGAGGAGGGAACCATTGTGTTGAAGGAAATGGTATTTCCTGCTAAAGACCTGAATGAACTCGATCATTGATGACTGTGTCCGAGCTGTCTGAAAGTTACTGCACCACCACACTATTCCCACCACACTATCCCACCACACTATCTCCCACACTCTCCCATCACAATCCCCACCCATCTCCACCCACCCCCCCACCACCCCCCCCCACCACACTATCTCCACTAACCATCTCCACCCACCCTCCCCACCACATATCTCCACCACACTTCCCATCACTCATCTCCACTACACCATCCACCACACCCCCCCCCACCACACCCCCCCACCACATATCTCCACTACACCATCTCCACCACACCCTCCCCACCCACATCTCCACCACATCCCCATCACATCATCCCCACTCACCATCCCCACCCACCCCCCCACCACACCCCCCCACCACACTACCCCACTACACATCTCCACCACACCCCCCCCCACACTTTTCCCCACCACACTCCCCCCATCACATCTCTCCTTTTCACCCCCCCCACCCACCCTCCCCCCAACCCCCTCCCCACCACACTATCCCACTACACCATCTCCCCCACACCCCCCCCACCACACTATTCCACCAATTTCCCCCCCATCACACATCTCCACTCCCCATCTCCACCCACCCTCCCCACCACACCCCCCTCCCACACATCCCCCCTACACCATCTCCACCACCCCCCCCACCACCATCTCCACCCCCCCACCCCTCCCCACCAACCCTCCTCCCCAATTTCCCACTCACCTCTAAAACCACACCCCCCCCCCAACCATCTCCACCACACCCTCCCACCACACCATCTCCACCACCCCCCCCCACCACACCATTCCAACCCCCTCCCCCCCCCAACCCCCCACCCACATCTCCACTAACCTCTCCACCAACCCCCCCACCCACTACCCACCACACTTCCCCTCCATACCCCACTACACCATTCCCCACACCCCCCCCACCAACCCTCCTCACCACACTATCCCACTAACCATTCCCCCACACCCCCCCCCCCACACCATCTCCACCACCCAAATCCCACCACACCCTCCTCACCCACTACCCCACACCCCATCTCCACCAACCCCCCCCACCACACCCCCCCCCCCACCCCATCTCCATACACCCTCCCCAAAAAACCCTCCCCACCACACCTCCCACTACACCATCTCCACCACACCCCCCCACCACACTATTCCACTACACCACCCACCACCCCTCCCCACCACACCACTCCACTCCACCATCCCCCCCCAACCCCCCCCCACCTTTTTCCCCATACACCCCCCCCCCCCCCCTCCCCCCCACCCATCCCCACTACACTATCTCCACCCCCCCTCCCCCACACTATCCCACTCACGATCCCCCCCACCCCACTCCACCACACCCCCCCCACCACCCCAAATTCCCCACCATCTCCCCACCCCCCCCCCCACCCCCATCCACTACCCCATCCCCCACAACCCCCCCAACCCCCCCACCACACCATTCACTACCCCACCCCACCACCCCCCCCACCACACTATCTAGAAATAAGAAAGGAGGAAAACGTGGGGCCCTTTTTGGCCCTACGGGCAGGTCCTTTACTTTTCACCCCACTAACACTACCCCAAAAAACTCCAACACCACAGACATACACACACACACACACACACACACACCACACACCCCACACACACACACCCCCAACACACACACACACACACACACACACACACACACACACACATATTTTGTTGCGGGTTTGCAGAGATTGGGGATAATTTTGGTAGGGGTGTGCAAAAGAAAAAATTAAAGGTGAATACGGAAAGGAAGGTTATGAGGATAACAAAAAGAAGGTGATGAAAGATTGAATATCAGATTGGAGGGAAGAGTATGGAGGAGGTGAAGTTTCAGTTTTTGGGAGGGGACGTGTCAGCGGATGGGTTATGAAAGAAGGGAACATAGAATTGTGGGGGAAAAAAGAGTGAGGGGGTGCATTTAGGAGTCGTGGGGACAAAGAACTTTGTCTTGAGGCAAGAGGGGAAATTTTGGAGTATAGTTTTTTCCAAGCTCTTTTATGGGTGTGAAGGTGGGTGTGAATGTTCAGCGAGGAAAGGCTTGGGCAGTGGGGAAGTCAGTCTGGGGCAAGGTGGGTGAATATAATGCAGAGATTCGTAGTTTTGGGAAGTTAGGGGGGTGCGGGATTACCAAAAAATGTTGTCCAGAGGGCTAGGGGAAAGGGTTGTTGAGGGGGTTTGGGCATGTAAAGAAGGGGCAAAAAGAATGACTTCAAAAGGTTTAGTCGTAGTGGGAAAGGGAAGCGGGTAGGGCGGCCTAGGGAAAGGGGTTGGGGGGAGGGGGTAAAGGAGGTTTTGTTCGAGGGGCTTGGACTTCCCGCAGGGATGCGGGGCGTGTTTATGGATGAATGGGGAAAAAATGGTTTTTAATACTTGACGTCGTTGGATGTGAGCAAAGAACATTTATGAAGGGATTCAGGGAAAAAAGGGAGCCGGGTTTAGTCCGGAGATGGGAAGTACAGTCCCGCACTTGAAGGGGGGGTGTTAAGTTGCCGTTTAAAACTGTAGTGTAAAGCACCCTTCTGGCAAGACAGTGATGGAGTGAATGGGGAAAGTTTTTTTTTTTTCGGGCCACCCTGCCTTGGGGGGAATCGGCCGGGGGATAATAAAATAAAAAAAAATTTTAATATAATATATAATAATATATATAAAATTAATTTATATATATATTAATAATATAATAATTATTATATATATTTTATTAAATAATTATAAATGTTGCCGAAATGAAAAAATGGGCAATTGAAAACTCATTTTAAAAATTTAATCCTTTCCCGAAATTTTCTCTTAACGTTTTTAAAAAAAATATTTTTTTTTTAAAGTTAAAGAAAAAAAATTTTTTGCACCAAAAAAAACTTTGAAACTTACCTAACCTTATTATAAAAGAACAAATTTTTTATAGCCTAAACCCAAATTAAATTATTTTTTAAAAAGTTTCAATAATTTTAAAACTAAACAAAAACCCAAACAAATTATTTTTTTTTGTTTTGGTTCAGAAAAATTTTGGCGAAATTTGCTACACAAATTTTTCACTTGTCCATAGGGAAGATGGCGTTGCTATTTAAACAAGATCGCAAATTCGCCATTTGGCACGCATATTTTATTATTATATTATATAATATATATATAAAAATATTATATAATTTATATATATATATATTATAAAAATATATATATGCAATAAAATCAAGTAAACATGATTTCAAAAATGCAAAAACAACCACTTTTAAAGAATATAATAATATATATTATATATTAAAAATACCACATATTTTGAAAGAAATACCCCTCTGTATTTTGTTCTATGCCCCTTGAAGTATAGCAAAATCCCATTTTTTAATATTTTTAAATTATTTTTATTATTAATTAGTTTCCTGTTTTAATAAAATTTAAAACCAATATCCCATCCATAGTAAAAGAACCGGTATTTTTTGGGTCATTTCTGAAGTAAGCCTTTGGGCCTGACTTTTCATGTTCAGGAAAGAGACATTTTACGGTTCCATAAAATAACTTTTTTTTTTTTTCTATCATCATTTTAAACTTCTTTTTTCAAAAAATAAACAATAAAAATTGAAGACGAGACTCAGGCATCTTTTAAAAATTTTTTGCTAGTAGCCCTAATTACAGTGAAAATTTCCCCTATTGTAACCAACTCAATTTAACATGCAACTTGTATTGTAAACTTTTGTCGGAAAACAGGAAAGAGTTTCCTCGTGATGCGGCTTATTCACTCAAATGCCTAATCTAGCAAGATTAAAGGAGCTTCCTTTTCCACCCAAATGGGTGCCCCGTCACTGCTCATTGCCTTTTTAATTACCCAAAAATGCTCGGGAAGTGGACAAGAAGGGAGTTCCGCTCTCCTCAAGGGCCACCGTCCCTTCTTTGGGCCCCAGAGCGCCTCGAGGCCCAAAATCTCAAGTTTGAATATTTTTCTTGGCTCCTTTGTGGGGTAAAATAACATGAAATTTTTTTTGCATATAGTTCCTCTAAAGATGTGTTTGGGTAGCCGCCTAACGTGAAAAGAGCGGGAAAACCCGGTTATTGCAATGAATACGATCCGAGTAGACCGAACATCCCCTCATTTTTATTGTAAATTTTGTGCATTAGTTCAAATTTTTGTTGCCGTGATAGTATCGGACCTGTTTCTTCCCGCTGTGTCTTTAGACCCCTTTGTAAATCGCTGGGGGTCGCTGACCTGTGTTCTTCATCTGTGATTCTTCATGACCCTTTTAAAAATCTTTTTCAATCTTAAAAAAAGGGCCATTTTTTTGTTAGAAAACCTGGACGTCTTCGCTGCAAAAAATACAAAAAATCTGACCCCCCCATCTTTCAATCATGAGAAATGCTGCCCGTAATGTCAACAGACCTGGGCAATGGGGGGTATTACCGAGGAAGGGAAGGGATAGCCTTTTTCCCCGAATAAAGAGTATTCAAGCCATTCAAACACCAGATTTGAATGGTCCCTAAAGTACTCCCACTTTTCAACGGTATTCATTCGTTACACTGGCACCACTTTAGCTCCAAAAGTACAGTTTTAAAAATTACATCCAATTACACTGAAGATACCAGCTTCCAGTGAGTCACACTGATACCAAAATTTCCCATTGTATATACCCCGAAGATACCAAAGTGAAAGTCTTCGAAGTATCTGTTTTTTAATTTTTTTTTTTTCTTTTTGATCAAATCGCCTTTTGGTGAAGTGATCTGATGGGAGGGTTTTTTTAGACAGGAAAAAAAAAGTTGTTCATCATTTAGCTCGTTCGTAATTTTTAGTATCACTGTCTTTTCCGAGCTCGCTTTCTACCCCCTTTGTAAAATAACCAAAGGAAAATCACACGAATATCAGGGATATTGAACAGCTTTTTTTTTTTTTTCACTCAGGCTGGTCCACCAAATGTTTTTTTTTGAGACCATTAAAATTATTTTTTTTCGTTCTTTTACAAACGCGGCTTTCCCTCCCCTTTTTTCTTTCCACTTCGTTAAGGGCAACCAAAATGTCGCTTCCTGAAACCCTTAAAAACGCCCTTGTTTTCGTTACTTTTGGGCAGGCAATAAACTTCCTTTTGTGGTCATGTTGGCGGTAGCGGGGGAACTCTTGGCCCCCAGTCAGCGCGGGGGCGGGGCCGCCCCCGCGGCCCCAATGGGTGCCAGGCCATCGACCTGGCCAAGCGCTACAAAAGATAAAACCTGGCCCAAAATATGGCACCATAAACCGGGAACACTGGAGGAATTTTCCAGAACAGGGCCCAAACGGAGGGTTTCGTGGGGGGTTTAGGACCTCCCGAGGGGTGTTTGAGCCCTACCAACCCGGGGGGCGAGTAGACTGTCACTGGACCGTATTCTTCTGACCAGGTAAGTCCCTAACTAAAATGTTTCTTGGGTTGATAGGTCACTGGGAGGTTTCTGGCTAGATAGGGCATGGAAAAAATTTTTTTGGCTAGATAGGTTTACTGAAAATATTGTTTTTGGGATGGGCACTGAGAGGTATTCTAGTTTTATAGGGGCACCGAAGGTTTTTCTAGCCCGATAGGTCCTGGGAAAGGGGGGGTTTTTTTCTGGTAATAGGTATGGAAGGTGTTGTTCTGGTTAAATAGGTACTGGAAAGGGTTGTTCTAGTTTAGGTCACGGAAAGGGATTCTAGTTTTATGGTCACCCGGGAAAGGGGTTTTTTCTAGCCAGAAGGGCACGGAAAATTTTGTTCTGGTTTGAAGACACTGGGAAAGGGGTTTTTCTAGCCAGATAGTCACTGGAAGGTGTTATTCTGGTTAATAGGTCACTGGAAAGGGGTTTTTTTTGGTTAAATAGGTCATGGAAAGGGATTCTGTCTGAAAAATTTAATGAATTTTTTTTGACCGAGGAATTACTCTTAAAACCTAGTGTATAAGTGATACCTTGAAGCTACACCCCTTGTCAAATACAAGAGGGTACCTACGCCTATTAACTACACGAGGATCATTAAAACTGCAGTTCATTTTTCGCCCCATCGAAATATTTTAAAACCTAAAGAAAGAAATTTAATAAAACATCAAAAATTTTTATGAGACCAAACCCCCAGTGTACATATCCGTGAAGGTCAATGGATGTTCTGGGCCAAAATGCGTCCTCTGGGGTCGGTTGGTCCGTCTAATTTGCACACCCGGGGGGCGCTGGGTTTGAAACCCCCTAGGGGATACGTTGAAGTGTTCTTAAACTTGGGCTCTTTGTTCCCGGCGATCGTGGCTTATGTAGGTCTTTATCTCACAACTGAGGGTCCCGGGTCGATCCCCGGAAAAGGGGGTAACGTGGGGATATGTCTCCAAATTTAAAAACTCATCTTGATCCCCGTTTTATATAACCCCACGGTCATTTCTCTCCGTGTATATAAAAATAAATTATATATATATATTATAAATATATATTATATTAATATATATATTATAAATATAAAATTTTAATATTATTATATTATTTTTTTTTTCACATGGCCATTCCCACCAAGCAGGGTGGCCCGAAAAAGAAAAAATTTCACCCTCATTTACTCCATCACTGTCTTGCCAGAAGGGTGCTTTACACTACAGTTTTTAAAACTGCAACATAAACACCCCTCCTTCAGAGTGCAGGCACTGTACTTCCCATCTCCAGGACCCAATCCGGCCTGCCGGTTTCCCTGAACCCCTTCATAAATGTTCTTTTGCTCACACTCCAACAGCACGTCAAGTATTAAAAACCATTTGTCTCCATTTCACTCCTATCAAACACGCTCACGCATGCCTGCTGGAAGTCCAAGCCCCTCGCACACAAAACCTCCTCTACCCCCTCCCTCCAACCTTTCCTAGGCCGAACCCCCACCCGCCTTCCTTCCCCTACAGACTGATACACTCTTGAAGTTATTCTGTTTCGCTCCATTCTCTCTACATGTCCGAACCACCTCAACAACCCCCTTCCTCAGCCCTCTGGACAACAGTTTTGGTAATCCCGCCCTCCCCCCTAACTTCCAAACTACGAATTCTTGCATTTATTCACACCACACATTGCTCTCAGACATGACATCTCCACTGCCTCCAGCCTTTCCTCGCTTTCAACATTCAAACACCCATGCTTCACCCCATATAGAGCGTTGGTAAAACTATCTTCATACATTCCCCTCTTTGCCTCCAAGGACAAAGTTCTTTGTCTCCACAGATCCTAAGTGCACCACCACCCTTTTTCCCTCATCAATTCTATGATTCCCCTCAAACTTTCATAGACCATCCGCTGACACGTCCACTCCCAAATACTGAATACATTCACCTCCTCCATACCTCTCCTCCCAATCTGATATCCAATCTTTCATCACCTAATCTTTTTTTTATCCTCGTAACCTTACTCTTTCCTGTATTCACTTTAATTTTCTTCTTTTGCACACCCTACCAAATTCATCCACCAATCTCTGCAACTTCTCTTCAGAATCTCCCAAGAGCACAGTGTCATCAGCAAAGAGCAACTGTGACAAACCCCACTTTATGTGTGATTCTTTATCTTTTACTCCACGCCTCTTGCCAAACCCACGCATTTTCATCTCTTAAAACCCCCATCTATAAATATATTAAACAACCCCGGTAACTTCACAACATCCTTGTCTTAAGCCTACCTTTTATGGAAATAATTTCCTCCCCCTCTTTCCCCTACATACTCTAACTTGAGCCTCACTATCCTCGTAAAAACACTTCACTGGCTTTCAGTAACCCTACTCCTACACCATACACCTGCAACAACTGCCACATTGACCCCCTATCCACCCTGTCATACGCCTTTTCCATATCCATAAATGCACTAAGACCTCTTAAGCCTTATCTAAATCTGTTCACTTATATGTTACACTGTAAACCACCAGGTCCACACACCCCCCTACCTTTCCTAAAGCCTCCATGTTCAGCTGCTATCCTATTTCTCCGTCCTTACTCCCATAATTCTTTCAATAATACCTCTACATACACTTTGCCAGGTATAGCTCACATACTTATCCCCCTATAACTTTTAGCACTCTCTTTTATCCCCTTTGCCTTATACAAAGAGAACTATGCCGCTCTCTGCAATCCCTAGGTACCTTACCCTCTCCATACATTATTAAATATTGCACAACCACTCCAAAACAATATCCCCACCTGCTTTTAACAGATTCTATCTTTACCCATCATTCCCGGCTGCCTTACCCCCTTTTCATTTATCACTGCCTCACGAACTTCCCCCAACACACACATTGGCTCTTCTCTCTCCTACAAGATGTTTATTCCACCTTGCCTATACACGAAATCACAGCGTCCCTATCTTCATCAACATTTAACAATTCCTCAAAAATCTTCCTCCATCTTCCCAATACCTCTAACCTCTCCATTTAATAACTCCTCCTCACCCTATTATTTAACTAACAAAATCATTTGTACTTCTAGGCTTTCTAACCTGTTAATCCTCACTCCAAAACTTTTTCTTATTTTCAACAAATTTGTTGATAACATCTCACCCACTCTCTCCTTTGCTCCTTTTTAACATTGCTTTCACCACTCTCTCAACCTTCTCCTATATATATATATATATATATATATATATAATATATACATATATATATATATATATATATATATATATATAGAAATATATAATATAAATATATATATATATATATATATGTATAATATATATATATTATATATAATATATAATAATATATATGGCTGAAGTTTAAATCCCGAAAATAGTGATTAAATAATGTCTTGCCTGGAGGAAGAAGGTTGCAGCCCATGACTCTAGTTTTAGTCGATAGGCTTTTAAATCCATTTAAACAACCAACCATTAAAGAGTAATGGTTGCATGTAGTGGTTATTGTTGCGTATAGAAAATAAAGAAGAAATGATCCTTCGATTACAAAAAAAATCTAATAATGTGACTTTTTTTTTCAACTAGGTCCAGAATTCCATCCGAAATTATCATTACCACCTCAAAACATTATAATTTTTTTTCTTTGTTTTCTGTTGTCCTATGCAGGATGATTATATGTTATTTTTCTGGCCGAGAATATCAGACCATTTTATCTCTATGTATGAAAGCATGTTTTTAATTCATGCAAGTAAATGCTCAATTTTATTTTTACCTATAAAGTGTTCTCGCCTTGTTTCCTCACATCGACCTTGTGTTTCCTTTTTGTGAAATTACTGTTCTCGCCCGTTAGTTGGGCCCGTGAACGACGGCCCCCCCTCCAGCGTGGTCCAGTTGTGCTGAGGGCCCGTGTTCCTCTGTCACTCTGGAGACCCGTTTCGTCTCCTGCTGGAGACTTGAGCTTCTCCATCACGTTCCTCGCAAGCAACAGATTCCTGCCGACACCCGGAGTCTGTGAGTATCTGTGAAAGGTGTATAGACATCCATGACTGTGAGGTCACGAATTTTTTTTATTATGAGAGTACCTCACTAGAGACGAACGATGACTGTGAGCACTGTGTTTTAATCACGAAGTTTGAGAGTACCTCACTAGAGACGAACATGACTGTGAGCACTGTGTTTTAATCACGAAGTTTGAGAGTACCTCACTAGAGACGAACATGACTGTGAGCACTGTGTTTTAATCACGAAGTTTGAGAGTACCTCACTAGAGACGAACATGACTGTAAACACTGTGTGCTGGTCACGAAATCTGAGTACCTAACATATCTAGGGTAAACACTGTCAGGGTTTGTGCTACTGTGCACTAGTTGCGTATGTTGTGAATAGTGGCAGAGATGGTTCTGACCAATGACGAGATATATGGAAATAGGATATACAGGATATAGATATATAGTGTGATAAATACAGTATTGGCCGGGCGATATATGATAGTTCGTAATAAACAAACAATATAGTAGGTATAAAATTTCAAAGAAACATTCGGTTTCTCCTAGACCATCATTGAATCGAAAGTAAGAAAAAGATAAGTGTGAGAAGCTAGACGGACAAGTCATCATACGAAAGGTAACAAAAAAGACAAGCAGGGTCATGAATAATGACCCAGGAGGACCGAAACCATCTTCACAATCGTCCAAACGGACCGAAACGTCGGCTGTGGGTTATACAGCCACAATAGTGGTGATTTTTTGTTCTTTACGAATGGATTCCAAAGAACAGCATAATAACAATCTGGTTGATCAGGCACTGATCCACCGGGATACCTGGTCATGGACTGGCCCGGGGGGGCGTTGACCCTGAACATCCTCCAGGGCGACCCAGGCAACAAAAGCTGAATAAGTGTCAATAAAATTACCAAAAGTGAACAAGCTTTCGAGTGAACAGTAAGATGTGAACACTAAAGATTTAACTAATCATTAATTAATAAGGATGATTATTAAGAATAGATTATTGTACATGTATATTCAGGAAGCGCATAAACACACAGGGGAAAAAAGAGCGATAATCAGGTTTGATCCCACGGAAAGAGAGGATAGATTTTTCCCCCAAAGTCCTAGAAAAAGATCTGACAAAATACTATGAGTGAATGAAAAATGATGATGAATAATATAGTACTATGTGAATGATGACAAGATGAGAGTGACCATCATGAGCATCAATTACACAGACAATATGGTGACTAGGAAGATCAGGATGACAGAAAGATGTATACTGGTGTGCACAAGAAAATGATGACATGATGATTATGAAGATTCTAGTCCGAGCATGATGAAGGATAATGAAATCTTTGAACAGGATTAAAAAATGAATAAGAAGAATATGATAAAAAATATTGAACGATTATGATTTCTGTGATGATATAATGAATACAACATAAAAAGTATAATGGCTGATGATGAAGATGATAATAATAATAATAAAATAATAAAAATAATAATAATAATATTAATAATACTAATAATAATATAATAATAATTATTATTATTATTATTATTATTATTATTATTATTATTAATTATTATTATTGCTATTATTATTATTATTATTATTATTATTATTATTAATTATTTATTATTTATTTATTTTAATTTATTTCAGAGACCTTGGGATGAATAGACTTAAAGCTCTACATAAAGAACTCCTTCAATCGTCTTACCCGCTTGTGGAGTTGTAAGTCGAGGTTAAAGACACCCTTGTTAAAGACCCTCTGTTAAATCACTCCTGATCAAGGCCTTCTTGTTAAAGATTTCAAATTTTTAAACCTCTTGTTTGAAAGCCTTAGTTTAAAGACCCTCTTGTTTAAGAACCTTTCTTGCTAAAGAATCAAATCTTAAAAAACCTCTTTGTTAAAGAACCTTGTTGTTAAAAACCTTTTTTGCTAAAGACTCGTTAAAAACATTTTGTTAAAGTCTTCTGTTGAAGACCATTTTGCTAAAGACCTTCTCATAATGACCTACTTATTAAAGACCCCCTGTATAGACATCATTCTCAAGACCCTCTTGTTATAGACTCAATTTCCAAAGACCCTCTTGCTAAAGACTATCATCTTTAAGACTCTCGATTATGTCGCTCAAGTCGAAAGTTTTTTAGCTCTAAGTCACCCTCATAGTTTAAGTCCCGAATTCAAAGTTCCTCAGCCAGTATGGCTTATTATATGACCATGGGGAAGGGCGCAAAACTACACATGGGGGGGAAGTCATACAGCTCCCGAGGAATAACAGAAATCAGTTAGCTGCATTACCCTGGATCAAGACAAGATGCTTTCACAAGCATCAAGTCAACCCATCACCTTGAAAGGTCTCTATTTCTAAAGTCCCTCTTACTTCAAACTTCTAAGGCCCCCTTCAAAATTTACACCTATAATATCTTTGGCTCCCCGACCCAGAGACCATGAACGACAACACCTGAGCTACTACCCACATCTCTTCTACTACCTAGAGACCTGCGTCACATGTAGTACAACTGTGACTGCTGAAAGTACCTACTGTGACTGATGAAGTACCTACTGTGACTGATGTAAGTACCAACTGTGCCTGCTGTAAGTATGTACTGTGCCTGCTGTAAGTACCTAACTGTGACCGCTGTAAGTACTAACTGAGACCTGTAAGTACCTACCAATGACTCGAAGTACCTACTGTGGCTGCTGTAAGTACCTACCATGACTGATGTAAGTACCTACCAAGACTGCTTTAAGTACCTACTGTGACTGCTTGTAAGTACAAACCATGACTGCTGTAAGGACCTACCATGACTATGTAAGTGCCTACCATGACTGCATGTAAGTACCTATCCTGAATGCTGTAGGTACCTACTGTGACTGCTGTAAGTACCTACATGATTGCTGAAGTACTTACTGTGACTTGCCTGTAAGTGCCTACCATGACTGCCGTAAGTACTACTGTGAAACTGCTGTAAGTACCTACTGTGACTGTTTTAAGTACCTAACCATGACTGATGTCAGCACCTACCATGACTAGCTGTAAGTACCTACTGTGACGCTGTAATACCTACCATGAACTTGCTTGATGTACCTATCTGGACTGCTGTAAGTACCTACCATGACTGTTGTAAGTACCTATTGTGAATGCTGTAGGTACCTACTGTGACTACTGAAAGTACCTATCATGAATACTGTAGGTACCTACTGTGACTGCTGTAAGTACCTACCATGACTGCTATAAGTACCTACCATGACTGCTGTAAGTACCTACTGTTTCGCCTACTGAGAAGGCGAAACGTTTACGCAACACAAGTACCTAAATGTTAAACTTGTGTCTGACTTATCAACTTGGAGGTAATGTATACCAATATTAAAACTGAACCAATTTGCTGATAATTAAATATGGGGCAACAGGTGCTAGGAAGGTTATCATCAAGGTATCCGCTATATTTACTGTATTTTAACGGAACATTATTTCATATAATTTCAGAAAGCTTCACAAGAATCGTCTGCTGTATCTTCCACCTGATATTTTCCAGGATGCGCGTTCCCTCAGAACCATGTAAGTACGTGTGTGTACTCACCTAGTTGTACTCACCTAGTTGAGGTTGCGGGGGTCGAGTCCGAGCTCCTGGCCCCGCCTCTTCACTGATCGCTACTAGGTCACTCGCCCTGTGTGTGGTGTGTGTGTGTGTGTGTGTGTGTGTGTGTGTGATGTGTGTGTGTGTGTGTGTGTGTGTGTGTGTGTGTGTGTGTGTGTGTGTTGAGTGGTTCTTGCCTAGTTGTTTCCTCAGTTACTCAAGTCTGGTCATCCAAAATTTTTGATCTCATCCTTATCATACCCACTGCTAAAACTGGGCAGGGAATCTGCTTACACTAATTCCTCATCTATATCGTCTTCACCTTTAATCACTCTCATACAGAAAAAAAAATCTTTCACGTGCCTATGACACCTTTGCACATCGTTATGTTCCATTTAATGCCGTTGTTCGTGGTCCCCTTCTTTTTCGAAAAAGGCTGTCTATATTTGCTTTGTTTACTTCTTTGAGTATCTTGTATGTAGTGGCCAGTTCTCCCGGTTCTTCTCATGCGTTGTAATGTTTCTAGAGGGAGTAAAAAAAGGAAGAAGGAAAAGAGGTAAAGAAATGATTTAGGAGTAAGAGGAAAACAGAGAAAGAACGATACGGATTAATTTAGGTTTACATTACACAGGAGTTCCTCATAGTTCGAGACTAGTTACGTAGGGACTCTCCTTCACTTTCTTTAGTTTCTGGACATGCGGTATAAGGTTTCATACTGGCAGCAGAGTAACTCCGTAAACATGTTTGCCAAGTCAATACACGGTGTTGAATCTCGTAGTCCTGGGAAACTGAATGACATGCATCAGTTCACACCCACCCTGCTTGCACAGTTTCCCACTTGTTCCTTGAAGTACATCTCCTTTACCCCTACACCCTGTCAATTAGCAGCCGGAGGGCAAAAATCTGATATACATTGAGCTGAATAACCCACAACAAGGTTTAAAGCTCCATATACATTATAAATATATACAAAAACAAAATAAAAAAAAAAAAAATAAAGAAGATATAATAATAAAATATAGAAGGGGGGGGGGGGGGGTTAAAAATAATAACACCATAAGCCCGACAGAACAATCCCACCCCAACCCCACCCACCCCACACCTCCACCCCCGTAAACACACCCACACAACCCATACCCGGAACGCCTGTAACCCCCCGAGGGGGGGTGGAGCGGGTACCAGACTCGCTATGCGCAACGGGACGTCACCAGGAATGGCATAGGGGATCCCGAGTCCCCGAAGCCAATTAAGTCGATAGAACTCTAGTCCTTTCCTCTCACCCGCCCGAGACCTCTCGACAACTGATCCCTGGCGGGACACCCCGCCACCACTCTACACGACGCTCCACCAAACCATGGTCTATCTTCATAATTATTGGGCCACCAACGCTATCCGGGCGTCTTGGACGAAGGTATCTTCTTTGATCTGGCTAGCCACGAAGAACTCGACCTTCTCGGAGAATAACTCAAGGTCAACCTTCAAAGACAACCCTCAAGAAAATTAATACATCGTAGAACACAGACACAGACCACACAGACACACACCAAACAAAAAACCCCCCTAAACCACACACACACACTCACACCGCACAACATCACGACACACACACACACACACGCACACACACACACACACACACACACACCACATCTCAACACGCACACACACACAACACACACACAACACCAACACGACACACACCACACACACAGCCACACACACACAAACACACAGACACACACAACACATCGTAGTTTAACACCCCGCTGGAGGGAAAGCAACTCTGCATTATTACAGATTCATATTCAGTTGAAACTAGAATTTAGCGAAACTTGTAGACAGTATGAGTAATTTTATAATTAATATTAGTTTAATAAATATCAGTTTAATAAATAAAGTCTGGAGAAAATGTACTTGTGGATGAGGTGCAGATGCATTTGTAGGTGCAGGAGTTGCCTCAGCAGGTGTTCTACAAGCTGAAGAGTCTGAAACATCTTAAGATCTCTCGCAACGAACTCACCCGCCTTCCCCATGGTGTCTTCAGCAACCTCTTCAACCTTCAAGAACTCTACCTCCACAACAACAACGTAAAGTATCATACCAGGTTGTCCTTGGTATGTCAAGTGTTGATTGAAAATTGTATGATTTCTCTCTGGAGGCAAAAAAAAAAAAATAATATATATATATATATATATATATATATATATATATATATATATATATAAATATATATATATATATATAAATAAATTAAATAATATATATATATATAATATATATATATAAATATATAAATAATATATATATATAGATATATATATATAATATATATATATATATATATATAAATATATAAAATATATATATAATGTATATGATGATTTGCATACATAATTTATATTCCTTAGTTTGTTTCATTTTATTGATTAGATAGGCGCAAAATACGTATGGCCTAAACAGTGACTGAGAAGGGAGTAAACTGGTTTAATGCAGCAAAGGGATCACAAACTAAATTCCAAGGAACCAAGACATCATCACCACATCAAGATATACCCTTGCAGGGGCGGCTGGTGGTCTGAAAGTTAACCGGTGCTCTATGGAGGACAAAATTCCTGATGCTTTGGAAACACATTTTAGCAGCCTTCAGAGACTCGTTGGTAAAACTTCTCTATCTTCCCCCCTCTTTGCCTCCAAGGACAAAGTTCTTTGTCTCCACAGACTCCTAAGTGCACCACTCACCCTTTTTCCCCTCATCAATTCTATGATTCCCTCATCTTTCATAGACCCATCCGCTGACACGTCCACTCCCAAATATCTGAATACATTCCCTCCTCCATACCCCTCTCCCTCCAATCTGATATCCAATCTTTCATCACCTAATCTTTTTGTTATCCTCGTAACCTTACTCTTTCCTGTATTCACTTTCAATTTTCTTCTTTTGCACACCCTACCAAATTCATCCACCAATCTCTGCAACTTCTCTTCAGAATCTCCCAAGAGCACAGTGTCCATCAGCAAAGAGCAACTGTGACAACTCCCACTTTATGTGTGATTCTTTATCTTTTAACTCCACGCCTCTTGCCAAAACCCTCGCATTTACTTCTCTTATAACCCCATCTATAAATATATTAAACAACCACGGTGACATCACACATCCTTGTCTAAGGCCTACTTTTACTGGGAAATAATTTCCCTCTTTCCTACATACTCTAACTTGAGCCTCACTATCCTCGTAAAAACTCTTCACTGCTTTCAGTAACCTACCTCCTACACCATACACCTGCAACATCTGCCACATTGACCCCTATCCACCCTGTCATACGCCTTTTTCCAAACCCATAAATGCCACAAAGACCTCTTTAGCCTTATCTAAATACTGTTCACTTATATGTTTCACTGTAAACACCTGGTCCACACACCCCCTAAAGCCTTTCCTAAAGCCTCCTTGTTCATCTGCTATCCTATTCTCCGTCTTACTCTTAATTCTTTCAATAATAACTCTACCATACACTTTGCCAGGTATACTCAACAGACTTATCCCCCTATAACTTTTGCACTCTCTTTTATCCCCTTTGCCTTTATACAAAGGAACTATGCATGCTCTCTGCCAATCCCTAGGTACCTTACCCTCTTCCATACATTTATTAAATAATTGCACCAACCACTCCAAAACTATATCCCCACCTGCTTTTAACATTTCTATCTTTATCCCACAATCCCGGCTGCCTTACCCCCCTTTCATTTTATCTACTGCCTCACGAACTTCCCCCACACTCACAATTGGCTCTTCCTCACTCCTACAAGATGTTATTCCTCCTTGCCCTATACACGAAATCACAGCTTCCCTATCTTCATCAACATTTAACAATTCCTCAAAATATTCCCTCCATCTTCCCAATACCTCTAACTCTCCATTTAATAACTCTCCTCTCCTATTTTTAACTAACAAATCCTTTGTTCTCTGGCCCTTTCTTAACTTGTTAATCTCACCCCAAAAAACTTTTTCTTATTTTCAACAAAATTTTTGATAACATCTCCCCACTCTCTCTTGCTCTCTTTTTACTTTCTTCACCCCCCTTTTAACCTTTTCTCTTATTATTAAAAATTATATTTTTAAAAAAAAAAATTTATATATATATATAATTATATTATAAAAATATATATATATTTATATTATTATATTATTATATATATAATTATATTTTATTTTTAAAATTTATATTATATATATATGCTAATTTTAAAACCCAAAAAAATAGTGATTAAATAATTTTCCCTGGGGTAAGAAGTTGCACCTAAATGACTTAGTTTAGTCTAGGTTTTAAAATCCCTTAATAAACCCAACCCATTAAAGGGTTTAAGGGTTGCATGAGGGGGTTTAGGTTGCGTAAGTAAATTAAAAAAATGACCCTTCGATTAAAAAAAAAATCTAATAATTTATTTTTTTTTTTAAAACTGGCCCTTGAACCCCACCGAAAATTACCATTACCTTAAAAACATATAATTTTTTTTTTTGTTGTTTTTTTTTTGTCCTTTGCAAGATGATTTTGTTTTTTTTCTGAGGAGAATATCAACATTTTTTCTCTAGTTAAATGTCTTGTTATTAATTCATGCAAGTATAAGCTAAATTTTTTTTTTTTACTAGAAAGGTTCTCCCCTTTTTCTCACATTTTGTTGTTTTCTTTTTGGAATTTATTTTCCCCTCCCTTTATGGGGCCCCGTGAACGAGGGCCCCCCCGGGGTGGTCCTGTGTGCGGGGCCCGTGTTCCTGACTTGGAGACCCTTTTTTCGTCTCCGCTGGAACTTGAGTTTCCTCACGTTCCTCGCAAGCAAAAAATTTCTGCCGACACCCGGATCTGGGTTCTGTGAAGGGTTTTAAAGACATCCATGACTGTGCGGGGTCACGAATTTTGAGAGTACCTCACAGAGACAAAACATGACTGTGAGCACTGTTTTTTAATCACAAGTTTGAGAGTACCCACGGGGAAACGACTGTGAGCACTGGTTTTAATCACAAAATTTTGAGAGTACCTCACTAGGACGAACTGACTGTGGCACGTGTTTTAATCACGAAGTTTGAGAGTACCTCACTAAAACGAAATGACTGTAAACCTGTGGCTGGTCACGAAATCGAGACCTAACATATCTAGGGAAAACCCTTTCGGGTTTTTGTGCTACGTCACTATTTGCGTAGTTGTGAATATGGCAGAGAGGTTTGCCCAATGACGAATATTGGAAATAGGATTACGGAAATTAATATATGTGTGATAAAACAGTATTGGCCGGCGATATATGATATCGTAATTAAAAAACAATATAGGTAGGTAAAAATTTCAAAGAAACTTTCGTTTGCTCCTAGACCATCTTGAATCAAAAGTAAATAAAGAAATTTGGAAAAAGAGACGACAAGTAGCTAAAAAAGGGTAACAAAAAGAGACAAGCGGGGTTTTGTAATGACCCCAGGAGGACCGAAAAATCTTCACAATGTCCGAACGGACCGAAACGTCGGCTGGGGGTTTCATTAAAAGCCACAAAAGGTGATTTTTGTTCTTAACGAAGGGATTACAAAAACATAAATAAAATTTGGGTTGACAGGCTCTGCCCCCGGGGATCCCTGGTCATGGACTGGGGGGGGGGGGCGTTGACCCCTGAACATCCCCAGGGAGATCCAGGCAAAAAAGCTGAATAAGTGAAATAAAATGAAAAAAAAGTGAACAAGCTTTTCGGGGTGAACATTAAAAAGTGAACACAATGATTTATCCTAATCTTTTAATTTAAAGGATATTTTTAAAAATGATTATTGTACATGTAATATTAGGAAGCGCTAAACAACGGGGGAAAAAAGCGATAACAGGTTTGACCCAAAGGAAAGAGAGGTAGATCAAGTCCTTGAAAAAGGATCTGGAAAAATACAATATTTGTGAATAAGAATAGAATTTTATGAGTCTATGTGAAGATGACAGATGGTGACCATATGAGCATCATTACCCAGAAAATATGTGACTAGGAGATCGGATGATCGGGAAAAATATAAATACTGGTGTGCCGACAAAAAATGATGACTATGATGATTATGAAGAATTCTGTCGAGCATAGAAGGATAATGAATGCTTTGAACATGTTTTATAATGAATAAGAAGAATTGATGAAAAATTTTTGAACGATTAGATTTCTGGATGAATATAATGAATACGAACATAAAAAGATAATGGCTGATGAGATGATGATAAAAATAAAAATAATAATAATAATAAAATAAAAATAATAAAAATAATAATAATAAAAATAATAAAAATTTATTTTTATTATTATTATTTTTTTTTTATTAAATTTTTATTATTATTTTGCTATTATTTTTATTATTATTTATTTTTATTATTTATTTATTTATTTATTTATTTATTTTTTCAGGACCTTGGGTGAATAGATTAAAAGCCTACATAAAGACTCCTTCAATCGTCTTACCCGCGTGGAGTTGTAAGTCGAGGTTAAAACCCCTTTTTTTAAAGACCCTTTGTTAAAGGCACCTTGAAAAGGGCCCTTCTTGTTAAAGACTAAAATTTTTTTAAGACCCCTTTTTGAAACCCTTGTTAAAAGCCCCTCTTGTTAAAGACCTTTTTGCTAAAGATTAAAAAATTAAAAAACCTCTTTTTAAAGACCTTGTTGTTAAAAACCTTTTTGCTAAAGACCTCTTAAAAACATTCTTTTTAAAGGGCCTTTTTTTTTTAAGACCTTTTGCAAAGCCCTTCTTCAAATGACCCTACTTTTTAAAGCCCCCCCCTTGTTATAGTTAATTCCAAAAGCCCTCTTGTTAAACTCAATTTCCAAAGCCCCTCTTCAAAAGACATCTTTTTAAGACTCCGTTATTCGTCATCTAAGTTTTTTTGCCAAGTCCCTCATAAGTTTAAGTCCCCAATTCAAGTTCCTCAGCCAGTATGGCTAATAATATTCCAGGGGGAAGCGCAAAACTACTGGGGGGGGGGTCATACAGCTCCCGGGAATAACAGGAAAAACCCGTTAGCTGCATTTTTCCCCGGATCAAAATGCTTTCAAAGCACAAATCAACCCTCACCTTGAAAGGTCCTTATTCTAAAATCCCTCTTTCTTTAAAATTCTAAGGGTTCAAAAAATTTTATATAATACTTTTGGCTCTCCCCCAGAGACCTGAACGACAACACCTGGAGCTACTACCCAAAAGTCTCTTCTACGACCAGAGAACCTGCGCACATTAAGTCCTACGTACTGCTGTAAGTACCTACGGACTGATGTAAGTACCTACTGTACTGAGTAAAACCCAATGGACCCTGTAATAAGTACTGTACTGTTAAAACCTACTGTGACCGCTGTAAGACCTACTGTGTGCTGAAGTACCTACCATGAATGCTGTAAGTACCACGGGCGCTGTAAGTACCTACCATGACTGATGTAAATACCCACCTACTGCTGTAAATACCTACGTGAGCTGAAGTCCAAAATACTGCTGTAAGTACCTACCCTGACTGATTTTAAATGCCCACCCGCTGCTGAAGACCCATCAGAATGCGTGGGACCTACGTGACTGTTTTAAGACCTACCCTGATTGCTGTAAAACTTACTGGACTGCTGTAAGTGCCCACCATGACTCCGTAAGTCCTACTGTAGCTGTAAGAAAAACCCTTACTGGTTTTAAAATACCCCACCATACTGATGTAAGCACCTACCCTGATGCTGTAATACCTACTGTGACTGCTGTAAGTACCTACCCTGACCCCGTAAGTACCTACTGTGACTGCGTAAGTCCTACCAGACTTTTTTAAGACCATTGTGAATGCTTGGGTACCTACGTGATACTGAAAGTACCCTTTTGAATACTGAGGTTTCCTACGGGGGCTGCTTAGTACCTACATGACTTATAATACCTCCATGACTGCTTAAGTACCAATTTTTTCCCCACGAGAAGGCGAAACTTTACGCAAAACAAGTACCAAAAGTTTAAAAATTGTGTCTACTTATAAAATTGGAGGTAAAATACCAAAATTAAAACTGAACCAATTTGCTGATAATTAAATAGGGGCAAAATGCTAGGAGGGGTTTTCATCCAAAGGGCCGTTTAAAATGTATTTTAACGGAACATTATTTATATAATTAAAACTTCACAAGAATGCTGCTGTACTTCCCCCCTGAATTTTTCCGGATGCGCGTTCCCTAAACCCTGTAATACGTGTGTGACCACCATTGTACTCACCTAGTTTAGGGTTTGGGGGGTCGAGTCCGATTTTTGGCCCCGCCTCTTCACTGACGCTACAGGTCACTCGCCCTTTTGGGGTGTGTGTGTGGGGTTGTTGTGTGTGTGTTGTGTGTGTGTGTGGTTTTTGGGGTGTGTTGTGTGGGGGTTGGGGTGTGTGTGTGTGTGTGGTTTTGCCTAGTTGTTTCCTCAGTTACTCAAGTCTGGGCATTCCAAATTTTTGATCTCTCCCTTATCATAAACCCCCTGCTAAAACGGGCGGGAATCTGCTTACATATTTCCTCTCTGATCGTTTCACCTGAAATCACTCCATACTGAAAAAAAAATCTTTTTTACGTCCTTTTACACCTTTGCATCGTTATGTTCCCTTTATCCCGTTGTTCGTGGTCCCCTTCTTTGAAAAAGGGTGTCTATATTTGCCTTGGTTACGTTCTTTGAGTATTTTAGTAGTGGCCATGTTTTTTCCGGTTCTTCCTTGCGTTGAAGTTTTAGTATTTTGGTTCTTTACACAGGGTTTTTCCCCTTGGTTGAGACTTGTTTTTGAGGGGCTCCTTCCTTCTTTATTTTTGGACATGCGGTATAAGGGTTCAAAAGCGCTGAGTAAATCGAAACGTTTGACAGTCATTACACGGTTTTGAACTCGTTGTCTGGTAACTGAAAAAGACATTTCAGTTCACACCCCCCCTGCTTCAAGTTTTCCCCCTTGTTCCTTTTATATAACTCCTTTACCCTACCCCTGTCAATTGCCGCCCGGGGGGCAAAAAATGATATTCCTTTAGCTAATAACCCCCAAAGGGTTTAAAAACTCCCAAAAAAATTTTAAAATATATTAAAATTTACGGAGAGGGGTAAACCCCAAGAGGGTTTATTAGCGCGGAGAAACGGGGAAATAAACAGGTTTGGCTTTGGGGTCCCGAGTCCCCCCGAACTCAATGAATCGGATGTAATCATCCTTTCCTCTCCCCGCACAGTGACCTCTCGTACAACGTCCCCGGAGGTTCCCCCCCCAATCTTTAAGAAGCCCACCAGTCTTTTTCTTAATTTGGGCCCCACGCATAGGCGCTGGACGAAGGGATCTTTTTTGATCTGGAGAGCCTCGAAGATCTCGACCTCTCGGGGAAAAGCTCAAAGGGGGAACCTTCAAAAATCACCCCCCAAGATATAAACACGTAGAAAAAACAGACACACAGACACACACCACACACACAACACACACTCACACGCACACACACACACACACACACACACACGCAAAAACACACACACACACCAAACACACACAACCACACGCACACACAAACACACACACACACACACACACACACACACACAACCCCACACAAAACCCCCACCACACACAGACACACAAAACAATGGTTTAAAACCCCGGGTGGGAAAGCAACTCTGCATTTTTTACAGATTTATATTCAGTTGAAACGAATTTTGCGAAACTTGTAACTTATGAGTAATTTTATAATTAATATGTTTAATAAAATCAGTTTAATAAATAAAATCTGAGATTGTACTTGGTGTGATGGGTGCTGAGCAGTGTTTTGGGGGTGCGGTTTCCCCAGCTGGTGTTCTACAAGCTGAAGAGTCTGAAAAAACTTAAGACTC
>NC_069426.1:40991182-41003682 GCF_026875155.1 Cherax quadricarinatus | reverse complement strand
ACGGAGAATAAAAAAATAATTGAAGAACACTGACAGAATCGACAAAAGAAAGATTGAAGAACTGTGACAGAATGAGAAACAGAGAACTGAAGAACAACGACTGAGTGAGGAATAGAGACAGGACAAAACAACAACCTTCCGAAGCCCTAAGTTATAACATATTTGAGGCCCATCAAATTCGAAAATCGAAACAGACATTAATTAATAATAGGGGGATGAACAATTCTTTTTAGCCCCCCTTGTATAACTAGGCCCTAACCTGTAAGTCGGTTAATATATGTGTAAGTCAGGCCCTGGGCAGGGCAATAAACATCAGCAGTGTAAAACTACGGTAGGCTCTGACAGTGAACGCATCAAATGAAGGAGGAACAGAGCAGAGCCTGAACCAGCAGCATACGACAAGGGACACAAAAACAAATCCTATTTTGCGCTCTGAGCTCCAAGGAGCTGAGGAACTTCCTAATCCTCATTTTCCCTCAGTTTTTGGGAACAGGGAGACTTCCTATTACTTATATTCCCAAAGTTCTAGGCAGCAGAAGAGTTTTCTAACCCTCTTATACTCTTGCCTGGTAGACATTGACTCCTGCCTTGCATTACATGCAGACATGTACTCTTGCCTTACGCTACAGCATGTAGGCATGTACTCCTGTCTTACCTTACAGTATGTAGACATGTACTTCTGTACAGCATGTAGACATGTATTCTTGCTTTAAATTACAGCATATAGACATGTACTCCTGTCTTATATTACAGCATGTAGACATGTCCTCCTGCTTCTTCTTCTTGATCCGCCGGTATTCTCCCGGCCCGGGCCTTTTCCAAGTGGTGGCCCGGCCTTGGCTCCCTGTCTAGGGAGTGTCTGAGACCTAAGTCTCCCATGGGAGGAGGCACAAGTACCCCCTCATCTTTGGGACCAACTGTTCCCAGGCCTAGCCGTATTTCCCGCCCTCGTATTTTCCCGCCCTACGAGCCCCGGGAGGGGCTCGTAGGGAGACGTTAGGCCTCTCTGGTCTGCCATCCC
This sequence comes from Cherax quadricarinatus, assembly GCF_026875155.1. NCBI lineage: Eukaryota > Metazoa > Arthropoda > Malacostraca > Decapoda > Parastacidae > Cherax > Cherax quadricarinatus. The sequence continues at coordinate 41,002,661 of NC_069426.1, read as the reverse complement.
CGCCCCAAGGGGGTTAATGAGAATGACAGTCTTGTGAGTTGCAAGCTCTGGCTCAGGCACCTACCCTACCCTAGAAGGGCTGGGCATGATGTCGATCTCCTGCCTTTTTTTTTTTTTTATTCGCCGGTATTCTCCCGGCCCGGGTCTTTTCCAAGTAGTGGTGACCCGGCCTTGGCTCCCTATCTGGGGAGTGTCTCGAGACCTAAGTCTCCCATGGGAGGAGGTACAAGTACCCCCTCATCTTTGGGACCAACTGTCCCCAGGCCTAGCCACAGTCCCCGCCCTCACGGGGCTCGTAGGGAGAAGCTAGGCCTCTGGTCTGCCATCTGCCCCGCCCCAAAGGGGCTCGTGGGGATGGCAGTCTTGTGAGCTGCAGGTACATCACGGCATGTTAAGTCAATAGTAACGTAATATATATTTTTATTATACATTTTTATGTTCATAGAGATGAACTAAACCCGTCAAGGGTCATGTGGTCATGTGGGGAATGGAAGGCAAAAACCATTATAAAAGTTTCAAAATATGTATAAGGTCTAAATAGGAACTGACTAACATTCTTCTTTTTATTACCCTACGACAGTATAAAAAATAATTAAATTTTGCTTTAGTTATCCCTAAAACATTGAAGAGAAAACTCTTCTGGTTAGCTGTTACAGAGAATGTGATTATTTCATCGCGGAAGTAATTTATTTAGGTACAGTAACACGAAAGATAATAATAATAATAATAATCTTTATTTCTACAAGTACAAAGTATATAGGCCTAGCTGACATGAATAACATACTACTATATAGAGAGCCCCATGTTATATTGAGCATTTCGGGCAAATTAGGTCAGTTTTGTCCCCAGATGCGACCTACACCAGTCGACTAACACCCAGGTACCTACTTTACTGACAGGTGAACGTGGACAACAGGTGTCTTAAGGAAACACGTCCTAATGTTTCCACCCGTACCTGGGATCAACCCCTAAACCTCAGTGTATGAGCTGAGTGCTCTAGGTACGGGACTTAAGAACATAAGAACGAAGGAACACTGCAGAAGGCCTACTGGCCCATGCGAGGCAGGTCCAAGTCTCCTACCGGCTTAAGCCAATGCACCCAACCTAGTCAGGTCAGGTCACCTTGACTTAAGGGAGGAACACGGCAACCGACCTGGTAGCACAAGCTAATCAGGTCCAACTCACACCCACCCACACCCACTCATGTATTTATCCAACCTATTTTTAAAGCTACACAACGTTCTGGCCTCTATGACTGTACTTGGGAGTTTGTTCCACTCATCCACAACTCTATTACCAAACCAGTACTTTCCTATATCCTTCCTGAATCTGAATTTTTCTAACTTAAAACCATTGCTGCGAGTCCTGTCTAGGCTAGATATTTTTAGCACACTATTTACATCCCCTTTATTTATTCCTGTCTTCCATTTATACACCTCAATCATATCCCCCCTAATTCTACGTCTTTCTAGAGAGTGCAGATTCAGGGCCCTTAGTCTATCCTCATAGGGAGGATTTCTGATACATGGGATCAACTTTGTCATCCTCATTTGTACATTTTCCAGAGCATTTATATCCATTCTGTAATACGGTGACCAAAACTGTGCAGCATAATCTAAATGAGGCCTAACCAAGGATGTATAGAGTTGAAGAACAACCTGAGGACTCCTATTATTTATGCTTCTTGATATGAAGCCAAGGATTCTATTAGCTTTATTGCGAACACTTATGCACTGTTGTCTTGGTTTCAGATTACTGCTAACCAGAACTCCTAAATCTTTTTCGCAATCCGTAATATTAAGATCTACATTATTTAGTTTATATATGGCATGGTTATTGTCCTGTCCAACATTTAGAACTTTGGAGCACAGATCCAGTTCTCTAGATCAAGAGCCCTCTCACCAGCATCAAGGAACCTCCATTAAAGGGAAAATGCTGATGGAAACGCTGAAAAAAAATTAGTACACGCAGATCTACCTTATACATCAGTACGAACTACCAGCACTGTGTTAAGTTAATTTAGTCACAGGTACATATAAGTACAATTATGATACATAGGGTAAATTATCTAGGATAACCCCGCAAAAAAGTGAGTCAATGTGACTTATTTCCATTGGTGTCCTGGGATTTCCATTCTTCTTCTTCTTTCTCTTCTTCTTCTTCTTCTTCTTCCTCTTCTTCTTCTTCTTCTTATTATTATTATTACCGGAAACGCTAAGCCTGTGTCGACCATGCAATGTCTAGGGAATGAAATTGCGGAAAGTGGAAAATTGCATAAATTCCGTGAATCAAGAGCCCTTGAGCAACATCTAATTCAGTTTTCTCTAGAAGTCACACTTAAGAGAAAACATGACAGGAGGGGAAACTCAACCATTCCTGGGAGGACCTTGGGAAGGGACGACAGACCACAGCTTGGGCTCTTCAATTCACCAAAAAACCCCACTTGGTGGGTTTTGTTCCATGGAGCTTTACACCATGGAGTTTTCGTCCCGTGGGGGCTTTGTCCCTTTTTTCTTGTTTTGCCAGACACCCGTGGGTCACTTGTCTTCCTGCATTGCTCCTCTGTTTATTATATTCTCTTACTTTAACACTTTTACCACTGTTAGGAATTCCTTCACTGCTACTAGTCTCTCTATTACTTCTACAAATTGTTTAAAAATTACTATTGCTGCTGGTACTGCCTCATTTCTACTTTTGTTACTACAGTATTACTACTGCTGCTACTGCACCTCTTCCTCTCTAGAGCTCTGTCTTTCTCTGCCTCTTCCTCACTTAGTTGTGACTTAATAATGGTTCAGGAGGGACCGAAACGTCGCCATAAGGTTCCTGATTGCAGAGTTTTGGTGAACTGTTCCAGCAACAGTATTACAATTCATTTTTCTTTTCGAGATCTTCAGCGTTATTTTTTTTATTGCCATCGAGCAGCAGGTGACGGTGTTCTGGGCCTCAGATGGTGACGGTGGTTTGGGCCTCAGATGGTGACGGTGGTCTGGGCCTTAGATGGTGACGGTGTTCTGGGCCTCAGATTGTGGCGGTGGTTTGGGCCTTAGATGGTGACGGTGTTCTGGGTCTCAGATGGTGACGGTGCTCTGGGCCTCAGATGGTGACAATGGTCTGGGCCTTAGATGGTGACGGTGCTCTGGGACTCAGATGGTGACGGTGGTCTGGGCCTCAGGTGGTGATGTTGGTCTGGGCCTCAGATGATGACGGTGGTCTGGGCCGCAGGTAGTGACGGTGATCTGAGCCGCAGGTAGATACGGTGGTCTAGGCCACAGGCAGATACGGTGGTCTGGGCTGCAGGTAGTTACGGTGGTCTGGGCCGCAAGTAGTTACGGTCGTCTGGGCTACAGGTAGTTATGGTTTTCTGGGCCGCAGATGGTGACGGTGATCCGTGCCTCAGGTGGTGACGGTGGTCTGAGCCGTAGGTAGTTACGGTGGTCCGAGCTGCAGGTGGTGACGGTGGTCTGGGCCGCAGGTAGTTACGGTGGTCCGAGCTGCAGGTGGTGGCAGTGGTCTGGGCCGCAAGTAGTTACGGTGGTCTGGTCCGCAAGTAGTTACGGTGGTCTAGGCCACAGGTGGTTACGGTAGTTTGGGCTGCAGGTAGTTACAGTGGTCTGGACCGCAAGTAGTTACGGTGGTCTGGTCTACAGGTAGTTACGGTGGTCTGGACACAAGTAGTTACGGTGATCTGTGCCGCAGGTAGTTACGGTGGTCTGATCCGCACGTAGTAACGATGGTCTGGGCCGCAGGTAGTTACGGTGGTCTGGGTCGTAAGTAGTTACGGTGGTCTGGGCCCCAGGTAGTTACGGTGATCTGGGCTGCAGGTACTTATGGTGGTCTGGGTCGCAGGTAATTACGGTGGTCTGGGCTGCAGGTAATAACGGTGGTCTTGGCCACATGTAGTTAGGGTGGTCTTGGCTGCAGGTAGTTACGGTGGTCTGAGCCGCAGGTCACCAAACATACGTCATGTATTACTCAAATAGAAAGTAGGTGGTGACGGTGGTGGTGACGGTGGTAGTGACGGTGGTGGTGACGGTGGTAGTGACGGTGGTGGTGACGGTGGTGGTGACGGTGGTGGTGACGGTGATGGTGACGGTGGTGGTGACGGTGGTGGTGACGGTGGTAGTGACGGTGGTGGTGACGGTGGTGGTGACGGTAGTGTGAGGTGGGGTGACGGTGGTGGACGGTGGTGGTGACGGTGGTGAGTGGTAGTGACGGTGGTGGTGGTGGTACGGTGGTGGTGACGGTGGTGTGACGGTGGTGGTGACGGTGGTGGTGAGTGACGTGGTGGTGACGTGGTGTGACGGTGGTGGTGACGGTGGTGGTGACGGTGGTGGTGACGGTGGTAGTGACGGTGTGGTGACGTGGTGGTGACGGTGGTGGTGACGGTGGTGGTGACGGTGGTGGTGACGGTGGTGTGACGGTGGTGGTGGTGTGACGGTGGTGGTGACGGTGTGTGACGGTGGTGTGACGGTGGTGGTGACGGTGGGTGACGTGGTGGTGACGGTGGTGGTGACGGGGTGTGACGTGGTGAGGACGGTGGTGTGACGGTGGTAGGTGACGGTGGTGTGACGGTGGTAGTGACGGTGGTGGTGACGGTGGTGTGACGGTGGTGTGGTGGACGGTGGTGGTGACGGTGGTGGTGACGGTGGTGGTGACGGTGGTGGTGACGGTGGTTGACGGTGGTGGTGACGGTGGTGGTGACGTGGAGTGAGTCGGTGGTGTGACGGTGGTAGTGACGGTGGTGGTGACGGTGGTGGTGACGGTGGTAGTGACGGTGGTGGTGACGGTGGTGTGACGGTGGTGGTGACGGTGGTGACGGTGGTACGGTGGTGTGACGGTGGTGGTGACGGTGGTGGTGACGGTGGTGTGACGGTGGTGGTGACGGTGGTAGGGTGGTGACGGTGTGTGACGGTGGTGTGACGGTGGTAGTGACGGTGGTGGTGACGGTGGTGAGGGGGTACGTGGTAGTGACGGTGGTGGTGACGGTGGTGAGTACGGTGTGGTGACGGTGGTGGTGACGGTGGTAGACGGTGGTGGTGACGGTGGTGGTGACGGTGGTGGTGACGTGTGGTGACGTGGTGACGTGGTGTGACGGTGGTGGTGACGGTGGTGGTGACGGTGGTGGTGACGGTGGAGTGACGTGGTGTGACGTGGTGTGACGGTGGTGGTGACGGGTGGTGGTGACGGTGGTGGACGGTGTGGTGACGGTGGTTACGTTGGACGGTGGTGGTGACGGTGGTAGGGTGGACGGTGGGTGGTGACGGTGGTAGTGACGGTGGTGGTGACGGTGGTAGTGACGGTGGTGGTGACGGTGGTGGTGACGGTGGTGGTGACGGTGGTGGTGACGGTGGTAGTGACGGTGGTGGTGACGGTGGTAGTGACGGTGGTGGTGACGGTGGTAGTGACGGTGGTAGTGACGGTGGTGGTGACGGTGGTAGTGACGGTGGTGGTGACGGTGATCAAGTTCCCGTCATTATTTAGATTCATTCTGTGACCAGGATAATTTTTTTTATTGAATTTTAACTTTTATTTACTTTCAGTAATTTTTTTTTTTTTGGGTTGAACTCAATAGCACCAAAATACACAAATAACCCGCATGTTTGAGAAACTTACTACAACGTTTCGGTCAGATTTGGACCATTTACGCTCTGACTTGTAAACGGTCCAAGAACGAAACGTCGTCATAAGCTTTTCTATCCTGTGTACAGGTTATTTGTGTATCGTTCCAGTCACGGTACTGTGCCTTCCCCCCCCCCCCAAAAAAAAAATGGTTGGGTTGTCTCTCATTTTTTTCCCAGTACATGTGGCTACGATGCAACTTTATTGCATGTGAACATACTGCAAAAAAAAAAATGCATATAATTTTTTTTAATAATGCTTTTTCTAAATATGTTTTTATGGATTCAATAGCCTCTTTGTACGGTAGATAATTTTATATAATTAGCTGTGTCCTCTGATTAGTTAAGTGTGACAGATGAGCTAGAGCCCCTCGTGAGAAAATTAACCATAATGATCTATGTTTAGTCAACATACATATTTTGTAACGAATTAAATTTTTAAGTTGCTCCCTATTATCATCTATTTGCTGTCTATTAACTTGTATTACTGTTTATTATTCTTCTATTAATCTCCATTTCCTTCTATTATCTTCAATTTCTGTCCATTATGTTGTATCACCCCTTCATTAGCATATAAGTGCAATCACAACTAATGTTAAACAAGACATCTCTAGTGAGCAAGAAAATATAATAATAATAATAGTATAATAATAAAAACAACAAAACAACAATAAAAAATATAATAATAATATAATAAAATAATAATAAAATAATATAATAATAATAATAATAATATAATAATAATAATAATAATAATAATAATAATAATAATAATAATAATAATAATAATAATAATAATAATAATAATAATAATAATAATAATAATAATAATAATAATAATAATAATAATAATAATAAGAATCTTTATATGTACAAGTACACGTACAGTACATACAAGTCTAGCTGACATCAGCGACACACTGCTAAATAGAAAGTTCTTAACGGCCATTTACCGAAACAAAACTCGAGGCAAATATTGAAAAGAATAAAAAGCTACAATTCCGTGACCTGAACAACACATAAATAACCTACACACGGGAGAATAAAATTCATTCTGTTCAACACACTTGTTAATGTTCAGTAATAACCCACATGGAGACAGAAATTCAGAAGATTAATTAATCTGTATATTTCGACCCCCTCCTGGGATCTTTCTTTCATATATATATATATATATATATATATATATATATATATATATATATATATATATATATATATATATATATATATATATATATATATATATATCTATATATATATATATATATATATATATATATTATATATATATATATATATATATATATATATAATATATATATATATATATATATATATATATATATATATATATATATATATATATATATATATATATAATTATATAGCACAGCGTCTAAGTAACACATGCACCGCAGCACTAGAGTATTCCTTCTCGGCCGGGAGCCAGAGACGGATCGTCGAAACACTAAGACCAAGGCCAGAACACAATAATCAAATAATAACGTTTAATAAAATATTTTTTTTTATATTAATTGACTGAAAAAAAAGTGCCTCATAGCATAGTTTTCCCAGCCTCACACATCTGACGTCACAATGCGAAGAAAAAACTGCTTAGGGAAGTCCAAATGGCAACATTTATTAAAAATAGGGGTGTTTCTGGACGCGTCTGAAACATTTAAACCCCGGCGCCTCTGTGGCATTTAAACCTCAGAGCGTCTGAAAAATTTAAACCTCAGAGCGTCTGAAAAACATGAACCTCGACGCATTAGATACTTACCTTTCCATTGACACAGTTCTGCAAATTACTCATACGTAGACAATATAAAATACTGATACGCAGAAAATATAAATTACCGACATCTAGAAAATATACATTTGCAGTTTAGCGTATCCATTACACAGGGTCATTAAGGCATAATGTAACTCGTTCATTACAAGTCAAGATTACTTTAATATTTATAATAGGGATCAAAATATACTCTCAGTGTCAATACACTGTAACACATGTGCTTCTCGGTACATGTATATCAGTTTATATTAAACAAGAAATATACGTTTGGTAAAATCCATAGTTTCCCTGCATGAATCTCTAATAATTCTCAATAAAAATTCCAAGTATTTACTATGAATTCTCTGAAACCTTTAATATAAATTCTCTCCGGCACTGAGGTAAAATCTTTCTCTCGTATACTATAAACTCGTCCTAACGTTTACTGTAAACTCGTTCTAGCATTTCCTGTAAATTCTTAAATTCACCGTAAATTCTTTCCGGCGTTCACTGCAAACTCTTCCTCGCGTTCTCTCTATACTGTGAATTTCAAGGATAATTTACAGTAAATGTTATGACATTTACTGTAAATTATCCTTGAAATTCACAGTATAGTTTATAATGACCTTGATTGTAAGTTCCTCACTGTGAGATCTTTCTCATTATTAAGACCGATGTTTACTCGTGTAAGGTACTCGTTTTAATACGAAATGTTCCCTTGACGTTTTAAGTGAACTTTCCTCCCTTTGCGTTCATAGTGAATTTTCCCTAGGGCGTTTTCTTTGAACTCCACCTGAGTGTTCTGAGTAAACTACCTCATATTAGGAATTAATAAGGCAAATAGGGGACAGATTGAACTAAGAGGACCACTCTCAAAGGTACACCAACGGTAGGTGAAAACACAAATGAGCCAAAGGGATAAACCATACCACGGGGGGGGGGGGAATGGAACCCGCGATCAGAGAGTCATAACACTCCAGACCGACGTGCTAATCACTGGGCCAGCTGGTCTGGAGCGTTGGTCTGGAGCGTTGGTCTAGAGTTTTATGACTCGGATCGCGAGTTCTATCCCCACCCGTGATATGGTTTGTTTGCAATCGTGTCATTACGACTTCCTGAGCCATAGGGATGTAAGGAAGTATTTTTTTTTAGCCTCAGGGCGATCGAGAAGTGGAATGACTTGGATAAGGAAGTGGCGGAGGCACTTGTCGGTTTATTACTCTCTTTTTACTTACAGGCCCATGCTAGGTAGGTCTAATTTATTCACCTATACCTACTTATGAGTTTGTCTATTCTATTTCTGAAGGCTGCCGAAAGGGGTCTCTTCAGTAATACTTCTTAACAATTTGTTCCACACATCTATAACTCTATTGCCAAATCAGTATTTTATATATAACCTTTCTAAATCTAAATTCCTTAAATTTGAATTTAATGTTGCGATTCCTTTTTAATTTAAGAAATTTCCGCGCAGCGGTGCAGGCAAAACAGTATCATATTATGGCAGCGTTTGGCTCTGTGTACAATTTGATCAGTGACTTGATGAGCCTCACCACAGCATAAGCTTTGCTCTACACCTGTCCCCTCGACTCACCCTCTTCCTGGCCCGATATGAACCATTCCTCTGACTTTGTCTGTGTTAGTCCTCATGTCTGGCCATGGACCGGCCATGACCCCCCCAGAAGACCCACCAAGTATACTCTCCAGGAATGTCTCAAATTCCCATCTTTTCAGGTCACCTTAATTATCGTTCAGAGTTCAGTGCTCGCGTCGTTGTTTCGCTCCTTGAGGGAAACATCTCAGCTAGTGCCTTGGGCTCATTCTTCTGGGATGCTGTTGTTGTTGATATTGCTTTTTTGTTGATATTGCTGTTGTTGTTGTTCTTGTTTTTGCTCTGTTTTCCTTTTACTTGTTCTCCTAGTGTTTCATCCCTTTCGTTATTTCTTCTTCTTCTTCTTCTTCTTCTTCTTCTTCTTCTTCTTCTTCTTCTTCTTCTTCTTCTCTCTTCTTCTTCTTCTTCTTCTTCTTCTTCTTCTCGTATTATTATTATTATTATTATTATTATTATTATTATTATTATTATTATTATTATTATTATTATTATTATTATTATTGTTATTATTATTATTATTATTATTATTATTATTATTATTATTATTATTATTATTGAGAAACGAAAACCTATTTGGGTCATTCAACACAACGGGTCTTCAATATTTTTAGCATTTCAATGAATGGGGAACGTAAAACCGTAAGGGTCACATAGCTCCAGGTTAATGTCAGATAGTTACAGGTTCGACTCAAGGGTACGTTAAATCAGGTTTCTTGTATCAAGAGCCCCCCTCCCCCACCGGTATCAAGAGCCCCTTCCTGGAGGGTAAAACTAGGGAGGAGTGGAGGATCGATACTCCGTCCGCTCGTCGCGAGAAAGTCGCGCTGTGCTGCGAAGATTTACCTCTGGTGTCTGGAGTTTTGGACGTCCCATTTGTCTGCGATGTTTCGTTCTGTGTAGAGCTTTATCATAACTTGATAAGGATGTGCCTAGTCACGAATGATGAAAAGATAGTGGTTAATAAAACAAGGCGGGAAGAGGTGGAAGGAAGAGCGTAGTAGTAGTAGTAGTAGTAGCAGTAGTAGTAGTAGCAATAGTAGTAGTAGAAGTAGTAGCAGTAGTAGAAGCAACAGTAGTAGTAGTAGTAGTAACAGTAGTAGTAGTAGTAACAGTAGTAGTAGTAGTAGTAGTAGTAGTAGTAGCAGTAGTAGTAGTAGCAACAGTAGTAGTAATAGTAGTAGTAGCAGTAGTAATAGCAGCAGTAGTAGTATAGTAGTAGTAGTAGTAGAGTAGTAGTAGTAGTAGCAGTAGAAATAGTAGTAGTAGCAGTAGTAGTAGCAGTAGTAGTGTAGTAGTAGTAGTAACAGTAGTAATAGTAGTAGTAGTAGTAGTAGCAGTAGTAGTAGTAGTAGCAGTAGTTGTAGTAGCAGTAGTAGTAGTAGTAGTAATAGTAGTAATAGTAGCAGTAGTAGCAGCAGTAGTAGTAGTAGTAGTAGTAGTAGTAGCAGTAGTAGAGTAGTAGTAGTAGTAATAGTAGTAATAGTAGTAGCAGTAGTAGCAGCAGTAGTAGAAGTAATAGTAGTAATAGTAGTAGTATAGCAGCAGTAGTAGTAGTAGTAGTAGTAGCAGTAGTAATAGTAGTAATAGTAGCAGTAGTAATAGCAGCAGCAGCAGCAGCAGTAGTAGTAGTAGTAGTAATATTAGTAGTAGTAGTAATTGTAGTAAAAGTACTAGTAGTAGCAGTAGTAATAGTAAAAGTAGTAATAGTAGTAATAGCAGCAGTACTAGCAGTAGTGTTTTGCCTCTCTCAACTGTACCTTGCCAGTGGTTCAGGAGGGACCGAAACATCGCCTTAACTTTATTTTCGCAAGTGTTGGTATTTTTTTTGTTTATTTTTGATTTGTTCTAACCTCGTTGTTGTGACACGCATTTCTCCTGCACTGGTCGAAACGTTGCCCCGATAAAAGCTCGTTCCGCTTCTCTCCTTGGATGGTGAAGGTTATTAAGAACTTAACTCACTACTCTTGTGATTTTGAGTTCTTTTTATAGTGTTTTAAAGAGTTTTGTAATCTTTTGGAGTGTTTCTGAAGTTTTTTCGTAGTGTTTTTTTTTTGAAGTATTTCTGAAGTTTTTTCGTAGTGTTTTTTTTTTAAGTGTTTCTGAAGTTTTTTTCGTAGTGTTTTTTTTTTAAGTGTTTCTGAAGTTTTTTCGTAGTGTTTTTTTTTTGAAGTGTTTCTGAAGTTTTTTTCGTAGCGTTTTTTTTGAAGTGTTTCTGTAGTTTTTTCGTAGTGTTTTTTTGAAGTGTTTCTGAAGTTTTTTCGTAGTGTTTTTTTTGAGTGTTTCTGAAGTTTTTTCGTAGTGTTTTTTTTTGAAGTGTTTCTGCAGTTTTTTTGTAGGTTTTGAGTGTTTTCTGTAGTGTCTGAAAATAACAAATACCCACACACAGAGAGCCTTTGACGAGTTTCGGCCGACTTGGGCCATTTACAATCACACTACTCGAAGTAGAGTCTCACCTTATGTGTTGAAGTGACATCA
>NC_069426.1:40981182-40983682 GCF_026875155.1 Cherax quadricarinatus | reverse complement strand
ATTAGTGTAATTTTATTAAAGTGTTAATAGCAATTAGTGGTAATAATGGTATTCAGTTTAAGGAAAGTGTTAGGGTAATGGAGATTGCAGTGGTAGGATTGGTAACATTATTCGAAGTAATAACAGTAATGTAAATGGTGTTGTAAATGGTCTAGAAAACCAACAGGTTCAAGAATTGAACATTTTTGCAACATTTGGAAATCTTTATCGTGGAGACGTTTCGCCAACATTAAAGAATAGTGTTTCGCCAACATTAAAGAATAGTGTTTCGCCAACATTAAAGAATAGTGTAGCAGCACACTGTGGATGTTCCCACAATGTAACTCTTATACACAATAGTGATGAATGGTTTTGAAAACCGATAAGTTGAAGAACTGAGACACTTATGCAACATATGGGAATCTTTATTGAAGAAACGTTTCGCCACACAGTGGCTTCATCAATCTTATACAAAGCATGAAGATATAAGGAGAGCAGGAATTTGAGGTAATCAGTCCCTCAGCCTGGAGTCGATGTGTTCAGTCCATCAGTCTTGTAGAAAGTGCAGCATAGGGCCGTAGAAGTGGCTTATATACTGTAGTCAGGTGAGGTGAAGCAGGGGAAGGCGGGGTCACAGTGGTACCATCCACTAGTCTAAGTAGGTCTTCGTCCAAAGGTTGGACAAGTGTTGATGAATTCTTTGTATCAAGATCCCAGTGTACCACTATTTAAATATCATACAGAATAGTGTGAGAACACAGTGATGTTCACACAATGAGAAACATCACAAGTAGTACATTGGTAGGGAACGTCACAGGAGCAAAGTCATTACACAGCCTCAAGAGAGGATACTAAAAGAACCAAGAGATCAGAAATCTTTACTATCAAACTAAATACTCTAGTAGGTGGGCTCAGAAGCAGATTCTAGACCCTAACACACACACACGCACACACACAAGTGGAACAGTCTGGAGAATGATGTAGTGGAGGCAGGATCCATACATAGCTTTAAGAAGAGGTATGATAGAAGCTCATGGAGCAGGGAGAGGTTGAACCTAGTAGTGATCAGCGAGGAGGAGGGACCAGGAGCTGTGAATCGACCCCTGCGACACAAATAGGTGAATACACGCACACACACATAACACACATATTAAACAAATAAATACAAACACAGTTATGCAAACACTTTCATACAAACACTACTATACAAACACCACTATGCAAACATGACCTTTCAAACACCCCCATATAAACAACAACACACAAACACGGCTGAATCTATGTTTTATCTGGCCTTCCCGTTACGCAGCTCTGAGTGCTCTCTTTTGTTGGTTTTTACCAGGTAAATTTTTTACTGACACATGTAGTAGAGCAACAGGACAGAGTAAACTATTATGTATGTATGTATGTATGTATGGTGTGTGTGTATATATGTGTGTATGTATGTATGTATGTATATATATAATATATAAATATATATATATTAATATATATAATTATATATATATATATATATATATATATATATATATATATATGCAAAACAACCACTCTGAAAGGGAAAAGAGAAATTCCAAGCGCTTTCGTGACTACACACATTTATCAAGGAACTATGAAAGTGAAGCATCCAAGGAAGCTATATAAAGGGGTCCGGCCAGCACCTTACTATCAGATCTCACAACGGTTAAACACGTGACGGGGCGGCGAGCCAACTTGGTAGGTCCTTTGTACAACTCACCCCCAAGCTATTCTACCCCAAAAAAATTTAAAAAATTTTTTGTCCAGTGTATTATTAAATTCTTCCCCAAATTCTATTAAATTATAATTGGATCTAATTTATATAAACCAAAGGAAATATTCATATTATTGTCAAAACTGCTTTTTATGAAACAAGTTCAATTATATTCCTGTCGACCATGGACTTGCTGATACTACTTTCTCAACTTTTGAAAATCAATTGGATGGTTAAAATCTCTTACATGAATAAATAGAGCATTGGAATCTTTTCCAGTTCTAATGCTATATTTATGTTGTTTTAATCTTAGTTCGAGATTTTTACCAGTTTGACCGTAATAAACTTTATCGCAAATTTTACAAGGAATCTTATAGACACATCCATCAGCATTTTGGGGGGAATTCTTTATCAAAAGTTTTTTTTACTGTATCAAGATTTTTGAATACAACTTTAATATTAAAAGTCTTAAGAAGAGAAGGCATATCAACCAAGTTTTCATGGTAAGGGAAAACCCAAACATATTTTTAGTTGAATAAGGCTGGTTGCCCCTTTTTGGATTATAAAAAGTGTTTCTAGCAACTTTAAAAGATTTATCATTTACATTTCTTGGGTATTTTAAATCATTACCTATTTCATAAATTTTGGATATTTCCTCATCTATGAACTCAGGACTACAAATTCGTAAAGCTCTCAAAAACATTGATGAGAAAACAGACAGTTTGACTCTATCTTGATGCGAGGAATAATAGTGGACATAGGAACAGTTATTTGTAGGTTTTCTGTAAA